>PYHW01010297.1:1871198-1914640 GCA_013186435.1 Turdus rufiventris
TTTCCAAGTTTTACAAAACATTTTAGCACAAGTTTTTTTAAGGGAGGGAAAAAAAGACTCATTACACCTTTAACTTGACACTACACTGTGTAAAAAAAGATCCTAATTTTCAGGAGAGCATTACTTGACATCTTGTTGCATAAATATTCTGCTTGTGCAAGCAGATCTGGGAATGATCAGTAATGTATGTCACAGTCAAAAGTTACTGATAAGAAAATTATCTTCATGACCAAGAAGATCCTTTCTTCCCCTAGCTTGAAAAAAAACCCAAAAACCAATAAACAAAACCCCAACAAAGATCTAAATGTAAGCCACTCTTCTGCTGGGCTCCCTTTTCACTCACCAAACCCCAAATTAATAAATTTACAGTACATAAACAAATAATCACTTTATGCTTACCCATATGCCTTCTCCTTATAAATTAAATTTAATCTTGCCCTTCAATTAGAAATAAGTAATAAAACTAACCTGTTTATTCGTCAGTGTAGTTTGAGAATTATACTCGTGTTTCTGCTTTTGAGAACGTGAGGGATTGTTGACACAATGGAGGCCAAGCATGCATTTATGGTGCATGATATCACCGTGGGGCTCACAGAGGCAGTTTACTTATTCCACAGATGACTGCCACAAGAGAATGTAATTGCTCAATAATGTGTCAATGTACCCATGGGAAGCATTTAAGTCATCTGAGACCTGTATTGGGAACTTGCCAGGGACCCTAGCACTACCTCTAATTTGCACGAAATGGAGGAATTTTGGCCATCTTCGACAGAAAGGGTAAACAGAACAAGGGAGACAGTCCGGACGAGTCAACACAACTGGAAGGGGAAAAACTGTCCCCCATATTCAGGAAATAAAAGCTGTGACTTACAAACTTCCAAGCAGGTCAGTCAACATCATTGTGGTATACTCCAGCACATGAGATGATCTGCAGTGGGGAGAAATTCCCACACTAAGAGTTAAAGCCTCAAAAATAGACCTAACACCTGACTGAAAAGCTATTTATGGACAATGTAATTCTCATACCATCTCCACCAGGGCTTTATTTTTTAGTCATCAATCAAGTTAAAGTGAAGTATTGATTAAATATTACTGGGAGGTAAATAACAATTAAAGCTTTCTCAACACTGCATGAATTTTCCAAATGGTTTACAGGATGTTTTCTATTCACCTTTCCTCAAGACACAGCTCAGAAGAACCTGTACTCTTTTAGCACAAATGGATCAGTCCTCAACCCCACAATGAGTCAAAGGATCTGACTGAAGGACATCCACTGTGCCATGCCATGATGCCAGCTCAGGGCCCAGATGAGACCTACTCCATGTAAAAAAAACCAAACAAAAATCCTAGTTCTACTAATTTCAGGTTAGTCTTTCAATGTAGTTTTTGACCCCAGATCTCCCTCAGATCTCCCTCTACTTCTTCCTCCCACCCTGATCTGACTTTTCCCATTCCGAATGAGATTTTGAAGTCAGCCTGATGGCAGGTGGGTGGAGGCTCTCCAGATACTATGTTTGTTGGTAGCCCAGCAGTTATTTGTGGTTGACTTTTTTGGTTGCCCACAGGAATTTCCAGGGTGGTGTAAACAGACAGATGTGGGTTCTTTTCTGCTATATAGATCACACCATAGAGAGATATCAAAGGAAAAAACCAAGCCCATGAATAATGCACTAGTGGTAGCATTTGAAGTTCTGAACTTTAAAGACTGGCCTCTGAATTTATTGGTTTAATTGTTGGGTATGGACACTTATGCTGCCAGATAGCTTTTGAAATCAAAATATCACTGAAAGGTTTCCCGAATATTCAGAAGTTTATACAAAGTGTAAGTGGGCTCAAGTACTGGCAAACCCTGACAGCACTGCCACAATCTTACATGCTAAAATTGTTCTTTCCTTCTCTCCCTCAGTAGCACAGTGGTTTGATTTTTACTTCCGTGATGCATCCCAACAACTATTCCATGGCTCATTGCTGCTGTAACACTGGGAAGCCGAAGGGAAGGGTTTAAAGGTATGGATTAGTAAAGCTCCACTGATTTCAGGCTAATTCATACTAGCCAGGAAATTCTGCCCCTTGTTCTCTTTTTTTGGGTGGTTTCTACTGTAAATGCTTGCACAAAAGACACATCATGGCATTTTTAGCCTTGAGATGAACAACTAGCCCATGATTAAAATCACATTAAGTCAACAGTGCAACTTGCTAATAATTCTTACTCTAGAGTTTCCAGCTAAAGCTTTTCTCATAATTTATTTTTCCAGGAGGATTTGTATATGTTTCTGTCAGTCTATTTTCAAGCATGGCAGGTTACAGAGGCACTTTGATTCATGGCTGGACATGGATTATTTTAATTAGAAAGAAAAAGGAGTCTTGGTTTTAAAAGCCTTGCACTGTCATCTTGCGGTTGCAGTGCTCACTTCCTCACTCTTATTTGGAAATCCCTTGAACAAGAATTCAATTTGAGCAGGAAGAAATGGTGAGCCGCACTCCCAGGGCTTGGGTTTGTTTGGAAGCCTCCTTCCTGACATCCTTGAGACAACAAGACAGTGACCTTGTCAACTGTTTCTACTTCAGCTTTTTCCATGTCTTTCCTTTGTGAGAAGAAAGCATCACCTCCTCCATAAAACCATCATTATTTAGAAGACTTCATCTCCTCCAGACTTACAGCACTTCCACTATGAACACATGCTCCAAGACAAATTTTCAGGGCAGTCATGCACAGTCATCCTTCCTGCCTGAGCTTTGAGGAAGGAATACTCTGCCACTGTTAGGTCCCAGTGAGGGACACAACTCAGGCAAATCACTCACAACATCTTCTCGGCTTTACTCACCAATCTCGAGTTGCAAACAGCAATTATTTTTGCCTCATTTCAGGACTTCTCAAGACACCAAGCATGGGATTATCCTTGTAGACACTTTCAAGAGTTAATTTCCTGAGTTGTCCAAAAGACAAGAGAAAGCCCCGAGCCAGGCTTCCCTTCATCTCCAGTAGCTGCTCTTCTACCTGCTTCCTTGTATCTTCCTGCTGGATAATAAGAAACCATATTTTGCAAAGATAGCCCAAATCCATCCCCTCCCAGTGAATCCTGGCCAAATCATCTATCAGTGAGTGACCAGAAATGAGGAAATCAACTTAATTAGTCACTTGGATGTGTGCAGCAGGATGTTACCCCAACCTAAACTACAGATTTCAAAAGTTGCATCCCTGTCCTCCTCAACAGGCAATATTTAGATCTTCTATTATATAAAATCCTTCTTACTGTTTTACCAATACTAGGAATCAAAAGCTTAAAAATCTACAATGTTTCTATTTGTGCTATTCACTTCTGTCTAATTTGTCTCAAATTAGAGGTTAAAAATGCCCTTAAGGTCACTTTTGTTACATTCAGTTTCAGCATCTCTATTTGGGCTGCCAATACCTTGAGGAAATGTTTACTTTTACAGAAACCATAGTTAAGATTTAGGGGCAAAAAACCAAAAATGGGTTTCTAAAGGACTTAGTTTAGTACTTGGGGGAAAACCCATTATATTTTGATTAGAATTGTGTTACTATTGTTCCTTGAAGGAAACTTAAGAGTGCAAAAAATGAACTCCCTGTTTTTGGAAAGAACTGTCTTACAGCTTAAAATGTTATAAACCATATTTACTTCAACTTTTCTTTTACATGTGAAAATTGTCATGATTTTGCAAACAGATTGCCACAGATAAGATTTGTGCATCAACCCAAAATCTTACTGTCAGCATTGGGATCCTCTGTGGGCTTTGGAACACATTAAAACACCATTCAGAATCTCTGTGAGGGTTATACTCTAAAACTCCCAAAATACAAGATATTTATGCAAGATTTTTTTACAGCTACAAAGGATTTTAAAGGGTATGAATTATCTATCTTGTCCCCACACTTTCAGAATGACTACATTTTAGTTTAGCTTCAGAAAAAAAAAAAAACAAAATAAACTTCTTCAGAGATAAAATGTAAAACCACTTCAGAAACAGGTTTGCAAAATCATGGGGTTGTATGGAAACTTTGGGAGCTGAGAGTTACCAGAAGTGTGACTACTGTTATCAAACAAATGGACTGAAATCACAGACTCACAGAACCATGCAGGTTGGAAAAGACCTCCAAGTTCATTCAATCTAGCCTGTGACTGATCCCCACCTTGTCACCCAGATCAGAGCACTGAGTGCCACATCCAGGCATTCCTTGGGCACCTCCAGGCATGGGGAGTCCACCGCTTCCCTGGCTCATTCTTGCCAATGCCTGACCATCCTTTCAGTGAAGAAATTCCTCCTGGTGTCCAACCTGACTCTCCCCTGGCACAGCTTGGGGCCATTTCCTTTTGTCCTGTCCCTTGTTCCCTGGGAACAGAGCCAAACCCCTGGCTGTTCCATCCTGTCAGGGATTTGTGGAGAGCCAGAATATCTACTCTGAACCTCCTTTTCTCCAGGCTGAGATCCCCCAGCTCTTTCAGCTGTTCCCAGTACTCCAGGCCCTTTCCCCAGTTCTGTTCCCTTCTCTGGACTCACAAATGTGAACAATCTAATTTTTGGCATGCTTAGCAGAAATGTCAGGAGACAAATCTGACAGACAAGGGTGTGTTGGAGATGCGTGGAGATGCCCTTGAACCCAGGGATTGATAACCTGCAGAGGGCAAAGCAAAACCAAACCCACACGAGGACCCAGCTCAGCACTTGGGAGCAGGACAAGCTGCCATCTCCCCAGAGCACAGGAACACACATCCCACAGGGCCAGCAGCACCAAACCCAGCTGCTGCTGCTGCTGCTGAAGGGCTCCAAGAGCAGCAAGGACCACCTCTAACAGCAGGAGCAGCACATGCTAATTCCATCCTTCCCCTCGCTGCCAGCCTGCCAGCCCAGCTGATAATTGGCACTAACTGCAGCCGTGGTTGCTGTGATGTGGTAGCTGTTTGCCAAGAGCTGGACTGAGACCACCAACTCACTTCAGACAGGCCACTAAACACCCTTCTGAGGGTAACCACGAGGTCGCTCTCAACTTGGGTTAGATTCAAACTGGGGACTTCGAGGTGAAAAGGCTCCGCATTCAATTACCAGTCCCCTGAGTCATCCCATCCACCCTCTATAGTTATTTCAAAGTGCTCTGGTAAGCAATATCTGAGAACATTACATGTGTTCAAGATGCTAAAAATACATGTCTAAGAAGGCAGGGAAAAGATTGGATCACTCAAAAAGGACATTTTAATTTCTCTTTAAAAAGAAATTAAATAAAAAAAAGGAAAAACATCACTCTCTTTCAAATTGCTTTTTCTTTTTTTTTCCAAATATTTTTTCACACCCTGGTTTGCCAGTCCAATTAATTTCTTGCAAATATTTGGAATACAAAAGAGAGACTTCTAGGAAGAAAAAAAGTTCCTTTTACCTTTGTATTTTCTAAATAGCTAGATCAGTATTAGAAAGAAGGTGAAAGTATTTGGGAGGTGGGGGAAGAGGGGGTGTGAGAAGGGTAGCAGGAACAAAACAAAATGCTAAAAGATGGATTAAAAAGGCCCCACACTGCAAATGACAAGTCCCAGGGATTCCACACAGGGTTTCTCAAACGTGCGGATTTGTTTTCAGAGTGACGCTGCCCTCTGGTACCCCAGGATATGGTATTTTCAATGCAGCTCCAGAGGGTCACCAATCTATTTGTGTCACCTATCCTGGGATCTGACAACTCTCCCCAGGGGCTCAGTTAAACAAGCCTTCAGTTTTTAAACAAAGTGGATTTTAATTGAGAAGCACCTGTGGTGACAGTCTACCGGCATTATTAAGAAGCAAATTTATCACAGTGAATCATAGAAGCAGGAGGTGGGGGAGCCAGCAGGGAGGGGGAGTCCACATGTACGTCATACCTGCAACACAGAACCAGTCCTTTCATAGAAAACCCTTGGAGAAATGTGTAGGATTTGACTGCACCCCACAAGGAGCATTTTTCCCAACAAGCTGTTCCCAGGGTGCTGAAAAGCTATCATTCATAAAAAATTATTGAGGGGGAAGGAGGTAGCAAAAGGGAGTTCAGGAGGCCAGGGATGCCAGTGGGAGCTGCAGAATGAGACCCTCTGTAAAGCACGCACCTGTTTGTGGCCACCATAAAAGCTTAACTAGAAAGCCTAAAGTTCCAAATTGGGGGGATGTGAGGGGGGGTGGGAGAAAGGGGGAAAGAGGGAAAACATAATGAAAGCTTGTCTTAATATAAAAATAAACTTTAACCCATGGAGTGCAGACTCACAACAGATGGCTGCAATTTAGAAAAAAGCCCTGGCAACGAGAAATACACAGAACTGAGGAGGAAACTCTTCCAGACACATCTTGGTATCATCAAACATGGGCTTGGGGCAAAGACTGCAATTGCACCTCTTTATAAAATACGTGGCTAAAAAACCTGCTTCTAAACCAAAATTTAAAGCTGGCCTAGAGAGCAGTTGATAGCAGGGGCCAAGGTCTGTCTAAATGTAGTAATAAACAATTCCACTAAGGAAGAGTTTACAAGGCAAGGAGAAGAGAGTGAAGCCAACAGTGAGATGACATACAAATGTTTACAGTGACAAGGGATGTGCTGTAATTTTAATGACACTATTAGTAAGATCCCTTGGTGATTTGTTGCAGGGTTATGCACTCACTTTACCCTTGGTAAGGGGCAGAAAAGATGTGCTCAGGTTTAAAAGACTTAACATCAAAGGTGAGGCTCCTCATAGGTATTAGTCACTAAGGATGCTTTTCACCCTCAGAAAATAGCTGGGCATTTTCATCCATTTTTTCCTTATCAATGTTTTCCCATTTATTGCACATGTAACACTGCCTTTTTTCTCCCCTTGTTTATGTAAATCAGCCTCACTTCTAATCAAAACTAGGCACAGACTGCGATTGTGCATAAGAAAAGAAATGCGTGGTGCAGAATAAAGGGGGTAAGCAACAGAAATACCAGCCACTCCGCATCCCATGTCTGGGGAAATGTGGTTTTGTAAATGGTTTATCAACAATTTCAGAATTTGGTTTTTTTCTCTTTTAAAATCACTGTTGCAGTAAAAGCCTACTTCTCCCATGCCACAGTGCCTTGATCTGCAAGACTTGCTTCAACTTCTTTTGTTAAGATATTGTCATCTTGGACTTGCATGGAGAGAAACTGTATGAACATGGACAGGACAAGGGAGAATGGCTTCAAACTGTAAGAGAGTAGACTTAGATTAGATATTAGAAGGAAACTCTTCCCTGTGAGGGTGGTCAGGCCATGGCACAGACTGCCCAGAAAATCTGTGGCTGCTCCATCCCTGGAAGTGTTCAAGGCCAAGCTGGGCAGGGCTTGGAGCAATCTGGTTTAGTGGAAGGTGTCCCTGCCCATGGCATGGGGGTGGAATGAGATGAGCTTTAAGGTCCCTTCCAACCCAAACCATTCTGTGATTCTATAACATCTTTTTCTAGAACATTATTTTTCTTTACTCAGCTTTATATATTCTTTCAGCATGCTCTTCTCTTCCTCCACTTTAATTCTTACATTTAATATTAATAGCTGAATAGTTCTGTAGCAAATTCAGCTAACTTCCTCCACAATTAATACAGAGGTAATCTGAGGCATCAAACTGATTCTTCTCCCCCAACTTGGCCCTCAAAAAAGCCCATGTACACTATTTCCATGACCTGTTCTGTGAGAAAAGTGCCAACATAGAACATGCAAATGCTCAGTGTTAAACTGATTCCTCATCTAAGTTGTTTAAATACATTTCAAACAAGCAATAAGCATAGGATTTATCATGAAAGCTGAATGTTTTTATAAGCAGTCACTGAATAGTTCACTGTGCTGGTCCTGTTAAGGCATCGTGAATCTGGGAGCCTGTTCTGGGCCCCTCACTGCAAGAAAGACATTGAGGGGCTGGAGTGTGTCCAGAGAAGGGAGAGGAGCTGGCAAAGGGGCTGGAACACCAGGAGTGGCTGAGGGAGCTGGGGACAGCTCTGTCTGGAGAAAAGGAGGCTCAGGGGAGACCTTCAGGCTCTCTACAACTTGCTAACAGAAGCGTGCAGCCAGATTGGGATTGGTCTGTTCTCCTGAACAGTAAGAGACAGGACATGGGGAAATGACCTCAAGTTGTGACAGGGAGATTCAGGGTGGCTGTTTAGAAAAATTCCTCCTGGAAAGGGCCATCCAGCCCTGGCACAGGCTGCCCAGGGCAGTAGTGGAATTCCCAACTATTCTGAACCACTTAAGGTGAGGAGAGGCGAGTTTTGGCCCAAACTAAAATTGCAGAAAGTGATGCCTAAAGAGGCTTACCTGGAACAGAGGCTCGACGAAGTTTAAGGAATAAAGTAGGTATTTATTAAAAAGGCCTTCAAAGGATACACCTTAGGCAGTACAAGAGCCTGGCCACAGTTCCACCATCTTGGGATGGACGGTGTGTCACGAGTTTTCACACTTTTGTAAGTTTTGGGTTATTTACATATTGGGGTTAACTATCCAATTACAGCCTCAGGCTATGACGTCCATCCTCTCAGTCTGCTCCTCAATTCGCTGTTGTTTTTGCTTTTTGGGCCTGAGGCTGTAATGGTGTCCTTGGTTCTCAGGCTGGAAAAGGATTGCTTAGTCCAATGACCTATGAAGAGAACTTACTAACAGTTTATATGAAGTTCAGAATCACACACTAAGGCAGTACAGAATCTAAAAAATACGAAAGCTAAAACTTAAGGCATCAAAAGGAATTAGGTCCTCAGCATAGTGGAAAACAAGATTTAAACCCAAATGAGCTTAAATGTTGGAATCCAAAGTGATCATTCAGCTTCATTTTTTTTTTTTTTTTTTTCATAAAGAAGGTAAGAAAGAGATACAATAGCAAAGTACGAAATGCCAAGGACAAGTACGAGAAGCACAAGGAAAGGGGTTACCACCTCTATGAATCCAGTGCTGGATCCTAGACTGTAATGGGGAAAATCATCCACAGTGAAGTCCCTCCAAGAGATGCAAGCGAGTCAGCAGCAGAGCAGAGCCACGGCAGCAGGACCAGCAGGGTGGGGCACAAGCAGCCTCATAGGAGCAGCCAGGACAGCACAAAACAGCACAGACAGCAAAGACTCCGACACTTTGTAGATCCTGCAGCCTGCAGCAGGTTGGGCACTTGCTTACAGAATGGTAGTGTCATATCTACCTTAGAACAACAGCAGGTCTGTGGAGAACTCCATCTTGGCTCTCTTAAAATTCATTGGCTACTCGTTGGTATCCAGGAAAAGTTCCCTCCATGCATCAAAAAGTTTACTGCTTGCTTTTGTCATACATCAAAACTTTATTGCTTGTTCACCAGAGGTACCAAATTTTATTACAAGCTATTTTAATGGCCTTCAAACTGGATGCCTCATTTTCTAAAATAAACTAAAACAATTTTTGTTAGAGGCAGTTAAAAACTAACTTTCAAAACTTAATATTCAGAGAGGCAATGGAGAAATATTCCTTACTTTTTACTTGTTCTTGTACTACACCATCCCTTTGAGGGATTTAACAGCCCTGTGGATGCGTCATGTGCAGACATGGGCTAGTGGTGACCTTAGTAGTGCTGGGGCAATGGCTGGACTCAAGGGTCTCAAAAGATATTTTCCAATCCAAACCATTCTATGATTATAACAACTTCCAGTAAACACAATTTCAAACCCAAAATTGCCCAGCACAACAGCTGAAAATCCCCTCTCCCCTCAGACTGAGGATTGGTATGGATTATTTATCTTAATTTTTTCCTAATTACTGTGCTATGAATATTACATAAACATGTACTTCTGAAAACAAGGTCTGCAGTAGAAGAGGGATCATCACCACCATTTGTTCTCCTTATGTTTTGGAGTTAACACCACCATGGCGAGGTACCTCTCAACAACTAATGCACTACCACTTCAGAGCTTTATTGAGATTTTTTTCCCCTTAGGCAATGCAGCTTTTGTGCTTACTTTGATCACATTTTCAGGAGAAGAAAATGTTTTAAGAGCAACCCCACAAAAAAACCCAAAAAAACCCCCACAACAAAAACCAGACTGGACCGTTTGTCTTATAACAAATATTGACCATGAACATATGCTAAAGCATGAAGATTTTCAGAACTCTTATTACAGAACTAAAGGCATTGTGCAAAAATTCAGCAAGTGGACAAACAAGTTGAAATACTTCCTCAACCACAAAATGAAAAAATGAAACACAAATTCCTTTTGTGCAATTATGTTTCTACATTAATATTTACTTGCATTCAGAAATGAAAGGAAACTTTAAAATTTAGCATAAATGTGTTATAGAAGCCATCTTAAATTTAAACAAAACCAAGTGCAACTTAAAAGTCTGTCTTACTCAGGAACTTCTGTGACATCTCCGTGCCATCACCGGTGCAGCATCAGCTCCATTTCTGAACTTAGACGAGATGACATGCCATGCAGCAAAAACCAGGAGGTTAATTTTAAATGGTGTGGGCTTCCCTTGGTCTTTACCTCCAGCTGTGTTTTCCTTTCCCATGAAAACCTATGCAAAACTAGAATTATCTGATTTGTTTGTATGCTTTTCTCTTTGCTATTTAAGTATTTTAACTATTTAGGTATTCTCTGAATTATATATTACTTTTAGAATAAGCTGTAAGGCTGCAGAAAATGCTGAGCAAAATTGCAGAGTATCCTTGATTCCAATGTGGACTTGATAGTCTTGGAGCACTTTTCCAACCTTAATGATTTCATGATTCTATAAGGCCATTAAAAGCAATACAGTGCCAATCCTATCCAAATGAAATTTGGGGTGAAAGAAAACAACTCTTTTATCTTCTGGAGAGGGGAGGCTCTTCCTAAAAAGATACTATGTGGACAGCAAATCTCAGCGAGTGTCCAGACAGCAGGAGGGAAGATGCAAACTAACAATACTCTGTCATTTGACTGTTTTCCATCTCTGAGTTCTCCCTGGGACCTGAACTCTTCCCTCTCTCACCCTGTGATCTGTTGTTATTTGCTTCTGCCTTCTCCAGTCTAGGCAGTTCCTAATTCCATATTAGATGGACACCACCAGGCAGGTCAGAGAGAAATGCAGAGAGTCTCAGTTCTTGCCTTCTTTTGCCAGCACCACCCTAGTGAGGGAAATGTCCTGTACAGACACTGGATCCATGACTGGGACATCAATTCAGTAAATTCAGGAGCTCAGCCCCCCATGTCTCTACCTTCAATGTATAAACCAAAGTTTTTCCGAGCTTACAGTGCGGCCAAATTCAGGCTGGGTTATGCCAGAGGAAAATTCACTACCCTCATTTATATAGGGAATAGCTAAAGCTTCCAAAAAAAAACTGTTCTAAGGATACTAAAGACCTATTCAAAAATCAGTGCCAGTTTCTCACCCTCTTAAACTGCTGGATGTTATCAGAAACTACTGGAAGAGAAATTTCCTTCAGAGAAACCCATTAAGCCTAAAGCAGCGTGAAACCCCCCAGTGGAATGGTTATGCCTTGGCCAAGCTGCAAGAGACTGGAACTGGCTCTCGACATGGAAAGGCGTGCTGGCAGAGGGGGGCAGCTCGTCAGGACCCTGGACAGCACCACAGGGAGCCAGCGGTGCGCGCTTCCTAAGGGGGACACAGGGCGTTTGAGAAGGAAGTGGGAAGTCCAGGGAATCACAGAATGGTTTGTATTGCAAGGCACCTTAGAGATCACCCAATTCCAAGGTCCCTCTGCCATGGGCAGGGACACCTTCCACCATCCCAGACTGCTCCGAGCCCCATCCAGCCTGGCCTTGGACACTGCCGGGGATGGGGCAGCCACAGCTTCTCTGGGCACCCTGTGCCAGGGCCTCCCCACCCTCACAGGGAAGAATTTCTTCCTAAAGTGCATTCTTCTGCATTGCTCCATAAATCCCCCCCCCCAAATTTGATACAAAGAAGTCTACATCAAGAAGAGAGGGATTTCTAAGTCGATACAACCCAACAACACAGCTCAGGCTTGGTACAAAATCTGAGGATGATTTCGGGTAGAGCCTCACATTTTTAGTACTTTCTCATTTGCAAAACAAGTAACTTTTTTTTTTTTGATTCTCACTACACAAATGCTTGCACCAAAATACAAACTGACTGTTAAATAAAGGTTGTGACAATAGCATTAATTGCCTGTGAATATTTTTATTTTTTGGTTGTATTTAAAAATGTATTTTACAAGCACTTAAGGAAAAAATAAATTACTAGAAGCATATTCAGAGCTTTGCAAACATTTCAGGTTATTTCTCACAATTTGCCAGAAGGCTCTTCCAGAATCTCTCCACTTACAATGAAAAACCGACTCCCTATTCTCTTTTAACAGCAAATGGACCTTAAAAATTAAAAAAGAAAAAAAAAATCTGATCTCTATTTTTTGAAAGCACTCGAAAGCAATAAGATGGTCACAAGACTTGATTTGCCTGTTCTGCCCCTTTACAAACTCACTAAAGCTTGCTTTTTATGACTGATTGCTGTGCTGTATTAATCCCCAAGCATATAAAACGAGTCTATTGGAGACCAGGACTCCACTGGGGGAGGACAGGGAAGCTGTTGTCTTCCGAGAATTAATCCATCCTGGAAAATCAAAAGCCAGCCTCTCACAATACAGTAATCAGCATGTTCTCCACTATGAAAGCCCTACGTTTCCCTTTTAGAAAACACAACTATTACTCCATTATATACTAAAACACACAAAACTCTTTATTTTTTTGGTGTTTGTTATTATTTGGCTTATATTTATGGGTTCATGTGTATTCCATTGGTGGGTATACAACCATCAAGTTAAAAAAACCACACCCTGTCTATTCCCCATTGCTTAAAAAGAAAAAGGGACTCCCACTGCTTTTTCCACAACCAAAGTTCTCTCTGGATTTGCTTTGTGAGCAGGATTTTAACTCTTTATCACCCTAAATAAAAGGAAATTCTTTGCATTTTTTCCTTATACAGAAAGCCCAGAAAGTCCATTTTCTGTTCAAAATAATTTATTTTTTAATCACTTTGTTAAATTATCTAACATGAATTTCCTAAATAGAGGCATTAAAGTAAGTGTGAATTTTTCTAATTACACCATTAAGAACAACTTCACTTTATTTCAGATAGTATCACATTTGATGCTCCTTTGTTAGCAAAAATTTAGTTCTTTCCTTTTAAAGTTGAATGATGCAGCCTTCCAAATAACCCCCTTTTTTCCTTTTCTTGTAAGAGTAGAATTCCCCACCCCCCCCTTTTTTCCCCCCATTTAGGTGCTGGAAGTATGAATCTTCCATTGTGTTATAGAGATAAAGATCAAAACCCTTACAAACCCAGCTCTAAATCTTATGCGACAGTAATGAAAAAGCTAAATGAATTCTGGTCTAAACACAATAATTAAGGCTTAAGGAAATAATTGAGAAGCCATATACTCAAGAAGAACCACAATCACATTTCCAGTCAGCCAGCAAAAGGCACCTACCTGTATACAACAGCACTTCAACACAATTTTTAACATCCAACAAAATATTCCTGTCAAATTATTTTTTAAAAGCAAACTAATCAATTTGCTTATATTCATATTTACTCTTTGCTAAAGCAAAGAACACTTTTCTTCTCTATTTATTTTTCAAGTAAAGAGTCACTAAAAAGCAGTAAGAGTTAAGAGATGTAGTTGCTATTGCCATTATCCCTTTTCAGACATAATTTATTTAATCAATGGCTGTAGACAGGAGTTTTGTATCCTTGACTTTAACACCAACAGATGTCTAAAATCCCACTGGGTCAATTCCACAGTGCCACCAGGTTGGCATGGCAGACATCAACATCTTTTGTTAACTTGAAGCGCCCTTATCAGCTCTACTCACCATCAGATTTAAGCAGCACAATGTATTTCTCAGAGTTCAAAGCAATGTGCACTTTTTTCCATTTTGAAATCAAAAACTCAACTGAAGGAGCAGAAGCTCATGCACATTGATGAAGGTCTGTTACACTTAATGTGGAGTTTAAGGACATGAACTTGCCTTTCTATTTAAGAATGGGGTTAAATGTCAACAAGAACATGAACATGTTAGTTTTTCTGAGACCTCTGAGTTAGATGTGGCTGAAGATAATCCAATGACAGTAACTATACAGAAGTACCAGCTATATTAAGCTATAATTCCCGTTTTTTGGCTTCCAGGGCAAAGCTATGGTACACACAGAGTTAACTGTGCCCTCCTCCCCCTGCCCCCCAGCTTCACCCCCCTTCTTCCCCATCTCATTCATGCCACATTCCACAGTGGCAGGATCCAACAACAATATAGGAGGGTACCCAAAATGAAGAGGCAGGGCCTTCTATTCTTCTGCCTCTCTTGAATTAATTAACTGGAAATGAGTTTTGTCAATGTTTTGGAAAGGCAGAGGGGTGAAAAGAGACTGCTAGAATTAATCACAGTGAGAAACTACCTCTTCAGCAGTCTGCCAAAGTTCAGAAAACCCATGAGAAGTGCAAAATAAAAGGAAAGTGGGCTGACTTACCCTCCAAAGGAACAAATAAAATTCAAACAAACACCCAAGTCTCCAAAACAGAGACATGCCCCAGTGCAAAGGAATGCAGCATCTGTTGCCACAACAGCTTCAGCTTTGGTTTTAATATACTTGTCATGAAGACTGATAGGTATCAAGGTAGAAAAGACAGTTTACTAACACTTAAATAGACAAAAGGCACGTTGTGCTTAATTCACTAAATATTTAAGTACATCCAACTTTGATGCTTATATAAATAGAGATATTTAGGTCCCACGATTGAAAATTAGTAACTTTGCTTGTTTAGCTCTGACTCAGCACAGATCTTTTACATTAAGAAGGCAGCCTGCAAAGGAGCTCTTTCTTTCTAGAGTTTTAAAAACAATAGTTATCTCCAGGTTCAGCAAAGGAAATTGTAACAAGTCGACACTGCACGTATGACATTCTTTTACTGATGAAAAAAGAAGTAATGAAATTCCAACCAATTGACAAGAAGGACCTTTTTTCTCAAGCTGATTTACCCAGGTACATAGAAAATACACAGGTGACCTTTTGTTTACAGCAAAGGGAGGCAGAAGCATCATCTGGCAGTTTTTCTGAGAACAAACACAGTAATTTCAACAGACTGGCACTAAAACTGAAAAAACTGGTTGCTGAGCAAGGGAAAATATTTTATAAAAGAAATACATTTTTACTTATTTGACTACTGCTAATATTTTTGCTCAGGAGGGTTTTTTCCTGACTGACCGCAGAATTAACTTGTCATCTCGTTGCTGTATCTCCAAGCCCATCCTCTCGAGGGTAGAGGTGTCTGCCAGCCCCTTCTGCTCCATCTGTGCAATCAATGCCTGGTTCTGCTCGTTGTCTTCAGTGAGATTCCGGATCGCATAAATTGCCCACTGGCTCACAACTGTTAGGCAGAGTTAAGGATAATTTATTTATTTAAAGATGAAACATTGTTTATTTTCATTGATTACTGCATCCATCTCCCCCACCCTCCCCCAATCCCTTAAACTCAGAAAACTAGTAGAAATCAAGGGTTTGAAAAAATAAGATGTTTACAAGTGCTGACACTGAACCTGCAAATGCTTGCATAAGAGGCAATTTAATTTTAAAAGATGTATGCCCCTAAACTTCAGGCAAATTTACTAGGGTTTATGTTGAGTCAAAAAAACACCAAACGAAAAACCTCAACCAAATGAACAGCAAGAATTAAAAGACATACTGTTTTAAATCAAAATTACAGTCAATTGAAATATTCCAATGATCTTCCTAGTGAATTTAAGTGAAAAATAAGTCAGTTCCTTATGATCTGAACACTTTGACACTACACTTCCAAGCACTGGCAAGCAAAATAAGCTGTACAACACATACAGGAAAGATTACTATTATTTTCAAGGCAAAAGTTGAAGAAATGTAGAAAAAGACAACCAGGTTAATATCTGAAAATAGCACAAATAATGTCAGAGACTCTTAAACTTCTTTGATGTCTAATAATACCTAAACTCAGTCCTTTATGCCTGGGTGCTTTTACACACTTGCCAGGAGACCAGACACTACGATCACTGGCAGGGAGCTCCCGCTGATGCTTAAATGGGCACAAGCTGCAACTTATTCACCTCCCAAGGTGGTCCCTTGAGGCCAGGATCGAGGCACATGTCAGGGATGTAGACAAAGGATTTAAATTCCCAGGATTATCAGCCAGGCATCTTCCAAGCAAACTACAGTGCTCATTTTATGAAGTGTCAGAAATGTTGGTCCCAATTCTGCAGCTGAAAAGTTGTTATGATATAATCTTTCCCAAGTTACCCATACAGGAGCCAAGCCTTTCTGAATCATGAGTGGTTTGCCTGCAGGGCACCAATTATTTACTACATGTAGCTTCACATCCAGTAGAAGAATATGCATAATTTACTCATCTCCTTGACGTCTTTTGGGTTGGAGAGCATCTAAGCAGAGATAAATGTTCTTGTGGGCATTTGCCAGGGGGCGACAGGAGGGAAAACTCAGAGGGGAACTTCAGACACAACAATAGAAGAGAGGAACTGGACTTAAACAATCTTACACAACCTCAACAGACAGACGGGTTTAGATGAAGAGTAGCTTAGACACAAATGGAAGGGAACAGCCCTGCTTTGGTATGTTTCAGTAAAACAGCCTTTTCGTAGCAGTTTATATTTATTCTCAAATTCAAGAAGTCCAGAATTGAAAATCAAAAATAATAAAGCGTTAACCTGATAGACCTCTTTAGACTTTATCAGGAAGCATGCTGCACACCTTCTTAATTCAAAAAAATTCTGGTGTGAGGTAGTGACAGAGGAGAGAAATTAAGACCAAAATGAATTATGCATCACATCAAAGCTTTAACAGGTGAACACAACAGAGAATATCAACGTATTCTCTTCTGTTGGTACATCACTAGTAGAATTAAGTAAAAAGACAAGTGCCAAGCTACATTTAAGTTACACAAATTTGGTATTTGCTCTGAAGATTACATTTGAGTATATAAAACAGTAAGGTGCTGAAGTAATAAAATCATATATGTGCAGACTCTCAGTCATTAGCACCAACGGTGAGAACAGAACTCAGACCAGCAAAGTATGCAAGTTGGTGAATGCAGATAAACCAAGGCTGACACCCAGCAGGTCTTTTCCAGGTCTGATTTAGGGCATGTCACAAGGGCCAAAAAGTAACATGAAGTTCTCCCAGTGGACTGCTAAAAATATCCTACCACCCTCCCTGGTTCGGCTCCTGGGATGAGAAGCAGACTTTTCTTGCTGTGCTCCTAAAATACGGCTTCTGCATAAAATGTGGCGCTTGCATAAAAGCGTATTTTCTACAATATTAACAGCAATTTTCAGAGAGTGACATCTCTCAATCGCAAAGTGCCATACAGACTAAAAATATACTCTCAAAACTTTTATGTGTATTAGCCTTGGGAATGATCCTGCTAGTATAGTCTTTATGTACTTCAACACAAACCCGCTGCTAAACCCAATGGCAAATGCTCTTTTCCTATTACCAGATCCATTCATGCTTACATAATATCTAAGACATCCCCATTATCTTATGAACTCTATCACCATTGTGGTATTTATCATTACTGACTACTGTAGCTGAAGCTGCAAAATGGTTTCAATAACATTTTCACTCCTTCAGAAACCCCTTTCTGTGTGGAGGTTTTCCATTGTGACCACACCATGAATATTCATGATCCCCTTGTTTGAATGCTGGGGAAGGATGAGGCCTTTGGACAGCTGGGAGCAGACCCTGGCAGACTTGAGTGTCTGCGGAGATTAAAGCTAGTCCCCAGCTAATACTCACATTACCCTCTTGCTCCTCTCCAAAGACAGAGACACAGAGAGAAAATTAAACATATTTGAGAGTCTCTAATCCTACCTACACTTTAGGCACTTTATTGTATGCTCAGCTTTAGAAAGAGAGCTTCTAAAGTTGCCATAGTTACTACAAATAGGAGTGTGAGCCTGTTTGTTGTGAAACTGCACCAAAGAGAAGCAACACAGCAAGCACAGCAGATCTGATTGCACAGACTCATCCGGATTTTTCCAACTAGGCATATTACATTCTCAAATAAATTAATATTATAGAACAGTGAAGATTATGGTATTCTGTCACAGGGAAGACGGCATACAAAAGGAAGAAAACAATTCACTTTATTCCGCAGAAGCCTCCTCACTAAACTATCTGTGCTTAGGGACTGAAAACAAACACTTCCATGCATTTATAGCAACACTCTTCCAAAATCCTTCAGTACTGCATGCTTTGTGATTCCCATAGTATTTTGACACATAGGAATAACAAAACTGAATCAACTTGCCTTGTCTT
Organism: Turdus rufiventris; assembly: GCA_013186435.1. Classification (NCBI taxonomy): domain Eukaryota; kingdom Metazoa; phylum Chordata; class Aves; order Passeriformes; family Turdidae; genus Turdus; species Turdus rufiventris. The sequence goes on from PYHW01010297.1 coordinate 1,889,491, forward strand.
CCATACTTAACATCCTCATTCCACAATTTAAAATCGTCCTCTGGGTTGTAATTTAGATTACGGGGAGAGGGGAACACAAAGAGAAAGGAAGAAAGGTGGAGAAAACTGTTCCTTAAGGATGAAAAACCTTACTATCTGTAAGCCATGAAAATCTATGACACTAAATCTTGTTTAAGTTTTGCCACTGACTGCAAAGAGAACTTTTCACAATTCTCCCAGTTCTTTTCACTTGGATTCTGCTACAAGAGGTTGCTGGAGTCAATGCAAGAGCACAGTGACTGGTTTGTAAACTTAATGGGGTGTGAAAATACAACGATGTCCTGCCAGGAACCACGAACCAATACTGCTGGAGAGGACACACAGACCATTTCTCAGGGAGAGCATTCCACCTTCTCATTCTTAGTCCAATTGGAACTTAACATTATTGACAAGCCTACTGCAGCCACCAGGATCCCAATGAATTGTTCTATAAAGCGATTTGGATTCTATGGATGACAGAGAACAGAAAAAATTATTAAGGAGGTTGGAAGTTGATGAAGTAGATAAAAGGCAATGCAGAAGCAATCTTGGAAGTATGTTGTTTGAARAAGGYAAGTTTTAGGAGCTAATTATTATCATTAATACAGGATACTGAAGGGATGACAAGGAGAATGAAATATGTACATCTGTTTTTCTAGGTGCCTTTCATAGTTAATAATACTGAAGGATCTCTAAATACAATATTCTTATTGGAGAGTTTATTACATAGTGCAGGGACTTTTTTTTTTTAATTAGACTGTTTCCTGTACTACAGTCAGTTTTCTATAACTAAATTATTCCTTAGGAACTTTCTTCCTTACAAGTAGTTAGGACTTAAGTAAAAGAGGGTTATCTTTGCCCAATCTCATCACCTCATTTAAATGAAAATTTTTGTTATTTAAAGAACAACTACATTCTAATCAAATACAGGAAAAAATATGGAACTTTATTAAGTTGGAACACTTGTCAGGTTGGAACCCTTGTCAAATGGGCTGTTTATGTAATCCATTTCTTAAAGCCACTCAATTTTTCTAAGAGCTATCCTGAAACAGGTCTGTAGGACTAAAAAGCAGAGGTAATGGAAATACAGTATTTGTCTTGTACAATAATTATATTTCTTTCAGGCCTTCAACAAGTAATCCAAATATCACTAGAACATCTGCAGACTGGAATGAAATACCAAAGCATCACTTAGAGTCACTTCTACTTGCAGACCTAACTGGATGGCACTGAAAAGACACAAATCATTTTTCTTTCCAGTCTTTCAGTTGTTTCAAGTACTTCTGTTTCACAGCACCCTGAAGATAATTCCTCCCACCACTAAAGGAGGTCTCTAGAAAACTACACAGCTGTTCTTCACAGTCTGGAGCTGTGATGGACCACACGTAGACAGTCAGGACTTCGGCCCCTCACCATCAGCCAAACTGCTTACAAAGTTCTACAAGTTTCTGTTGGGGTTTTAGTAGTTTAATGTAGTTCCAGAAGCTGTATAGAATCAGAGCAATTCCTTACAATTCCTCTGTATTTTTATGTGACTTCTACCTGTGATTAAGATATTACAAAAAAAGTAGTAACAGAAAATGTAATGAATTAAATATTTCATCTTAATTTACTTACTTATTTTCAAGAAGCTGATTTTTATTTTTAGAATTAATGCTTTAGACCCTATTTATTCTTGGCATTGAATTACCAGAAAACACCAGGAATTCATCCTATGCAAACTTAAAATATTTTGCCTAGAAGACAGGAAAAAAGAAAGTCTGGAATATTTCAGTTGCCTGTATTTTCATTTATTCCTCAGCTGTTCTTATGACCTATAACTGCAGTCACCACATTCTGGGTTTAAAAGCTAGAAATGGGCAGTACTGTATAAGCTGGGAATGTCCCTACCTGCCTGCTCTGCTTGACTTTGCTCTTGCAGAGCTGACAATGCACAACACATCTAGTCTATAAGCCTCCAAAATACAGAGGCACCACTGGATGCTGACAGATGTATTCATTCCTGATCACACTTTGTAGGGATAAGTGAAAGCAGATGTTTCTGCTACAGGCAACTCTCACCTGGTCTGAGGGATTGGGCAGAGGGTTGGACCATCCAGTACCAAACAAGGCTCCATCTCCACCACAGCGTGGCAGCAGAGCTTTACTGGACAGCGTGTGTGGCATGAGGAGCTTGAAACCAGCCCTTCCACTCCTCACCTGCAGCCCTCCCCAAAGGGAGGTGCTTCCACAAAATATTCCAGTAAGGACAGAAAGCCTATCCCCAAACACTTGAACAGGGGTTTGCAGGTCGAATTCTGCCCTACAGAACACAGCTTTGACAGCGACTTTAAACTACACCACCTCAAAACAGACAAATGGGAAAACCCATTTGGTTTAAAGGCAATAAAACAGCTTCAATACTAGGCTAATATTCTCTGTAATTCACAGTCTACAGGCAACAGGAAACATCCACAGTACAAAATAATTGTACATTAAATACTTTTTCCAGTTCCAAAGCCCTCACTATCCCCCCATGCCAGTAGTGTTCCCTTGCAGACAAACACCATCCTTCTGGTTTCTGCATTTATCTTACACTCTGAGCAATGATTAATCCATTTCTTAAAGTGTGCCTTGTGGGACACAGACTTCTTTAAAACGGGACTTACACTTTCTGTATAACCAGCACATGTCGGTACATGTTAAACCTCATGGATGACTTTCAGTGACAACTTATCCATGTAAGTATCTATGGCCAACAAATATACTTTGAAGACCAGAACAAACTATTAAACCTTTTTTGCCAAACTCTTCTGCATTAACACAGATGACCAAACGTTAGCTCCTCTTGAAATCAAACCTGTCAATTCTGTTTCATGCACAAAATGCTTTCATGACTTTTCTATAAAAACTTTCAGTGTTGAACTGGAAGATTTCACTGTGTCCCTAAATAAACTGTCTTACTGGGTAAATATCTCACTCATTACAGCCTGTGAGTTATTTCTGGCTTGGATTTGTTTAGAATTGTTTCCAAACAGGGCTGTTCAGCATAGATTAAAAAAAAACCAAAAAAACAAAAAAACAAAAAAACCAATTCCAGATCATAACCAGCACTTGGTAAAGTATTTTTTGCATGAACTAAAAAAGAAACCAAGGGAGATATTCCAAGGTATCTCTTCCCTCAATTGATCCAGAATACCGACAGCCAGGGCAGACCATGAGGCTCATTTGAGTTCCAGGGCTGTCCTTTTTAAACTATATCCTCATGTAGCTAAACGGCACCCTATGTTCATTACACGAGGTTTACTACTTCAGAAATTTGAAATTTAATGGGACATTCCTTACCTAGAGTCACATAGGACTTTTTCTCCCTAGATCACTGGTATTTCTGGGTTAACAACTCTGAGCAGCATTATGCACCCAGATTGCTATTAGTCTTTAATGCCTGCCAACTAAACATTTAATCTATATTCTGTGTGCAGCCTTTCATATTCTGTGGGACTTAAAACCCAATGCAAGAACATCTTAGCATACTATGAACTTAAAAAATTTGGGTCTAAAACTTCAGAGCTACAAAAGTCATAGGACACGTTTAGCTCTGTCAGGCTATTTTTATTATAATGTCTCTTTTGCCAAAACTTACAGAACTTTCAAAAAAAATTAAGCCATAACCTCCAGCTTGTTTTCCTTTTCTCTTTCCTCAGACTTGTAATACTAGCTTAAAACCAAGAATATGACACATTCATTTTTTGCTGTTTAAGCTGCCAATTTTTTTTAAATTACGACTTACATTTTTAATAGAAACCCATAATTTATGAGCAGCTACAGATCATCTGGTTTTAAAACAGAAAGAATCACAGTCTTGATCGATATCTCAAGCTACTACTTCACAGTTAGAATATTCAGTTCTTTCTATCCCTTCTTTTACATTAATTCTGTTTTAAGAGTTCATAACTAAATCTATTAGCTATCTGTAAGAGGTACCAGAGTTAGCAGGCAGGTATGTTAAAAAGCTTTCACCTTACTGTTAAAAATGCCTTATCTTCCCTCCCCAAGTAGAAAAAATTACAACATTTCTTTAAGTTAAAACTCATGTATCAAATTACTACTAACACCTACCACAAACACTGAGATGTGAAGCTACCAAGCACAGGGAGATGGTAATGTGCTCACAAACTGACCATAAGGCAGGCTGTAGTCCTTTTAAATTTCCTGGGATGTGGAAAGAAAAAGGCACCACCTTTACACAGAAATATATTAACATATATGCATACATACAGAAATAAACACATTTTCTAAAATGCTTTAAAATGGCAATTACAGGAGCCAAATAAAACTTTCAGAAATTTGGCACTACACTCAAAAAGCCAATCTAATTCATGCCTGAGATTTGGTCAAGCTAATTATAATTCACCATTCTAAGACAGATGATGAGTTGAGCTGACACAATCTGCACTGAAGCTCTTTCTCTGTTTAGAAATGTTAGAGATTCATCCACTTACATAAATCCAACAAGGATTTTATTCCACCTTATCTCTCAGTACAGTACATGTGTATTTTATTGATTCAGGGTCTCTGAGTAACTTGTGTGGCATACCTTCCCCCCTGCTGCATATGATTATTTCAAATGTCACTTTATGACAAATAATCAAAACACTGAAGGTAAATGAAACTCCAGTTCCATGGTCACAGACATAAAACGATGCCCAGTGTGCATCCAAAAATAACAACCATTTAATAGATGGGTGTTTTGAAAGATGCAACTAAATTACAACCAACTATTTGTTTAGCAAAATAGCCATTAGCCACAATTCTGTCTACAATTTCAGGGAATGGCTGCAGTTCCTTGAGGAAATCTCCATGCTCCAAGAGAAATGAACAAATCCACAAAGCGAGTGGAAAGGACTGCAAATAAATCCTGAGTGAGGAAAGAAAGGTAAGTTTTTAGAAACCATCTGCAAATTGAAAGAACAAAATTTAACCAAAGGATCTGAGGAAGTGAGAGTGAACAATTTAAGGCTCAGGAAGGAGCTACACAGGAGAACACATTCACCAGCTGAAGAGAAAACTGTTTTAATTACAGTGATCAAAAATGGGGCAACAGAAAAATGTAAGAATAAAGATATTATTCAAAGCATTGGCCAGATGACATCCAAATATTCTTTGGAGGCATGCACAAGAAAAAAATGTCAAGAAGACAGACTGAAATATGATAAGCTGGTTGTAGAAGGCATTCCACTCTCAACAATATTTCTGAACCACTCCTAGCTTTACTTAAAAAAACCAAAAATCTTTGGCTCTCAAATTTCTAGTGCTCTGTCTCAGCCCAGAAGGGAATTTTTCAAAAGTAAGTCTGCAGAAAAATCAAGGAAGCTGTTTGAGCTATAAAAGCAGTGAAATATTATATATTTTCTTTTCTTTCTTTGTTTTTTTTTTTTTTTCTTTTTTGGAGTGCTTCTGATAACTAAAGATCTGCTTTCTTTCAAGAATTCAAGCCTGTCATGGATTTAAATCCACAGAGAGGATTAGAGAAGAGGACAAATATGACAATATTTGGTTTAGAAATAGAGTTATTAACTTTAATTCCTCACATTTACATGCATGAGTTGGTACCTACAGAGATTACTCCTCACAAGGGATTAGAAATATTAGAATGTAACATTTGAAAGAGCCATCTTGTATCCTGTATAGGTCTCTTAGATTTCCTCCAGCTTTAAGAGGGACCCTGTACATCACATGTTTCTTAAAGGTGATAGCTTGGTAGAAATGAGATACTGAAGAATAGATTCATATTCGCATCTCTGCAAATCTGTGTTAATATTTTATAAACTCTCAAGGAACTCATTACTAACACCACCTTCCCCCCACCCCAAACTCTGAAGTTCAATATTTTTAAACTCTTTAAAATAATTTCAGTATTTTAATCATCATGCAGATGCTCTAGAAAAAAAGAATTTTAGTAATTATACAATCAGTAACCTTAAATATACCATTAGAATTTGTAACTTTGTTAAATGATAAAACACAAAGAGCGATCTGTGGTCACTTCTGGAGGATAAAAAAGGTTAAGTGCTTTAATTTCTCAGAATATCTATTTCTGTACTGCACACTACATTCTTTCTGTGGTCTCAAGTATTTTTCATGAGGAGAATGTTGAATTTGACAGAAAAGCTTTCCTGGGGAGCAGTATGGAAGTCAGAATTAGCAATGTAGAACGTCTCCTAAGAAAACTTCATATTTTTGTTTTCATTCTAAAATAAATAGTTTCATTCTGGCAATAAATAGTTGAGAATTGCAGCCATTGTGTCAGAATTTAGATCTACCAAGTATGCTTAATGTGTTATGTTTCTCCCTTGGTTCTCCACCTTCAGCTGAGTTTTGCCCAGAAGAGTTTGCAGCATCCAGAAAAGATAAACAATGAGCTAAGACATGGAAGTTGTGTTAGCCCAACTCTTCGGATGTGCAGCCAAGGTTAAGTGAGATTTAAAACAAGATTAGGTTTCTCCTGTGCCCTTTCCAACAGGAAGCAGTACTCAGCTCCTCCCCCTTCGGAGTTTTATAATAATCCCACTCAGAACACTTTCGGCAATATACTGAAAAAACTACTTGGAGTGGAATCGAGATCTCTTTGGTCAATTAACACTGATGGAAGCAAAGACTGGATAATTTGGCACTTTCAAGAGTGTAAAAAATACCCCTGATGGATAGTGACAGCAGTAGGCACTGGTAGGCAGGAGACCTTCCCAACTACAACCAAAAGTGGTATTTGAAAATAGCTGTTTGGCTAAAGCCTCTTGGGAATAATTTAAAAAATTAGCCTGCTAAAGACCCAACCAGATACAACATGGAGGGATTCCCTTCTAAACCCATACAGGCCCCTGATCTCCCTTAGCCACTAACAATACAAAGCTACAAAGAATTCATAGCAACTTGCACAACAGGGCAGGATTTTGTCTACTGAATAAGGTGAAAGCAATAAGCTCCTCTCAGACTGTTCTTGCACAATGAATAACCACATTTTTACCTGTTCCAGCTTCTTGTCTGATCAGTTCTTCTCTGTACCTTACAATTACATTCAGACAGAGCTCAGGTTTGTGCATATGTCACAAAGCAGGAATCCTCCACTCTCTCCACTCTTTAAAAATATTTCTCAGCACACAGGAACTGAGCATGGCAATACAGTGACTTCTTGGTTTCCATCTATGGTGCAACCATGAAATAGGATCACAGACTGGTTTGGGTTGGAAGAGACCTTAAAGCTCATTGTGTTCCAAACTAGTTCCAACTCTAGTTCCAAACTCATCTAATTTCATGGGCAAGGACACTTTCCATTATCCCAGGCTGCTCCAAGCCCCAAACTACCTGGCCTTGAACACTTCCAGGGATGGGCAGCCACAGCTTCTCTGGGCAACCTGTGCCAGTGAGAACAGGCACGGTTGCTTCCACTCAGCTGTTATTTTGCCTTTAGCTCTATGAAGGGTTCAGGCCAACTGATTTATTTTCTTAATCTGTGCAGACATGTCCCGTTCTTTTACTGTTGACCTCAACCACTGCTTGTTAACAGTCACAGTGACACATTCAATGCTGGTTGATAGAAGATGTTTGCAGCGCTCTGTGTCATTCCTGGATGGCACAGAGCAACCAACAACATTGCAAAACTGAGGCCCTCTATCAAAGAATACACTCCCCCTTAGCCTAGCTGGCCTTCAAACTTACTTGTGCAGCAAAAGTAAGTGTCACTGGGGAGGAAAAGGGTAATTCCATAGAATCACAGCATGGCCTGGCTTGAGAAAGCCAAGTTCTGTGTAAGCCGGCAGAACTTGGCAAGAGAAGACAATTATAGTTCTCATCAGTTGTGTGGGTCCTTTACAGTGACGATATAATAATGTGATTTTGTGTATGCTTACGAAAATACAGAATCAAATAGTTCACATCAAACTACTTAATGCACTGCCAGTGCCTGAAATGAGCTTTCCAAAAAAAGGCAATCGTTGCTGAAGTGACATTGGGCTGTATTTTCTTGACAACACATGTGGGATAGCCACACGTGCATAAAAATACTCAGCTTTGTGATGGCTCACACTAAAATGTCAACTCACTCTCCTATTTTGCTTTCCACTGGCTCCCATTCAGCGGTGAGGCTGTTATACAGCATGTGGCCTGTTTCAGGGCTGCACTCTGGAACTTAGATAGAAACGTCTGTCAGCTCCCCCACAAGTCCTTGCTGGCATCTTGCAAAAACAAACTGCCATTGTTGTAGACCATAGCAACTTGATTTCCTCCAGCTTTAGCCAGATTCATGAACCACAATTATACTTGCTGCTGCCATGAAGTCAAAATTATTTTCAATCTACCTCTCTCAGATGACTGAATATAATAGAAGAAGCTTTGGAAGGAATATTTGAAAATTAACTTACTCTTTCTATATTTTCATGCATTATTCAAACTATGGGATCTGTATATGGATATTCATATCAACCACAGCATTTCCTTTCACAAATGCAGAAAATTATCACTCCTAAAACACAGCCTGCTAGGTGTTTACTCACATATATAACATATATATGCACATATATATAAAAAGATATATATTTTCACAGCAGGATATATTTTCTTCATGTATGACTGATTTCTTGGCCAATAGAAAGCTGTGTTAATTAACAGTTTATGTAAAATAGATACTTACACAACATCATTCTGATTAAATCCAGACACTCACAAAATCAATTTATTAAGACACCTTCTATAAGAATGTCAATTTGGCAAGCACCTTCAAAACTGCAGGTCATTTCTGACTTTCAAGTTTTACCACTAACAGCTATTATATTGCAGTACTCTGGATGATTTCTTTTCCCAAAATAGTAATTAATACTTCTATGGACAGCCACTGAAAAGCAAAAAAAGCCACATCTGTGTGTGTTACTCATGAGCACAAATGAAGGAAGCGGTGAAAAACCGAACAGCTTAGTTAAGGTAAACTGAAAAGTCTTCAATAATAAAGAGGTCAGTTTATTTAAAGCCTCTCATAAGCACCTTTTTTTGAGTGATTAGGGTCAAAAGTATTTTGATCTGAATGGGCTGACCTCCCTTCTCATGTTTACCTTAAGGAAATGGAACCTGTGAAAGGGCAGAAATGAAGCTGGAAGAAGCAGGAAGAGCTTAGGATGAGGTAAAAGGCAAGAACAAAAGGAGGGGCACTTGTCTGATGATAGAGCCAGTCAGAGATGTGGAAGATGATGATTCAAGAGAGAAAAATAGAAGATATTTGAATTTAGAACACCTTTTCAACACAAATAACCTGAAAAGCAGGATTTGGAGTAAATTTTTTACTGGTATTACCCAGATAGGCATCTCCAACCCACTCTGCTGTCCTTTAGCAGGCTGAATTTATTTGTTTTTAAGCACAGGTTACAAAGGTAAAGCACAATGTTCCCACTTTTCAGAAGCAGAAAAAGAAACTGAATTTTCAGAACTAAAAGATTAGCTCATACAAGAATCTCTCCTTAATCTAAAGGCAAATAACTCTGCTTGCATTTTGAAACACTCTGTTTTCCTTTGAAAAGGAAGGACAGCTATGATTAGGACACAGTCAATCCATGGAAGATTTACCAGGTACAGAAAAAACTGGTATTAAGCCTCCTTTGAAGTTTAACTCTTAATGAACTGCATCTCCCCAGTCTCACATTGTTTACTTTTTGACCTGTGCTGAAAGCCTAAGTGCCACAGAAAATCTGGCATCCTTCAGCATCTCTCTGTTGAATTTACATGCAAAGTTGTAGTAGCTGGAAAATTTAAATACCAATTCAAATAATTACAGAGGTACAGTAAATTTGTTTTTAACGGTCCATAATAATAATCTTCATGTCTGTAACTATGAGAGTGGTGGTTTGTTTGTTTTTACTCATGAAATATCCTGAAGGGGAACAAACCAAACTGTTTGCTAGTATAAATGTAGAAGTTACGAGCCTGAGATATAATTAGACAAGACAACAGCTCTCCCAAACTGGGGACTGAAACAAGAACTGAAACAATTAATTAAAGCAAGGCAAACATGTCAGTTGAACTTCATAAGCTACAAACTCCCTGCTATTTCTATTCACATTACAGAGCTGTTCAGGATCTCAAAGGATGCAATTTTAAGGTAATGACAGGTTTACAAAGGAATTTAATTTAGGATAAGAGAAGACCCATTTCCTCTTTCAGTGTACTTCCATATGCTACAAATAAAAATATTTATCAAAGAATTTTTTCTCTCAAAGGTAATAAAGAGCTCCTTTAACATCTAATGTGGAAGTCCAGCTTCTTCTGATAAATTGCACACTTTAGAGAAATTTAGGGAAATTTTTTTTCCATCAAGAAAAATATCCTGTAGCTTTTACTGCAAAAGTTGCATTTTTTGGTGAGAAATTTTGTATGTATAATTTGGAGGCAGAACTTTTCTAGTAAAATGGAGAAAACACAACGACATCTTAACTGTAGAGCTTGGGTGATTCCAAAACAGATTCAACAAAAATCTGTTGCATCTACCAAGACTTCCTAAGAAATCCAAGTTATTATACGAAAAGATTCTGGGTGAAACTTTTTCCAGTCAGCTTTATCCAAGGAGAAATCCAAGTAACACAGTTTGAAACCACAGAAACAGGCATTAGGAACAAGAACGCAAAATGAACTTTCTGGACATGACTTCCTGAAGGAGCCATATTTAAAGAGCTATGCTAAGCTTTTTCTTGAAGCTTTCCACCCCACCTTGGAAAACTGCAGATGAGCTACTGTGGTCCCTTCCAGCCTTACCCATTCTGGGATTTGTGCCAGGCAGGACTGGAGCACACAGAAAACACAAAGAGTCAAATCTCTTCAGAGAACATTATGCAATGGATTCAGCCCCCTACATGCTACTAAGGACCTGTGGTGTCCAGAAGTAGCAGAACATGCAGTGCAAAGCAGATGAAAATAGCAACAGATCTAAACTGCAAACTTCTCCTCTGCTTCCCTCTGTATGACCTGCTGGGAAGGCAGCAGATGAGGAACGTTAGAGGCAGGAGAGAAGCAGGGAAGCATTACCTTCATGTAGCACAAGAGCACCTGGAATAGAAAGAGGTCAAAGCAATAAACAGGAGCTGCACTCCAGAAGCTGATGCAGCAAACTTTGCCACAGCAGGCAAGTCCTTCCTGTGCCCATGTGCTACTCACTTTTCCGTATCACTCAATACTGTATGCTATGGATCACTGGTAAAAGCTCACATTAAGAGGTTTTATTGTGTTTTTAAAAACCAAGTAAACGAAGTTTTATCCTCTAGTAAGAAGTTTATGGTATAGCCATAAAATGTCAGCCTGTATCAAAAGGTGCAAGAAGTTCCACTTTGCTCAAAACACAGTAAAGACTCTCATGGTATTTTATTTTCCTTTTATTCAAGATCATAAATTACAAGTCTATCCTTTGAGAGCCTCAAACTTTATCCTCTTCTACTACAGCTAAAATGAAGGATTAATCCTAGAAGTGGTTGCACAGCTGTGCTTTCCAGCAAAGAAGAGTCACTTGGGACAAAAACTCCTTACTAGGTTTTCTCAAGGCTGTTTTTCCACTTAGAGAAAGGTAAATTTCCCTGCCTATGCCACCACAGCCAGCAGTGCCCATTACCAGATCTGGACCATGGAAATACAATTCTGTCACTCAGTGCACTGTCAAGAGGCACACTGTCAGGTCTCAAACTATAGGAATACTGAAGATGTAAAACTTGTGGATATAAAGCATCAAACTGAATAACTCAGAGGATACTTACCACCTCTAGTTCCTCCACCCAGCTTGTTAACATAGTGCTATCATCTATATTATTTCATTGTTTTAGGATATATTTATATGTAGATGATGTTCTGCAGGACACAATTGAGAGAATACGAAACATTTCCACTACTCTTTTGTTTGTTTGTTATACTTGTTAGAAAGAGTGTACTTTTTCTTCTATATTAATTTGAAAATCTATTTCACGTGTTCAGTATAAAAAAGCTGATGTGAGTTTGTAGAGGAAAGGTATTTGATTTCCAAGCAATTATCAGAAAGTTACAAACAGCTAGTGATTAAATGACAGAAAATCACAGCTCAGTCACTGAACACACTTGTATTACTTGAAGAGGTGGATATCTCTACTTAACAACTACTTATCTTCAATATAAGATTATTTCCCTCTAATAGCAATCTATTTTAAAAGTTTCTGCTCTTACGTTTAAGGAAAAGAAATCTCTAATATGACGCAAAACGCCATTTATACTAAAATCTCCCCAGCATTTCATTAATTTGCATCACTGATTTTCTCAACTATACACACTTTCATAACAGCTTGCTAGCCTTGTCTTTGTGCTTAGAATAAGCTCCCAATGTGATTTAACAAGTGTAGAGAATCAATGAGGTACTTATTTCAGTTTCCAGAACAGATTGCAGTAGAAACAAAAGTTCTAAAATCTGATATAATGACCAGAGTCTCAACTCAGACTTCTGTCACAGCTCTTTGAATAGGCACACTTGCAAACCAGTAATATTTATTATTTTAGGAAATAAGAGTATAACCACAGTTAACTTAGAATCCAGTTCATGGAAGCCTATCTGTGCCCTTGCTCACTTCTGAACCATTTAAATATAACCTAGAAGTTCATGAGGCCAGTTACATTTAGATACCCTTGAAAGCAACGCCAGCATAAATCCATGAAAACCCCCACACCTTTTCTCATGAGTCACATTCAATTATTTTGTAAAGGATACAAGGATTGTTGTCATCAATGCTGCAATTGTCCAGAATCAAGGAAATGCCATCCAAGTCATACACCTAAATAAAAACAAAGTTTAATTTAACAAATATCTCAACTAATGAAGTTTCATGAAAGAAATACATAAAAACATAACAGGGATGTTTGTTTCATCTAAAATATTAAACATGCTAACATGAATTGCAGAGTAAACCTGGCATTTTCAGCATGAGTATCACAAAACAGTAACACAAGAGGGCACTGATTTCACATTCTCCCTTCATTTAGCAAGTGTCTGACTGAGGTATTTCCTGTTTCTCACACTGAGCCAGATAAGCTATGCTCACTTACAGCTCCTGCTTGCTTCCAGAAGGAAGAGCCATCAAAAACTGTAAGGCAAAAAGTAGGGAAAAAAAGAAGTTGAAAAATACACCTACACCCACACAAGTTTGCATGAGACCCATCTTCTTACCTTCAGTCCCAATGTGTTACTTGCACGTGCCAGCAAAAATTCTTTACATCAAGTAAGAGCTGTGGATGCTTTTCCTTTGAGAAAATTCCTTATGCTACCATCAAATGAGCAAAGATGAGATTTGGTGTCTTTAGCTCCTTGTGCATGCATACACATGAGAGTTCACAAACTGCACTACTACATTTGTGTCTGTGTGTGACACATAATCCTAATAGACTCTTACACATACACTTTACCAAGTACTTGGGACAAGCTGATCTTAACAACAGACATGGAGCATTATTATCTTACAGAAAGTATGTTCCATAAGAAATTTATGTAGACTCCTAAGGTACACTGTAACATCACACATGTGTATTTATAGCTTTGCACGTCCCTTCCAACCTCAACCATTCTGTGATAGCCAAGTTGTAGTTGTTCAAATCTTAGGTTCTTTAATCTCTTAAATTTTAATTTCAAACTAAGAACTGCCAGTTAAAGGAATTTAATGTAATGCCAATTTAGGTCGTGGCTTGATGATGGTGTTCTCTCTTCCATCTCTTTTGCCCCAAACAAGATCCATTTCTATGTACCAAGGAAAACAATAAATCTCAAAGTTTACACTGCAGGATCATCAGCTTTCTGAAGTACAAGTTTTGCGGTAAAACAGGAAAGTTGAGTAGATTTAGATGTGTAATCTTAAACAGCCTATGGATCAATAAAACTGAATTCAGAGACAAAGATGAGCACATGCCTCTTACAAGTTCCTTTTCAGATGTTATTGCAGAGTCTCAAGATACATGAGAAAGCAGCGGTGACAGACACACAGACAGGCAATGCTCACATTTATAAGAAGCAAAGAACACTCCTAGGTCTTTAAACACACCTCACACATCTGTGCTAGCATGCCTAACTTTACCTACATGAAGTATAGTTAATAACACAAGTTTAAAAATATCCATTCTCTCCACAGAATGTTCGTGTTTTCTCCAAAGGCCACGCACCATGTATAGTATCATACTTCAAAGCTTGAACAAGCAGTGACCTTTAGGTAACACAGCACTTGCACATGCTTGGGAAATACTGGTTCTTTGATGTTCAGGCTGTAGCCAAACTCTGATGTGCCTACAATGCTACCTCTTATTTCCCACCAGTGAAATGCTGAACTGTAGAAATTAATGGGGATCAAGTGCTGTCAACAGAAACAAACCATGCAATAATATGCTCCAGTTTAATTCAAACGACATGTCTGGTTAACAGAGTAAGCATTTTTGGAAAGTACAGTTTTAATTAGGGCTCACTGACACTTCAAAAAGTTACTGTGACAATATATGATTCCTTCAAAGTTAGGTGGGAACAGCAACAGCAAACTACAGCCTTAGTGATACCTTCATGAAAAAACAAGTTGCCTTGCACCTCCCCCCTTTGAGTTTCTTTAACATCATACAATTCAACTGTACATACAATTTGCATGAGTTAGGCACAGCTTTTGTCACCACAATGCCAGCTTTAAAATGTCACCTGTGACTTACTACACAGAAGAATGGAGCAAGAAGAAAGCGCTTACAATGTACCTACCCAAGACAAATATATATACTCCAAGTGACTCATAAGATGAAGAGGTCAAATCCTAAGCAACCACTGTTAGAAAAGTTCTAGTCCATGCCAGCTGCTCCTGAACCTCCAGTGGTCCACTGAAAAAGCATTTTATGGCAAACTACAATTCATGCTCTGTAATGTGAGCCAGTCCAGCAACTGCTCTGCACACAGCAGAGGCACCTCCGCAACAAGAGTGCTACAGGCAGAGGGATGAACAACTGTTTCACCCAGTGTCCCACTTGCATTGGTCAGAGTCTCTCAAATCACGTTGCTCTCATATCCTTGTAACCTCCCAAACCAGCACATTTTGCAAGCATTGAGAAACCATCCTAAATCTTACACAGATCTTACACAGACCTCTTACACAGATCCACTGGAACTACACTGCCTGAGAGAAACTGCTTTGGGAACTCTTCCAACTAATTACTGGTCTCTGAGTTTTTGCTTTGAAGAGAACTGTCTGTGAAATGCCCAGTGTAGAGCAAGGGAGTGGAGCTTTACCAGGGATCTTCTGCAGGCCTTGGAGAAGGAGTCAATATTGCACAAAACCCAAATCTTAGTATAAATATGGTGTGGGTGTGAAAGTACCTTGTGAAGAGAACATTTGCGGCTGGTGTGAAACTGGCTGTAATCTGTCCAGATTTTGGAAGAAATTATAGACAGAAACTAAAGAATAGGAGAGTTGTGGTGTCTGGTGAACAGAACTGCTCTTGTTGGCCTGTTTTGCAAAAGATCGCTAAATCTACTCTCCATTTACATTACTGCCAACACAGCTGGCCGATAACAGGGAACTGCACTGGACTGTAACAAAGCCACAAGGTTATTTTATTATCAAGAGAAGAGTAGTTTGGAATAATACTGTATTCTGTACTACACTGAAATAGAAAATGAAGCTGCAAGGTTACTTAAGTTTATAATTTAAACAATACAGTTCTGTGCCAATGATCTCTAGTGCTTCAGTCAAGTCTGTAAAGAATATCCTGCCCTAATGTTACAATGTCAGTTTCTGAAATAGCATCCCAAAATGGCAAAACCACAGAATATCCAGCATTCCAAGGCAGGTATCCATCCCTGCCAATTCAAAAGCCTACTTTCACAGCACAGCTTTATACTGCTGTCATTTGTTTACTGCACTTGCTTCTGAAACATAGTTGTGTATCATGACAGTAAGAGAAATTTAAATGTATTACACTGAAGAGAAAATGCCTTTCCCAGTGACAGTGACTGCGAGTTTTTTTTCTCTCTATCGGTAATGTAATAATCAATCTTAATTATTTAAGCCAGGCTCTAAAAAGAAGCTCACACAAGCAAAGGTCCTATACAAATATAAAATAAAGTTTATGGGAAGAACTAGCCCCAGGCTGTATTTGCCTACTGCTTCCAAGGTCAAGGAATGATACAGTCTTTAATTGAGATTATTTGGGACATAACAGCCCTGAGGAAAAAGCTGTGCTTTCTTCTCTTAATAACCAATGAAAAAATATGGACAAAAATTGGTATCTTTATGTTATCTAACAGAAGTCACATTTATTGACCAATATATGAACAACATCAATAGCACAGTGAAGGACATGTGCCTAAACAGAGCTGTTCCTGACAATCTCCCAGTACTTTCTCAAAGAGTACACAGAAATAATTACCATTAACACAACCATTCACACCAGATCCCAGGAAAAGTATAAATTAATTGAGACTATTTATTGAATCTTTCCCTCTAGCAGCACAGGAGCTAAGCTCAGGGGTAAGAATGCAAATTCTCTGAGCATGACAGTGCTTGTTGCTAAATCTGCCTGCATCTAGTAAAATGCAACTACAATCTCCAGGTCCAGCAACTGCACAGACAAAAATGCAAAAAATAAAGAAGAGTCCAGCAAAAATAATCTCTTCAAAGAATCATTAACATTTTGGGCATTTTGGGCATTAGAATAAGAGTACTATTATGCAGAAAAGAACATTTGTGCCTTTACATAACAACAACTGAACATAAACCACTCTTCCACCAGAATGTGACCAATTTTCAGCCTTTAATCAATGCACAATGTTTCAGTAACAGAAAAACTTCTATTTCTTAGAAGCTGTGTTTTGCCAAACTATAGGTGAGCAAAAAGAGTATGTTCTCTCAAACAGAAGTGGACTAGTAACAGACAGCAATGCTGACACCTACTCTTCTTTTTACACATTATTTATAATCACACTGAAATACAGAAAGACAAATTTGTAGGTTAAAAAGTGATTGGGGGTGGGAAACATGTTCTAGAAATGAGTCCAAAAACAGGAACAAGCAGGAACCATTTATAAGGAAAACCTCTAAAGACAACATTCATTACAGATCACCAGTTTCCTACCAGACAAAAAGTCTGTCTTCAATCATGTTTAGCTTCACAGTATTGAATTTTAACTCCCATTATGGAACTCAAAAGGTTTCTGGGAGCAATCAAACTAGAAAATTTCACATTTTTATTAACTTGGCTCCTTCCCTTCACTCTTTGTAATGCTTCCAGTTCTGTCACACAGCTGTAAGTGCCCAAACCCATTCAAGTAGCAGTGCCTGGTGCTTTAGGTATGTAGGGCTGTGCTGGTCGGCTGCCAAATGCCAGCCCTGGTCCCCAGTGGCTTCAGCAGCCACAACTTGACTTTCTCTGGAGCACTTTGGGTTTCTCATCTACCCTGTTTGCTGATTCTCACATGGCTAAAAGTAGGAGCATAGCAGCAAACCTGATCCCCATATTTCTCTGACAAATTAGACTCGCTAATGTAATTAAAACCTGGAGGAGGTGAAGTCAGAGAGAAAGGGAAGATTAACGCAGCTGGGCTGGCATCACCACAGGAATCCTAACAAATGCATTAAGGTAGCAGAACACACTTGGCGACTATATTTTATGACTTCTCTTAGTGCTCTAGATTACTAAATGATTAAATTGGAACATACTTCTCAAGAGCTGAATCATCAAGATATTAACATCCATCGCACATGCATCAACAGCATCCTAAGCTGCATCCGTGGGAGTGGAGCCAACAGATCCAGGGAAGCAATTTCACTCCCCGACACTCATGAAACAACCTACTTGAGGGGCCTTGCAGAGACGCTGAGGGAACTGAGGGTTTGAGCCTGGAGAGGAGGCAGCTTCAGGAGAACCTGCTGGCAACCTTCCCACATCCCCACAAACCAGCCACCAAGACTGAGCTGCTCTCCTGACTCAGGTTCAAAGTAGTTTAAATAGAGAAAATATGGATAAAAAAGTGCAACTGAGAAAGTCTTGGCTGGATACAAGGAAAAAGTTTTTACTATGAGGGTATGGAGCAGGTACTATGGACTCTCCACCTTGGAGGACTTCAAGACTTTTCTAGAAAATCCCAGGGTAACCTACTCTGAATTCAACTTCAGGCAGGAGATCCCTTTCTGAACAACTGTGCGAGTCTAAAACAGTTTTGTCTCACTCCAGCAAAAAAGAAAAGGCTAAGACAGAAAGAAGCACAAATCAATTATTTTCCTTCATTTAGTTGGAAGATTCTTCCTACTCTGACCTCTTCTTGGTTATAAAATTGGAAATAGTTCTCAGAAATTTACTAAAGTATGTAAAATTTGGAAGCAGTTCTAGAAAAAATGTGATTCTTAACCATTAGTGGAATAATCCAGCATGTTCACTGACTTCACAGGATAGAGAACTCTTAAAAGTACAGTAATTTCACGACTATAAAGTGCACCTTAAATCCTAAAATTTTTATCGAAACCCGGAAGTGCACCTTATAATTCAGTGTGCCTTACAGTCGTTAAATTACTGTAATTTGTATTTTGTATGCCAGACCCTTCATATGAATTTCTTCTTACAAACCCCTATAACTTTGAATTAATGCCTTAGAGCAAATACAAAGGATTCCCCATCTGTACAAAAGGAAACTTCATGTTTTCTAGAGTAAAAATTAAGAATTTTGTAACATTCAATATACTGAAGAAATACCTGAACTAGATGTGAAGAAAATAAAAAAGCAATACAAGTGAGGCCTGAACCCCACAAATGATGAACATTTTTTAAAAAGAGCATAAGCAACATGGTTTACCTACAGAAGCAGCAACCTTTAATTAGGAAAATAGTATGTTTTATTATCCACATGCAGGAGGACAAGATGAAGTGAGCCTAAAGAACAGACCATTCACATTACACATCCATTAAATATTTTTAACAGTAATGGACAATGAAGCATTGCAATACACTGACACACAAGTCTCAGACTCCTGGAGCAGACTCCAATAATGCACGTCTCTGCAAATGACCAGACAAACCTTAGCCTGAACACCCTACCTGGTCCTGCTCTGGACAGGTGAATGGTTCCAACCTTCTCAATCCCTTCTGCCTCTAAGTCTGCATGACTTCCTTAGAGAGAAAAATCACACTAGAATACCAAATTATGCCAAAGAAAAGGAATCCAATGAAATATACACTGGGTATTTGTTGCCAGTCTTTGGCCACCATTAAGGATATTTTTAAGCTTTACTCCTTCTGAATGTACCATGAGACTACATAATAGTGAGAAATATGTCCTTCAGACCCTGCCACAAACAGGCTGACTAACAGACTCAATTTTCCTCCAAGACCTCCTCAACAGTAGCTGATTAGGGCAGAACACAGTATTCAGTGTAGGTAACAGAAGAGCTTAATAAGAGCAGGAACACAGCAGCTGTTAGCTTCCCAAACAGGCTCCTCTACACCTATGATGATACTGAAAAATGTTACTTCATTTTTTTCATTTTGAGTCTTGGTTTTAGGCTTTTTCATTTGTTTTTCCAAGCAGCAGAAGTGACAAGAGATATACACAGGATATTCTGCTTCAAAAGACAGAATACTTTAGGCCTTCAGTGCTACTGGATTCCAACGCCTATGGCAGACTACAGGCACTTTGGTTTAGAATACAGGCAGCTGTGGCTTGCTTGCCATCAAGTCTCTTATAGGAGTTCACCACATTCTGCAGAGCTACTGAAATACTTGTGGACAGAGGCTCCCTTCTCCAGGACAACACAGCCTTGCTTAGCTGGTCTGAGAGCCCCTTGCACCAGCATCAGTGACTGTGCTCATGTCTCCTTCAACCAAGGCAATGTCCCCAGAACACTCTTCCACCTCTACACCACCTAGGTAAGCATGTACTTAACATTTTAATGTATGAAACTCCGAAACCATGGAAACAAAACCTGTTCCTCCTGCTACATCAATTTCAAAGATATTTGCTCTCTATCAGCATTATTTCCCAGAGAGACATGAGGTTTATTTCAACTGTCCCAAAAGCGGAGATCTTTGCCTCTTTCTTGGAGGTAAAAAAAAAAATTATAATGAAAAGTAACTTAGAATTTGAATGTGGGGTCCTTTGTGATGTTCTAAACCTCTTGTCAAATAACTAATTTAGAAAAAAAGGGTTTTGACCTTATGGAAGATGAAGAGAAGATGAAGGTTCCAAACACACCATCAGACCTGAGCCAAAATAAGATAATACAAACACTTGAGAATTCAGAATAGGTTCCCACAAGAGACAGTAACACAACTAGAACATTTGCTTTTTAAACAATGCAGCTTTCCTCATTCTCTTATGCACAGTTCCTGAACCAGAAGCCACAACAAATAGATGCTGCCATGAGATGCAGGCTGTTTGCTTTGGTATGGTTTAGATCTGTGACTTGATGTGGATAAAGCAAGGTCCAATACAGACTCATTTTGCTTGAAACCCACAACACTAACTAGTGTAGCCTTTGCCTATCCTGGCAGCAGCAGTAGAAGAGAACAGTGGTGCTAAACATCATCCAGTATTCAACACTGCCCTTCAAATTAGTTGAATTTGTATAAATTTGCATCAACACCATGGCATACATGTATATACTTCTAGTCACAAACTCTCCTATTCTACTAAACCCAGTAATCAGACTATCCAATCACTGCTATAAAAGTGACTCTTAATTCTCTTATCTTCTTTCATCTGAACAAAAAGAAACTTAAAGGAAGTTAAGTGTAAGAATTAGTTATATAAATAGAGACAACTTCTAACAAGACCATCAAAACTTCAAAATGTTATTTAGTTCTAAAGTAAAGTGAAAACTGAAGACTTTGCACTTTGAAGTTCTGAAAAAATACAACAAATCACATCACCCCTTTCAGCCTTATAAATCACTGCTGTAATAGAAAGTTCCAAGTAATTCTGACCAATTGCCACTGTTTCGGTGACTACAGTATTTTTATCTTCCATGTCAAGCTTTAGAAAGCATTTTATGAGTATCTCAATTAAAATGAGAGACTTTGTTTTGTGAGTTGTGTGTTATTTTTGGGGCTATTTTTGTTGTTTCTTTGTTTGTTTGTTTAAAGTTTTGTTCCCTCCAGTTTCACATTTTATATTACATTGGAAAAACTTTTCTTCTGGAACAGAATTCCAGAAGATATCCTGATTCTGAAAATCATTGACACTGACAGAAAAATAAGATTACCACTGAATGCTCCTGTTGAAGATTTCCTCATTAGTGTTCTACACTAGTGACCACACACTCTTCCAGACAAAAATGGGCATCACAGCCTTGTGACTGTTACTTTGCTCTACTACTGAGGCCAGCTTTGGTACTTACTTCATTTCTGCCCAACAGCTGGCACACCTGTCTTGCTCTTCTCACAACATTTCCACTGCTTCCTGACACACAGTCCAGTTGAAATACTTGAAAACTGCCAGCTGCTTTCAACTTAAAGTGAGTGGAATGGAAAACAATCCAAAATCATACCCTGTTCTGATGAATGCACCACCCTCACAGAGGCCACATATGTCATCACTCTCGCACATCACAACCATATTCTGAAATTGGTTCCACTCCCAATATCTAGGATTACAACTCTTACTTGGAAATTTCTGAATTTAGCAAGCAAAAATAAATGCCGATCAGATCTTCCTTGCTCTAATGATGACTTTTGCTGTGTCCAGCATTACTTAACATTCTCAATTAGCTTCACTTTGGAGCAAGGATTTGAAAAAAAAAATTAAAAATCAATGTCAGACATATAATTCTGTCAGCAGCAAACCCTCAAATAATGAAAATAACGTGTGAAAAAATGTAGGATGATCTCAAAACACGTAATGATTTATGTCAGTGATTTCTATGTTTCATGATTAAATTATGCAGCTAAATTCAGCACACTGAATCACATCACTTCAGAGGGCACTGACAGACTCAAGACTAAAAGCAAAATGGTGGCAGTTTCCTGTAATTCCTCTGAGTTTCCTATTGTAATTTGAATCTACTCTAGTGCTGCTAAATTTTTTAAGGAGCTGTAAAGAGTAAGTTATTGAGTATATCACCCCAAACTTCACAGCCAAGGCAGGGGTGGGGGGGTGTGAGAAAAGAAGAAAAGGAGAAAGTTGGTAGGTTAGAAGATTGGAAACAGCACAGAGACATTTACTAAAGGCATTCATGATTCCCTGCTTCCACATTCCCTTGTAAGCAGGGTTTCCAAGATTTTACTGATGGGTCAAAGAACAAACCATTAATTTTCTAGTACATGTGCTAAGGACATGCACTCTGTTACATGTTAAGTACAAAACTATCCTTGATGATAATTAAATTTTCACTAGGTTAAAGCATAGTAAACAAAGTATTTCTGGAAAGGACTGTAAAACGCCTTTTTAGAAAACTGCAGAAACAGTAAACGGGATGCTGCAGGACTCAGCTGGCTACTACAGTGAGTAGACAGTTTAATGGTGCTTGCTGCTTGTATTTTAAATCAAACCCAGTCAAGGAAGCCCTCAGAAGCCTGAGCCAGCCATACAACCCCATTGCTAATACTGAAGTAAATAATATGTCACACTGAGCAATACCCACCTCTATTTTACATGAAATGTGATGTTTTCTGAGAAACATGCAAATAACAGAAGTATGGTCCTTTCAAAAGAAAAGAAAAAAAAAACCAACAAAAACCCACCACTCCAAATCTCACAATTACAAGAACTGTTTTCTCTCAAGACTAACAGATGTTGTCACACCTTACTGGAGAGCCTACTGGAGATGGTTTCAAAGGAGGCCAATGCAAGCGCAAATCAATTCTTGAGCTCAAAGAAGCTACAGACAATTCTGCTGAGACCGATTAATGTCTTTTACCTCATATTTTATGATACCTTCAAATCACAAAGTATTCTTCATCCAAAAGAGAACTGATGGCATGCCCAAATACAAAAGCAAAGCAACTACACTTTCTTTAACTTTGCAAAAGCAATCCATTAGCTATCTTTTTATTTTATAAGCCCAAACAAAACATTAATCCTCGTGTAAATACGTCCTGTAATGCCCTTTCAAGTCTACCCCATGTCATTTTATAAGCAAATTCAGTACATTTGTATTTGTTAAGCGCACAAATAAATCTCAATAACTTCACTGGGACATTCAGGAGGAATGATAAGAGAAGGCTGAAGTATTCAGCTTAACTCCCTAATGAGGAACAGGTCCTCTTTTAAATATGATCCAATGGCAAGATCTTTTCATTCCTCCCTCTCAAGCTCTGCACACTCAGCAATCAGGTCCTGCCCATATTTCCTGGAAGAGTGATTTGCTTCATAGGTAGCAACAGCAGACATACTGAGGGGTGCTGGGACTTCTTATTGCTTTTTTTGTTATTATGCTTTTGTAGAAAGCAAAGCAAAATGAATTGTAAACATTGTCAAAGCCAAGAAATTATTGTGAATTAAGTAATTATAAAATGAACAGATTAATTTTTTGGTTCCATTTTAATTGTTTATGAGCCAGATCCAGAAGTTGAACTTGATGACCCTTTGTGGCTCCTTTCCAACTCAGGATTATTCTATGATTCAGATGGAATTTATTTCTGCATAATTGAAATAATGTCACTAACTACTTCAGCAACAATTTTACTGAGACAAGAGTCACAAATTTTACAAATAAAACCTCCTCATGATTAAGAACTCTGTCTGAAGAAATCAGAACTCTGCCTCTTGAAATCAGAGTATCCCAGACAGACTAAATGATTTCTCATATGCTGAAACAAAACAAAGAAAACAGAAGGCTTTCAGCGATTTATTTAAAAATTTGGTACTATTAAAACAAGGGAAGTTGTGGCATGAGAGAAATACTTTCCAAAAGTAAATTTTTAAAAATACATTTATTCAAGTTAACATTAATTAATATGATGCTTGTATTCTCACTGGATGGTACCCTGGGAAAAAAAGGTGAGTATTTCCACAAATGTCATTTTCCAGATTTGATTTATTCTTTTAAAATAAGATAGCAGTTGGCTTCTCCTCAGCTGTATGCCCTATAATCTCTTTCCTTAATGAGAAGTACAGATATACTAACAAAGGTGTTCTGGATTGCCAGCCTGTTACAGAGTGGCTAGCAGCACTGTATGCAAATATAAAACCTGGAAAATATCACTGTATATGAGCATGACAAAGAAGTCTTCTCTGTTTTTTAAAAGACAAAAATATTAACCTAAGGTTTGCAAACTGGTATCATTGAATTCAAGTGTTATTCTTTAACAAGACTAGGTTGGACAGGGCTTGGAGAACCCCGGTCTAGAATAAGGTGTTGCTGCCCATGGCAGGGGGTGGGATGAAAGAAGCTTTAAGATCACTTCCAAACCAAACCATTCTGGGATTCTATGAGACTGATCAGCTTAACAAAAGAAGCAGGGGAAATCCCTGTGCACACATATTATTGAAACATTTCATGTTGCTAACACTGCAAAGCAAAAAAGGGGTTACTTTGGTTTGGGGTCTTTTTTACAGGTTTTATACATTGAGGATTAATTCCTCAATGATTCCAGGATTTTGTCAGTAATGGTGTTTCATTTTTAATTGTAAAAGAAATCTGAATGATGATCTTTTTAAGATGGCTCATCATTTTTGACATTTGCAACCCCTTTTGCTGATGTAACTCTAGTTAAAAGTAACCAATAGAGTTCTTCCACTGACAATTTTTACAAAGTGTGATTGTGGCAACATAATGTTTTTGCATCTTTTTCCATTATAGTTTTGGAAAGTCCCAAGCTGCCAAACCACAAAAGAATTCAGAAAACAACCTGAATAATACTCAAGGTTACAGTAGTGTAACAGTTTGGTATTTTCCCCCTTTCAGCAGTTACCTACAACCATAGCAATAAATAAAAGTGGAATAAATCCTTGCACGTTACATTGCACTCCCATGACCACTGAAGATGCCAGTTATCAAATGACATGGTCCACTTGCACCATAACACAGCTCAGATCCACAGAATCACTAACATTGAAAAAGACCTCCAAATCCAAATTGCAACTGATCCCCACCCTGTCACCCAGACCAGAGCACTGAGTGCCATCTCACTGAACACCTCCAGGGATGATGACTCCACCACCTCC
>PYHW01010297.1:1914690-1929231 GCA_013186435.1 Turdus rufiventris
AGAAAACAACCTGAATAATACTCAAGGTTACAGTAGTGTAACAGTTTGGTATTTTCCCCCTTTCAGCAGTTACCTACAACCATAGCAAATAAATAAAAGTGGAATAAATCCTTGCACGTTACATTGCACTCCCATGACCACTGAAGATGCCAGACCTCCAAATCCAACCTGCAACTGATCCCCACCCTGTCACCCAGACCAGAGCACTGAGTGCCATCTCACTGAACACCTCCAGGGATGATGACTCCACCACCTCCCTGGGTAGCCCCTTCCAATGCCTGCCCATCCTTTCCATGAAGATATGACTTCTGATATCCAACCTGAACCTCCCCTTGAGGCCACTTCCTCTTGTCCTGTCCCTCCCTTGGAGCAGAGCCTGATCCCCAGCTGGCTGCACCCTCCTGTCAGGGAGTTGTGGAGAGCCAGAGGGTCCCCCTGAGCCTCCTTTTCTCCAGCTGAGCCCCCCCAGCTGCCTGAGCTGCTCATCACAGGACTTAGAGAATGCCCAACGAATGCCTGCCCTCCCAACAAGCAGATAAATGCACTACTTAAGAAACCTCTCCTGTGTGTTGGGAGCTGTTTGTATTTTGAAAACGATTTTCAAGGAAAACAAACTACAGACTAAATTGGGAACCAGAGAATGTCATGAGGTTAGGACAGAAGCAGGGCACATTGCAGCTTCAAAACCACATGTGGTGATCCAAGAGGTGAACAAATAAACTAGCAATGATCTGCCAAAGGTTTACCCACATAGCACGTTTTGAGGTGCAGGTCTCCGTAGCCCAAGCCAATGGGACCCAAGGTCTAATCCCTCCCAGTGTAATCAAAATAAGTACAATGACCACTACAGGAGATGTAGAATGTAGGCTGGAAGGAAGGACAAGATGAATCAACCTCATCTAAAGTGAACAATACACTATTGAAGTCTGAAGGCTGCAATGAACTTGGATCAATGCAGCTCATTTCAGCAGAGCTTCTGAGTGCACGAGCAGACAGACCTGGGATGCTGGGATTTGGCACTGCCTTTTGGGTGCTGCTCCTTGCTGCATTTTTTAGATGGTCCCTGGGGCTGCTGACAACCTCCATTCCTCTGGGCAACACTCAGGAACTGCTGAGTACACAGTACACGCCATGGGCTCTTCCCAAGGAAGGGAAGTTTCACAGAAAGGCAGTTCTGTGATTTGACTTTGGTTGGGGAAGATTGAGGGGAGGAAGAGGAGAATGCTGGGATGTGCTTGTGAGCCTTGCCAAACTGCAACTTGCCCTCATGGATGGTCCCTCACACACTTAATGCACCCACCATGGACTGGCCCAGCCCCTGTGTAACATGAACACTGTTTCTTTGTTGACAATCCAGACTACAGAAAGCTGAGCAATTATTCTCTGCATTTACCTGAAATTCTAAGAATATACATTTCCTTTTAATGATTCACCAAGCATAACCTTTGCACAGGATCAGATTCTCTTACAAAGATAAATTTAGCCACCTTGTTGAGATTAAGATCAACTTTACATTTAGAAAACAAGACTCCTGATGCTGTGATTTATATGTCTATAAAAGCCACATATATGGTATGGTCTGCATGGTATACAATAACTCAGGAATGCATGTTCTAGCACTAAATTTCATGCTGAAA
Source organism: Turdus rufiventris (assembly GCA_013186435.1). Classification (NCBI taxonomy): domain Eukaryota; kingdom Metazoa; phylum Chordata; class Aves; order Passeriformes; family Turdidae; genus Turdus; species Turdus rufiventris. The sequence continues at coordinate 1,916,328 of PYHW01010297.1, forward strand.
GCTTGCTAATGCCTCAGGCTACTGAGCGAGATGATACATGAAGCTGTACACAAGGAGAGCACATAGTCGTTTCTTAATTTACCTCTAAATTACAACTATCAGAGAGTTTTCTGAGTATTTGTGTCTCTAAATGTCTTGTAGTCTGGTAATAACAACTGCAGGTACTACAAAAGTAAGACTCCCCAATTCTAGCTGAACTCCTGTACCCATGACAAACAAAATTACGGGTTTTCAAATCTGCAAAGGTGTTGTTCAAATTGTTTTAAAAACTCCATAATAAATGTATCCTTTCATATGGTTAATTTACCTGAAAATATTATTACACTAAACAAGGCAGGCTCAAGCACTAAGCCAATTGTTTATACAATTCTGAATGTTCTGTTTTGCATTATTTATATTGTTATTTCTTTTCTTGCAACAGATCATTAATTTGATGACAGCCTATGAAGTCAAGACTGCACATTTCAACTGAAAAATAGAACGAGTTCTTGTTTCGAAACCGTTTCATTACTCTATATTAAGTATATACACACCATGTTATTAAAAATTATTTAAAGCAAACCTACCCAAGCACAGCCAACTCTTCCTAGCAAGTTCATCAACAAGAAAAAAAATCTCATATTAACAGAGCTTTAGGGTGCATTTCCATAGATTAAATTTGTACCATAATTAATGCAATCATAAAAATTAGAAACTTTTTCATAAAACTTTGAATTCTTTAAGTCACTATTTTTTATTATTTTTGAAAAGAAAGAAAATTTCTATAGGAGTTGAATAACAAACACTTTCATTTGAAGTTGATATTCAAAGGAGCAAGTCAACACTTTCACAGAAATGCCTGCAGGAACAAGTTGACAGTAATGGTGGGTCAGAAGGTGAGAGGAGAAAAACCCTTGAATCAGAACCTCAACCAGCTGCCACCAGGTTGATCTACTGTAAGGGAACTATACCCTTTTTTTTTTCCCCTCAGCAGCTACAAATTCTAAAAGCACTTTTTAAAAAATGCATTGAATGGTAAGGTGCTTGTGAATCTGTATAATTCAAGAGCTGCACCTAAGAGGCGACAGTCCCAACCACCAAACACCCCGTTTGGATTGTAGGTTCCAGAAAAACTGGCAATAGTTAGTGTCCTCTCAAAGTGGCTCTGCTTCTTATGCCTGGAGCTGTGGGGAACAAACAGAGCTGAGACAACTAAACAGACTTGCCTGGAAAATACTGAGGGAGTGACATTCAAGTGGCAGGGAACAAAAGTTAGATGCAGGTTAAAGGGAACCTATCAATTTATGACTAATTACACTGAACTGTTTGCGTTTTTGTTTGCAGGCAAAACACTGCTTTCTTTATTATTATTATTATTTTTAGCTACAATACTGAATAATTGCCTAAAATAAAGGCCTTCAATATTTCCAAATAAAGCCCTTCAATATTTCCAAAGCCAAATGCGCAATCATACATTTGCTGGACTCAAGGATGAAGAGATTTTTAGAGAAGTTGAAAACTCTCCTATGGAAACTCCCCTATGGAAAATTTCAAGCCCTGAACAGCTCCATGAGTAGCACCCCATATTTTCTAAAAAGACAAGAAAATATTTATTTGAAGGTAAATGTTATAATTTCCCCATATTAAAATTCAACATGTGTTGCCAGCTTCAATATGAATCCACTGAACTTTGTAATTATGCTTTAGTACAGTAATTGCTAGACAAAAATCTAAATCCCTTTTATTTTGTCGTAGGTAATATTAATGTCAAAGCAAAGCTGACTGTAATGCTAAAACATGCAGAAAAAACAGAGGAGAGACATTTATATCCAATACTTATTCTAGTTTATGAAGAACAAAAAAAATTCTATCTTTACACAATGAAGCCAATCCTCATCACAGAATCATGGAATGGTTTGGGCTGGAAGGGACTTGAAAGGGACATCCCAATCCATTCCCTGTCATAGGCAGGGACACCTTCCACTAGACCACTCTGCTTCAAGCCCTGTGCAACCTGTCCAGATTCAATATTTCACTTTAAATATCAATTAGTTTGTAATAATGTAAAAATATTAAAGCAAACTGAAACACTGCACATATAACCTCAAAAATTATTAGACTGAAATGAAGTAAACTGGCTATTTTTGCATTAGAGCTGGTAAACTATGTAAATTTTTTGTCAAAAGCAACAGAATTTTATTTTTAAAGTTAGACAAGCAGAATGCATAATGAAACTGAAATCAGAATACTGCACTAGCCTTGGTTAAATCCATTCACACTGCACTCGGATCCTCTGGGCTGGATGTCCTGTTCCACAGGAAACCGTCTTCAGGGGATTATCATTCCCAGGGTCCAAATCATGAGCTAAATCACATCCTCGGGGTACACACACCATTCAAGACTTGTGCATTCTTGTACCTGTACTTTTCGAAGTACTGCTGGCTTGCAAAGGAAGATTTTTCTACTTCTGTAAATTCATACAATGTATGGTCATACAATTTTGTTGTATTTTCCAGTATCAGTATCATTTTCATTTCTTCCTTTTCACATCAGGAAGACTGTGCCAGAACTCATTTTTAAACAAAGTTAATTAAGAGATGGCAAAAGACAACACCTTGCCAGTAATGAAAATATGATCCACCAAGATAAATAAAAAATATTATTTTTTTTTTTATATTCAACAGTGCAACTTTTCTCCCAGGAATTGAACAAGAGTTATGATCCTTAATCAAGAGAGTAATCAGGCTCATATTTGAGAATCTCTTTCACAGTATATTTGTGTAATACAATTTGAACTCTGCTTGTGGGAGGATTATCAAAAGAAAGTAAATCCAAGATGTGTAATACAATTGGTTTTAACCAAAAGTAATACAAATCTCAATTTTATCCAGAGAAGCCATCCTAGAGTAGTACATTGAGGTAACTGAGGAGTTTGTGTGTGTGTGTGTGTATGTTTTTATACACGTATGTATGTACATTAAATTACAGACTGGTTTGGGGTGGAAGTGACCTTTAAAGATCATCTTGTCCACACCACCTGACACCTTCCATGACCCCAAGCTGCTCCAAGCTCCGTCCAATCTGGCCTGGAACACTCTCAGGGATGGGGCAGGCACAGCTTCTCTGAGCAATCTGTGTCAGGGTCACACCACCCTCACAGGGAAGAATTTCTTCCCAATATCCCATTTAACCCTGCTCTGCCAGTGTGAAACTATTCCCCCTTCTCCTGTCACTCCAGGCCCTGGTAAATAGCCTCTCTCCATTCTTCTTGTCAGCTCCTTCAGGTATTGGTATTTCTATATTATATATCCACTGTATTATCTATTATATTATTTATCTACTATATGTCTACACAGATGCATATATCTATATATAAATCATACATACATGCCAATATATATATATAATTATACAGCAAGTAAACACCAAAATATCTAACTCCTATTAATTATCAATTTCCTCATTCTTCAATTAGCAGAAATACTCCATTTCATAAATGAGAACTGTAAAACAAGAACACAATTCTGACAGAAAGGCAAGTGCAAATAAAATCTTCTGTCCCTCCTCAGATTACTGCTTTTCCACCTCAGAGGACATGTGTGATAACCAGCCAGAATGACTCCACAATAATTATTATACTGAACTTTAATCCTGCTTTCTCTTGCAAATAATGACTTTGGTCAAAATCATTTGTTACCTGTGTAGCACAACTGCCAAGAGTTCCTTCACCTATTTGACCCACTTGGAACTAGCACACTGTAGTGAGTTGACATTTGCAATTTTATCACAGTGAAAGAAAAAGAAGGAAGATTCTGCATGCACATAAGCTAAAGGAAAAAAAAAAAAAGTCAACCAGGCTTCAGCATACGTAAGGATTTCTCCAGGAGGCAAACACTAAGGAATCACAAATGCCTTCCCACTTCCTCTTCTCTCCCTGAGCTTTATATATCTGAGCTGACAGTACAGAATATCCCTTTGGCTAATTTGGATCAGCTGGCCTGGCTCTGTCCCCTCCCAGGACATTGCCCACTCCCATCCGCTTTAGTGGGGGAAGGAATGCCAGAGGACAGCACTGCTCAGCAATAGCCAAAAAACTGGTTTGTTATCAACACCTATCCAGCTACTAATGCAACACACAGCAATGGAAGGGCTGAGAATTTACCTCAGACAGACCCAATGCACACGTGGACATTTGTTTTCATTCAATCCTCAATCAGTGGTGACAAAGGGAATTTTGGAATTCCAGACTGTGAGGATGTATCTGAAATTTAGAGATTCAGTCTTGCAGACAGAGATTGTTTGGGCATACTATGTATTGTCACTTTCTTTTTCCAAGCAGAGTCCATGGGAGCCTCTATCAGTCCTGGAAGGTGAAGAAACAGATCTGCCAATCAGTTGTCTGCTCCCTTAGTCTCCCTCAGGCTAAGCCTATGGGGATGTGAATATACAGTGACTATCAGTAAGTGCTTCCTCTTGCCCCACTGAGTGACACCCTTAGGAGCAAGAAGGAAAATCACACTGGTGGCACAGGTTTCTCTTCTGTTAGAGAAGAGTTTAATGTCAGCATATGTGATGGAAGCAATCAGTCTTGTGGTGTTACCCACTGGAAATGCTTCAGGGCAAGATGGAAGGAATCTTGCTAGCAGTCTTTCATTAAATAAACATTAATACATACAATCAAGCCATCATCTTGGCTTTTGCAAATCTAGCTCATTCTGCATTTCATAAACAGCAGAAGATTAATTCAATATCTTGGTGCTCTGACTTTCAGCATATGACTTGACATACTTTGATCGTGCTCCTACTGCTACAATATCTAAATATAGGCCATGCTCCATTCAAGGAACTTAAATCCAATTGTTTTTCTAGTGTCTTTATGATCTTTGGTTAATGTCCCTGGGAAATCCTGCCAGCAAACCACTTCTGCCATAACAATCTGAACATATCTGATTGACTGCAATTATGAGGTGAACTTGGAAACTCACAGTTTTAAACATTTAAATACTCGTGAATGAGGCAATTCTTTGTCATTTCTTGACTGAAATACTGAGGTTTTTGGTTAAAGAATAGAAGGCTTTCAAACAATCACAGTTAATGTGAATTAGCACACTAAAGGTATCAATAGACTGTAAACAGAGTATTAGGTCTGCTGTCTCTCACAACAGAGGCAGAAGATCCTGAATATTTATAAAGTCCTTAAACAATGCAGAGCAACTGAAGACACTTTTCTAAAATCTCCTTAAAGACTGCAGGTTCTTCTCTAGTCACCTGTTCTACCATTGCTTACATAAAAAGCTAAGTAGGTTTCTTCCAATCATTGGCTGAGGATAGCAGGCACATTAAATTAGTTGATTAAAGCATGCAGAAGTGATCGCCACTTATTTTTATATTATTGCAACTCTCTTGTAACATTGGGGCTCTTTGAAGAGCCCACATCTTAAGCAGAAAAGATAACTGAATAGAGTTCTGCAAGTAAGAGCTGAACGGGCAGAATCTTTGCTTACAAGGACTTGTGTGGTCTCATCCCTTGCCTCTTTAAAAATGAGACCAGTTCTTTGGTTCCTTCGGGCATAGGCATGACTAAACTTGGCTAAGCATTGCCATGCTGAAGAACAAGAAGCAGAATCCTGCAGGGATACAATTCAGAACAAACAGCATCACCCAATGGCAGAAATGCAAATCTGCAGATGGCTGTCATTAACTTTCTGGCTCCTCTGAAAGACATGAAGGAAAACAGGAGAAATGGGAAAATAAACCTTAATAAAATCAAATGTTTGGTCTCTGTCTAAAGACTAGGTGCTCTGATATGGCCTCACACCTTTCAACAGGAGTTTTAGAATTTTAGACTGGTTCAGAGGCACACAGGCAGAGCGAACTGAAAGCTGACAGCTGCTTTTTGACAAGGCAAAGCTGGGCTGAAGCCAGCATGGCATTACACCTCTACTGAACCTGGTAACGCCTGTCACAGGGGAGGGAGTCAAAAAACTGAACCCCACTGTAGTGAAACTGAAACTGGTAGTACATTGTGAGCTTCCGTCTAGCTCAGTGTTTCTGTGATTTTGGTGGGAAATTTAGCATCAGGATTCAGTGGCATGTGCTTAACATCCAGCCTGCCTGGAAGGGCTTACACACCCTTACACACAAAGGCTTCCTGGTGCTCTCCTCATCCTGAATGCAGCACAGTGTGCCACTAAAACCAAGTTAATGCAGCAAATTCACCACAAAATGTAGTCTTTCAGGTCATGCTTCATTATTTCTTCCATGAAAATATTTTATACCAAAATGTGAACTGAGCTACATTATAAGCAATGATGGCCAAATATCAATACTTAGAAGAAAATAATGGTTTTTTTTCCTTCTTTTTTCTGCTGGTTCCTATAAACTTCAGGATTGCCATAAAAATACAAGCTGAGAAACTTTAATATCTCATAGTAACCAAAATTCAGTCACTTCTCAGGAAACAGATGAAAAGATGAATGATTCCTGTGCCTCTCAGCACAACCTCTTTTAAGTGGAATGAGAAGAAAGCTGTATATCCAAAAAGGATCATATTCAACACTCACAGTACTATAATGTCAGCCCATTGTGAAGTCTGGTGCGGCTTTAAAAAAACCCCAAAACTCAATAAATGAAACACCCTGAAGAGATTGTATGCAGGATGCCAGTTCAGAGAAGATGGGGAAATTCAGGTCAAGTTGAGGTTAGAACAATGTAAAACAACATGGAAAACTGATGACACTTGTTGTAGTACTGGAAAACATGTCACTTGTATCTGATACCAGTAAAAGCGGGAAGAACTTGGATCAACAGCTCAGATCTGAGCCAGAGAAAGACCATTCAGAAAGGCAGATGTTCTCCTACATATGGGGTTCCTGCTTCCAGCAATCTATACCACTAGCAAACCCCAGGAAGCACAGATAACCCCCTTCCTGCAATACAGGGTACATTAGATCTTCTGAACTTCTTTTAAAAAATAACTTCATCAGAAGGTTTTATTTTAATACGTTTTTCTAAAATTGTGTACTCCAAACAAATTCAGTTCTTCACCAGCTAGTAAACTAGCGAGAAATGTTTTTAGTTGATATGGTGATCCTCACATAACTGAGTAAGATACAGGTAACTAAAAAACACCTATGAAAACATCTCCAAGTATTTCTCAAGCAACTAGAATTTTAATAACCCATGCCTTCCAGAATCATTTGAAATCAAGCTGAAGAAAGGAAAAAGCAACAGTACAAAACGCTTTGGCAAATACCAAGCTAATTCATGTCTGAAGTAGTTACCATAGGTATGATAACTACTACTCAGCCTGCTGGAAAGGAAAGGAGTTGCAGGAATCTCTTGAGAACTCTTCCATATAAAGGTCAGTTACCTTTTGTCTGGGAAAACGAGTATTTTACACCTTCAACAGGCACATTAAATAGAAATGCTACGAATGCAGTTTCAACGCATAGGTAAGTGCTGAAACAGCTGGAAACAGCTGTTTGACACTGGTGAACCAAGCTTTCCTTTAAAAAGGGCTGGAGTTCTGTGCTGTACCACTATGATGATAAGGTTCAGCACCAAAAAGGATTCAAAAAAACCCATCAGCACCCAGAGTCAAAAGGAAGCCAGGAAGCCTACAAGTTGGTACTGACTGTTTGGAAATGTATACAGAGCCAGCTTGGTTTATTTTTTAACTTTCCATGCTTTGCCTGATCAAGGTTTCAAGTGAAATTGGCCAAACCAGACAAGTCACAATGAATCAACTGCATCAGCTGTCAACAACTGGAGGGGCAGAAGAGGAAACAGAAGCAGGGCAAGAGGGAACATTAACTTGCTGCTGCTAAAGGGTCAGCACAACAGAATAAAGTTTTGTCTTATTCTCTAAGGACAAATGAGTCACGTTACAAAAATAATCCATCACTTTAGAAACAATATTGCACACTATGCATTCATCTCTGACCTCAAGGCAAAAACCTCATACCAACCTTTTATTACTCAGATTGTCTGCCCCTGAAGAGAGAACCTGATTGTCTTTTGTTCACCAGTCTGTCCTTTGATGGAAATCTTAGCATTTCATTAAGGATTCATGATTGCAACAGAGCTAAAGACTAACATCATTACAACATGGGACCAGGTCTTGAGACAGTTCCCTTACATGTCCCAACAGACACTCTGAAAGACACTCTTGAGGCACAGACACTTTGCTACTTGGTGTATTTCTGCATTAGTTAGGTAGAGCCCCCACCTCCAGAGCAAAATCCTAGCTTTTGAAAGGACTTCTGTCAGAAGGTCTATTTTCAGCTTTCCTGCTAACTTTCCCAGTACTTTACCCAGACAAAACTTACCAATTACAGAGCTCAGTCCTGTAACACTCTGAATGTTTTGTCCTTACCTAGCAAAGCATTAAAACATATAGAGCTATATGAGGACAGCCACACCCAACCAGTGGAACCATGCAGATTTTTTGGTAGGTGTGCAGGAGCTCCACTTCACAGCATCCACGTCCAAAAGGCTCCTGTTTTTGTTCAACTATAAACCAAGAATCTTTCTTCCATCTTAGGCTTCTGTTTAACATTAGGAAAATATAATAATGAAAATGATGCAAGTTTTTACTTAAAAAATTCAAGAGGTTTAGTTCTTCCCCTAACTCCTCTCAACAGCATATGCTACTAATTTCATATCTTTCTACACCAGCATGTAATTATTTTTAAAAAGTTACATTAATCCTGAAGAAGAAGCTCAAGGAATTTTTCTAAAAACCTTAGGTGAGAAAGAATCATTTGCTAAATAACTTATTGTAGTGAAAGGTCAAGAGGAATGGATTCAAACTGAAAGAAGGTAAGTTTATACCAGGTATTATGAAGAAATTCTTCTCTGTGAGGGTGGGGAGGCACAGGTTGCCCAGAGTAGCTGTGACTGCCCCATCCCTCGAAGTGTCCAAGACCAGGCTGGACAGGGCTTGGAGCAACCTGGGATAGTGAAAGGTGTCCCTGCCCTGGCAGGGGGTCAAACATGATGGTCTTTGAGGTCTCTTGCAACTCAAATGATTCTGCGATTCTGTGAAAATAAAGCATGTGTCCTTAATGTGAGTTTTTCTATTTTATAATCACTACAGCAATAAGATGAAGTTGAGGATCAGGGATGTTGGCAACTTTTGTGAAATAACTGGATTTGTTGTACACCTTGCCTCTATGAAAACAAGGATTTGGTAACTGAATTCCAAACAACTCAAATCTTGTTCATATTTTCAGGCAGAACAGTCTGCAAATTAGGCACCCAGTCGCATATTAAACAATTTGGCTTAGAGATATACATGTAAATATATAAATCAAAGTTAATTTAAACACACTAAATAGTATCCAGATGTTTTACTTGCTACTTTTATTAAGAATAATTTTAACAGTAGAAGCTTTTTTCTTTTCCCTTTTCTCCCAGAAGACTTCCTTTTTTCATCTCTGCATTAATAAAAAACAGCATTACAGCATTAGAGAAAGCACTGTTGCCAGCTCAAATAAATGAAAAAAATTATCCCTCATAAATTGTTCACCATTGGAGAGACTCTACCTAGGTAAGAAGGTGCTAGTACCAAAGGCAACTACATTTGTATTTTTTTCCCCCTATATGAACAGATTTTAAGATTAGGATGCTATGATTCAGTTCATGGGCATCCATAGTACCAAAAATGTCTTGGCAGCTTTAGGGACAGGAAATAAGCATGTGCAGAGCAGTGCTAGGTGTCAAAATAAGGCAGAGATCAGTCATCTCCCTTTCCATGTATATGATTCTTGTAAAGCAACACAGAAACACAGATTAACTGCTATGACTTATTTTGTATTTGTTTCATTTCTACAACAAAGAACTATATCCTCTGTAATTCATTCATTAGGTTTCTTTTGTAAGTTTTATCCATTAATAAACAGTTCTGTACTAAAGCAGCAGAATGAGCTGAATTAATCCATCATGTCACAGCTCTGAGAGAGGCAAGTAAGTATCTAAAGCCTTCCCCCAATAAATCAGTATCAATTCTGTCTGGATGATAAACATGAGGTGTTTAGGAGGCAAATCTAACAAGGTAATGAGAGTATGGAAGAATTTTCATTTTTTTCCATCTGATAGCTTCATTCATCACCTACCAGCCAAGACCTCCAACCCTGGCTCAGCCTGAGAACCTACCTCCTTCCTTCTGGTGTATTTAATAAAAATATACAGTGCATCTTTGTGAAGGAGACATAATACAACACAAGCCAGGGGCTTACCCCACATGTAGGACAGTAACTTGTGAAAGCTCTTTCTCCTACAGAAAAGGAAAAAAGAATGGAACTGCACAATCTGTTGCAGGCTCTTGGCAGGTCCAACATGGAATGAGTTCACCCCTTGGTGTACCAAGTACAGCACTTTTATATGTTGTTCTCTCCTCTCCAAGAGCTAGTGCAACACAGGACATGAAGGGACCCTACATGGATCAGTCCAAAGGGAATGGTTTATCTTAAGAATACCAACCCATCCAGCCTTCCAGAACACGCAATGGGGCAGCAAGCCTGGCAAGACCCATGCTAGTAACTGCTTACAGGCCTGCCCACTCCCTTGAGAACCCATCACAACAGTGGAACTAAACTATGAGGAAGAAAGGATGTAAAGAATGCATTCCTAATGCTAGCTAAAGAACACATTCTAAAAGCAAAGACTGATTTTAAACAGAAAGAGAAGAAGCAATAAAGTGCTAGTTGGGTATCTCTCTGTTCCAGAGCATTACAAGATTCTTCCCCACTGCCAACAAACCAGTGCACTAATCCCTTGCAATTACTGTTGCCATATGAGGTGAAGACCATGAACAGAGAGGTGGAAAAACAGCCTCTGCAGAGCGATTTTCATTCCTCTCCAAACAGTCTGCAGCTTCAGCTTTGTTACCAACACCCCATGCCCTACTGAACTTGGAGACACACACTGCAGGATCCACACCCAAGAGGGTAAGTAGCCTGGGTGTCACTTCACTCAGGAAACAGCTCTGGGATGTAGTGATCCAACTCTGTTCCATGGAGAGCTTGGCCCAGACACTATTCAAACCCCAGGTCTTTGGGGACTGCTTTTGTTTTCAGAAAAGTCAGTTGCTTTTGATTGAATACAGAGAGCAAACTGGGTTAAACTGGTGTAAACTAAATAACAGATACAAAATCAAACCTATATTGTGAGATACAAGTCTGAAGAGGAGTGGGAACTCAGTTCTCGGTCTGAGCCATGCACCACTTTGAGGAACTAACTCTTACCTCAGAACTCTTCTTAACCTGTGCAATGACAGCAGCTGCTTGCCCAGTCTTCACAAGTGTTTATGAATGAAAACTGCCTTACAAATGGCAAGTGCATGTATTTGAACAGATTTAAATATATTAAATAATGTACCATGTATCACACACCAGAATCTAAATCATTTTTAAGACAGCATAAGGCAACATTATTTTCAGGCAGTTTATACCAATTTAATACCCAACTTCCATTGAAAACATTAAGCCTGCATGCTTAATTGCTCCAGAGGCCTTTGAAAATCCCAGTAAAAAGGACAATAAGCTGTAAGTAAACGCTTCCAAAATGAAAGCATCCCCTTCCCCTCCACTATCATTAGGTATTCCACAAAAATGCATTTCACTTCCACAAACACATATTACATCACAATGGGTCAGAGACAGCTAAGCAAGAGTGATTAGTATTATTAATAGTATTTTTCAGACGTATTAAAAACTTTGATTACATACTCCTAATATGAATGGGAAAGTGGAAGACCATTCCCATATTACCCATCCAGAAGATCATATTACTAGAATTTGTCAGAGAAAGACACTTTTGGAAATGCATTTCTTCCTGAAACCAAGATAATCTAACAAATCCTGGAGGAAAATCACATCTTTTATCACAAAAACAAAAGAGAAACAACAAAAAAAATTAGTATTTAAAGCTTGCTGCTGTTTCCTATATAGGAATTATTGCTTTTCTATATAGGAATTATAAGATAAAGGGTTTCAAGTGATTTGATAAAGGCATTCCTGCATTTTTAAAGTGACATGAAAAAGGAAAAAGAAGCATTAGACTAATTCAGAGATTTAAAATTAAGTTCATGCAACAATGCACAAACATTTCCTTCAAAGTGAAGTGGAAATTTAACTTGAGACTTTTCAAAGAAAGTGGAAAAGTGAAAATCACAAAGGAATTAGGCATTGGCTTGCATTCTAGAGGACTGAAACAAAAGGTAGGCAGGCAAACATTACACTGTTGTTAGTAAGTCAGCATAATTGTGAGAGTAATTCATAGATGCTAAAAAAATGTTTGCTTTATACAATCAATTCTACAATTTACACATCAGTTTCTAGACTAACAATATATTTCAGTTACCTTGTAGTCAGAGTTCTGCCAGAAAATACATAAGCTCACCTTGTCTTGGTTTTCCTTATTCTTGTAACACAGATTTCCAATCAAACGAATGAGATGAGATTTGAAACCCACGGCTGGATGTGAAATTTCTTCCTGCCCTGTCACAGCATGTGTGGCAGTGAAAATATTTACAGCCTGTTTTCCAGCAAGGTGAGTTAATCTCAGGGTATCTAAGAAAACATATGAATACATTATCATTAGAAAATCAGTCTCTCTTAGCACAGAGCTTTATTATTTTTGTTGAGTTCAAAGTTAAGCGACATAATTTCTGATATTCAACATCATGTCAGAGAACTTTGAAAGTTTACCTCATTGTGTGATTTGGGCTAATATAACCATTCATAAAAGACCAGCCCAATATCAGAAGGCATTTTTGTGTAATTTTTACACCATTAGACAGCTCACACATGAAGGCTGAAGGCTGCTGCTATTGATCTCCACCTAAAGAGTCAGAATTTGTAGCTGTTGAGAATTCTGGCATCATAAATATTGCTAAAACCAAGATTTTTAGAAAATTTCC
>PYHW01010297.1:1937112-1957091 GCA_013186435.1 Turdus rufiventris
CTTCACTGACCTTGCTGTCTGGAGAGCTGTCTCTCTCACATAGTCTCACCCTGCTCTTCTCTGCCTGCAATTACAACTGCAAAAACTTCTTTTTTCTGATGTATGTTATCGCAGAGGTGTTACCACCATTTCTAATTGTCCCAGCCTTTACCAGTGGCACATCAATCTTTGGAGCTGCCAGGGACTGGCTCTGCCAGACACTGAGGAAGCTTCCAGCAGCTTCTCACAGCAGTCATTCCTGTAGTCCCCCACTACCAGAACCAGGCCATGCAAACCCAAAACAAATACTATCTTCTGCTTGACAGGATTCTAGCCTGTGCTTCTTGCACCAATAACCCAAATAATAAATGCTGAAAACTGAAAAGCAATCCTTTTGTAAATAAGCTGGAGAGTCACCACACTTCCATAAACCCCACTAAATAGATTAAATGGTTGAAAATAGGGAAATTTTTTTGCACTACTCTTCCCCTTGCAGTATGGATGCCCTTTTCAATAATTGTAGTCCTTCATTAAACACCACCTCAATGTAATTTCTTTTGAAGTTTTCTGATCTCTTTAGGCATTCAAGTAAAACTGTTTTCCTGAGTTTTCTTCTAGGCCCAGTCATTCAGGACATGCCCATCTTTCCCTGAATTTCAAGAAAGTCTTGCCATTCAGCCAATAGTTTCCTGAGAGCAATGTGCTTCGTTCTGGTGCAAGTTCCCTTACATTCCTTTTTTCTCTTGTTTCTCTCAGTTTTCTTTCAAGACTCACCTTAATTTCTCCAAGTTAGTTCTCCCAGACAATGCAATTTGCTCATTTCTTTTAAATGATCTCACAACTGTTCAGCCATTCAAATGGCAGCATTTCTTCCTATGTGTTTGCCTGCAGCTAAATACAACAAATATGACAATGGCTAATACCAGTTGAGTTTGTAACACTCAGTTCAGTATCTCAAATCTAATTCTGTGCATTATATTTACAATTATACTTTTATTTGGAAATAATAATGCCATGTCCTCTTCCTTTCCTTTAGGCACCACTGATGAAGACCTTTTGTGAATCTCTTGCAGTTTTTTTTTTCCCCTAGCCAAATTTAAACCAGTTCTTCCTGAAGCTGACTAAATTGGCATAAACTTAGAACAGCCAGTAGAAGGTATTTGCAGTCATCAGTAAAACAAACTTCTGTCTCCTATAGTCTGAAAATAAACCACAGAATTCAAATGCAATTTAAATCTGGAAGCTCATTACTACACAATAAAATGCTGCCTCACTAAGCCTAAAACTAGCAGTGTAGAATTCTATTTTCTTAGCATCAAACAATGTTTGCAAATGTGTTTTGTTTATAACCTCTTAGCAAAGGCCAGACACTTGGGACATTCTTCTTCTGTGATTTAAGCTTCTCCTTCCTGGAACACTTCCCTGAGAGCAATGGTTCCATGAGATAAATTAGGCTCTTCCTCAAAATTTTCACTTCTTTCATCTTCAAATGATACTTGCAATCGTCATATTCAATGAAAACTGGTAAATTTGTGAGCAACTGTAGTTCAGTGCTACCTTCAGCTACTCTTATGTCTGCGAGCATTGTTAGGAACAAAACCATCCCAAGCACTGGCAATGGCAGCCCTGTAGCTGAGCCTTAGCAAGAAGTGCTGCTGCTTACTTGAGTGCCCTTTTCCTGGCAGGCAATTCCATCCGTGGCTGCATCCTTCACTCAGGACACTTCACCTGACAACACTAAAATCAAACCTAGAGATGAAAGTACTTGAGCATCTTAAAACACCTGAAGCTATTCAGCTGCACTTTTTCATGCTATTAATTAAAGCAAAACCCCTTCTTAGGAGGGACAACAACAGATGTGCTTACTTTTTAAGATTTTATAACATAATTAAGACAAGCAAGGCATGAACTTACAGTGTCCATGCTCAAGGCTAACTTGGATGAATGCAAACCAGCTTTTTCTAAATACTTCTGCCAAATACCTGCACACACATGCAGGAGAATCTCAAATCTAGCAAAGAATTCAAGAGTACACACTCTTTTAGCTCAATGGCCATATCCTTCTACAACAATCCCTTTCAAAGAACCAGCAGGCATTGTCACAACACAATACACTCCTCCAGGCCAGAATACTACTAAAAACCTGATTAACACAGGATTTATTTCAGGCCATTTGTACACTCAGACATGCCACACATTAAATTTGTTAGGAAATGAAAGAGAAAGATGTCCAGAACTCAGGAATTTTATTTTAATTGAAAATTTAAATTTCTGATCCACTTGTACAAGAACTGCTTTGAGGCAGGCACCATGGCCACTGTAACACAAATGCACTGGATTTCAACTGCAGGAAATACTTTAAATAGTGCAAATACTGTGAATAGTGCAAATAACTGTGGTTACATAGCCACGTACGCTCTGGGCATCCCAGGCAACTGCCAGCTTTGGGAGTCACCACTACTGGGCATATTCACTAACTTCCTCAGCACAGCTAATTCCACTTCAGCAAATACATTTAAACTACCTGTATTTAATGTGCGTGATGGAGGTTACTGTAACTGAGGGCTACCATATATTCATGAGCTCCAGCTGCCTTCCCCAGACACCTCAATACCACAACTGTCCATTCTTCATTTATAGCACTTGGTCAGCCTCACTGGACATTTAACACAACAGTGCTTGCGGTGAAGACTCCTTGTCTCGTTCTGAAACAATGAATTCCCTATGTTTGGAGTTTATGGCTATTTTTCCTCCAGTTCATGACAGTCAAAATGGTTTTATCTGAATTGTATTTGTCTCTTCATGTACCTCAAAAGAATGCATTCTCAAATACGCTAACACTACCCAGGAAGATGCCAAGGCAGGGCATTCTTCTATAGCTCAGATGCAAAAAGATTATTTCACAGCACTTCCATATCTTTGTCAGTAAATTAACCAGTGTCCAACTCATAACACACTGTACTGTGATTATGTCTTTGAAAAACTTAATGGAGTTGACTGGCAGAACTCTTGGGATTGATAATAAATTCAGGAGTTATGCTCTAACTAGTGATCACACCTGTGATCATCTATGTCATGCCTACACCAAAAGCCTTTGAGGTGAAAAATCCGATGAGCATCTGTTGTATGCCGAGACCTTTCCAGAAAGTGGAAACACCTACCGCTTTAAGTACAACTGAACACTCTTACCCAGCCCTGGCTCTCCTCAAAGGCATTATGAAAACACGCAATTACATTCCCCAAAAGAACTAAATCTAGCTCATTCACTTAAAACAGTTATACAGCACCTACTTCCCAGTACATTAAGCACACAGCTCAAAATTGTTCCCACTTGGTCATCCTGAATTATGGAGGAAAACAGTTATTTCCGTCCTTACCCATTCCCATCCCATCTTTATACAATAATGATATTTTATTCATGGTTCAAATCTATTGCATATTCTTTCTTTGTCTGGTATCTTTCAGTTTTCTTATAATCTCCAATTAGTGCTTGAACCCTCACCTGTGACAATGCTGGAAACAACACAAAACAAAAAAATACAAAGGCACTGTTTTATTTAGTGCTTTGTCATTCACCTGCAAAAACTAGAGAGGAACTTGCATCTTCCGTGGGTGGATGTGGAACAACATAGACATTAAACACATAAATGAGACCACAAAATCAGCAGTTGGAGAAGCTGTAGAATTCTAGCAGTGTTTCCCAAATTTGACTGTCTTAAAAAATATCTTTTTTCAATCTTCCTCAATTCTCTATTAAAGCAATGAGCATTTTTCCATTATAGCAGTGGTCATTTCCCATCAATTCAGCACACTTTTACTCAAATGCCTGAAGCAAAACTATCAATGCTTCTTCAAGGTGAAGGTTTGTTGGAGCTTTTCAACAGTGGAAATGTTGAGGATAAAGTAATCACAGCCATCTGCTCATCTCTGTTTTGTAGGTTCTGCTAACCACTGTGAGACACACTACTATCCTTCTTAAAGGCGACCTCTTAATTTCTTGACACAACAACAGAAGTATGAAGAGCTGAGGACATTTCTAATCAAGCTGCAAAACTTGGTAGGGTGTGGTACTCTTATGAAATCAAGACCCAGGCATGAAATCCTGTCCTTTTTTTGTGAGTGAAGTATTTCTTTACCGAGTAATGGTGCCAACCTGGATTCTGCAACTCCACATAAATCACTGCCAGTTGTGGCTAAGCTGTAATGTTAACCAACCAATTTAAAACCATTACTGACATAGAAACATGTATTTAGAGATTTTGTGCCAACTATGAAACCACACAGTTTTTCAATCATGTGAACAGGATACTCTATATGGAATGCTAAATACTAAAAGCCACACTGGTTTTGGGGTTACCTTTCTTGATTGCTCAGTTTGGCATAGAGGGCTTTTACCAGCTCTGGACATTTCAGCAAATGTTCTGTAACAATCAGGAACCTAAAGGAAAAGAAAAAGAAAGTCACAGTGGTGCTGTAAAAGCAGTACCCACATTTATTCCAAATGGTGCTGGTTAGTTTTATTTACAGATGAATGCGTGTTGTGCTTTTGGTCCTACTCGCTAATAGATACAAATTGGCACAAAATAATTGCCCATTGTCCTGTAGTTTTTCCCCTAACGTAGAGATGACCATTTCTCATCAGTTCAGCACACTTTTACTCACACATTTGAAGGAAAGCTGGCTGGAGTCTTAGGCCAGTTATACACACCACAATTCAAACAATGAAACACTCATCCAGTGGTTTATGCATCCAAACAAAAAGCCAAAGTTCGAGCTTGAAAATTATTATTCTATTCACCACAACACTGTCTGTAAGCCCAAACAGTGAAAAAAGTGCCCAAATAATATATTGATTTTTCTTTAAAAAACACAATTTGATAAAGGATCAAAGCAAATGGGAACTTCTATGTCAGATGCAAGGCAGCAAAGTAATTTTCTCAACTTCACAAACATAGAAATAGAAACCTTTCTAATAGAAACCTAAGCTGAGAAGCAATTCTAAGTCCTTGCTTTACAAGGCAGGTAGATATAGAATCACAGAGCCTCATATTTAGGAAGGGACCAACAAAGATCCTGGCCCTGCACAAAATATCCCAACTTTAACACAAGGATCTTTTCAACCGAAATACAGTTAAGTATATTATGTAATAAATTATCAAGCTTTATTCTTCCTCTCCTTTTTGCCTTCCCTTTCTCACACCATATTCGGGGTTTCTGTCTGGAATACAAAAAGACCAACAAATGACAAAAGTTCACAAACTGGCCACTGGTTCCCTCTTTCTCTTCACCAAAATGTTGCAAGAGATCTATGATACCAACCTGCCTCATACAAGAGTCTCTTTAAAAAACAATCTATGCAAAACTGGCAAAAGGCTCATTCTTTCTTATTAATACTTTCTCTGGAAAATATGGTCACCCTTGGCCTTGTGCTAATCCCAGTATTTACACCATTTACTTTCCCAAGCACCATCCACAGCAGTACACAGCAGGTGTTGGTCATTTAATTTCAACCCAGACTCATACTGCTAGCATTATGGGGAAATAAAAAAGTAGGTAAAAAGTACTTTGCTCTTCAAATCACAACCCCAGGAGCACTAGCAGTGATATTTATGCTGCACAGGTACACACAAACTAGCTGATGCATTTTTAAAGTAGCATGTCTGGGCTACAATAATTACAAGTTAAGTCTAAGAGTAGCCTCTGAGCTGATGAAGCTACAGAGAAAGAACAGCTAAAATAATATTAAAACCAAGCCATTTCAATACATCCTCCTCCTCTTTCCGAGTTTTCCCTTTGCTGACAGCCTTTATTTTGCATAGCCATAACCTATTACACAGCTAATAAAAAGATCACAAGGAAGACTTCCAGCTGCAACAAAATATTTTTTGGACAAGTACTCAATGCCAGTTGGGCAAATAGGAGAATAGGAGGTCCAAAAGAGGATAAGAGGTCCAATAGCTATTGTATTTCTAATCATAACTGTGGACTTAGCCACCATCTGCTTGAATTACTTGACATTTTTAAGAGGAGAGGGAAGAAAAGCTATTTTCTACTGCACTTCTTTTTTCTGATATTTGCACATTTGTTTGTGAAAAAAATATGCAGAGGTATAAGGAACCATCAACTTAAAACTGAGGATTGTAGTACTGCTCTAAGAGTTTTTCAAAACCAGTTTTAAAAAAACACAAAGACTCGCCCAAAGTCTGCAGCACAAATGCATCCAACTGAGCTGCACAGACTCAGCTGTAGCATCCAAGTCAAGCCATCATCAGCAGGGCACTCAAGGGCAACTCTTCCACAGTTCCTCAACTAACAACTCACAGCTATGCCCAGTTAAACCTTCAGAATTGTCACAACCAACTTCATTCTCCAGGGATTTAAGTAGAACCACAAACTTCTGTGTGGAGCTTCAGAAGAAAATAGCACAGATCAGTGCTGTGCAGAACACAGAACCTGGCCTAAGAATGTACAAATTTCAGCTGACAATGCAGTAAAGTAAAAAGTGCATTTGAAGAGACAACCTGAAGCCCAGTTTTTCCATTTTGCAACTGGGGCTACTTCATTTAAAGCTTAATTTTCATGTTAAAGACTATGCTAAGGAAATCTACTTAACTATTTGTCTTGTAATTAAAATGTGCTCAATAATTACCACAGAAAAAGATCTGCTGCTACTAGGTTCACAGTGATCAGTGCCTGATCACTTATGCAAAGTGGAAGGCTGATTGTTCAGCTATTGCTTGGGTCTGTACTCCTGTATTTCCTCACACACATTTTGCACATTCTAGACTGGAAACTCTACTGTTTGAGGAGCTTGGAGTATTTTAGACTAAAATTTCTGATTCTTACTTTCTGGTTTCATGATGTGACACAACACTTCAGAAAACAAAAAGCTGTGGCTGCCCCATCCCTGGAAGTATCCAAGGCCAGGCTGGACAGGGCTTGGAGCAACCTGGGATAGTGGAAGGTGTCCCTTGCAGAGGATGGAAGGAGATGGGCTTTAAGGACCATTCCAATCCACACCAGTCTGTGATTCTTTAAAGTATCTACTTCTGTATTTAAGTGTCCCTTTTACTTTATCCATTTTCTGCACAACTGTATCATGAAGAACAGAGCACAAGCATCATCACCAAGAGAAACCAAGAATTAATAGTGGAATAAAACACTTCTGACTCCTTCACCACGCCCAGAAATTATGGTGGTAGCTAAGCAAGGATGCAGCAAATTCAATGTACTATCTTTAGTCCTTTTAGCTCTCCTGTTTCTCATTTGTGACACAGGAAATGAAGAGGAAAAGTAAGATCACCCACAATTCTGAAATACAAAAAGATATTCAGTTTTGGGTTACTGACTGAACATGGCATTTCAAATGCACACAAAGGCTTTGGTAGGAGACCTAAACTCTCCTTGGGGGCCAACAGCAGAACCACTGGAATAAGCTGAAGACCACTGTAATTTAGTGAAGGAAATTGTGAAAATTAAAGCTGTTATGCAAGCGTAACACAGTTACAAATGAACAGTGTTAAATATGCCAATTTCCTCAACTCTTTAAAAATTGTTTGGCTAAAGTCCTAAAAAAAATATCTAGTGCTTCCATAGTAGATAAATACAGGAGGAGATGTTCAAAGACTTTATTAACAGCACAAGGGCTGTATTGTACCAAACTGAGGCTCAGAAGCAGCCAAGACAAAGTGCTATGAGCTACATTTGCACTCAGTATATTCCAGATGGCCACTAAGCTTGCTCCAACCAAAGCTGGATGTAAGCAATCAATTTTATCATCAAATGTCATGCTCCATATTAAGTTGATTTTATCCCATTACCAAATTTAGGGAAGAGTTTCCTCAGTCTCAGAAAAAGAGGAACACAACCCCACATGTTTTCCAAGTACAAAGAACAAGACATCGCAATTCTCTACTTGATCAGCAACCTTCTTTTTCAATCTCAAAATCTCATTTTTCATCACCCTACAAAAATGCCAGTCTAAGCAAAATATTTAGTAAGAACTAAATAGCTATCTTTCCACTGTAATTTAACAAACAAAATTAATAAATCATCCACATTTTGAAGAAAAGTAAAGAAGAAAATTCAGACTCTAATCACCAGCATTTTTAGATGCTAAAAAAGCAATATGCCTCATGAAGAATTATTTGGAATCAGAACATATTTTAGAAGCAGAAGTATATTTCACGCTTCCACAAAAATAGAATATCCTACCAAAACCATTTAAATAAACAATTACAAGCATAAAGCTATCTAATAACAAATGGAACATGTGCTGTCAGAAAATTACTAGAGAAGAGGTAATTCACCCTATTCCCACACCAGCACTTCTCACTCAGATGAAGAATAAAGAAACACATTTTCACATTTAAGGCTTGGTCCTAGTAACAAACATCACAATACTCTCCTGTGCTGAACCAAGTACAACAGTGAACATCCTTCCATCTTCCAAAGGCATTCCCACAATGAAAGCATCCTCCCTACTGGACATGATAGCCCCCACCAAGTAAACTCTGAAGTCTAGAAGACTAAATTCAAATTATGTGCAGTACTTCTCTGATTCAGAAGATATTCCCACTCAATTTGACAGCTACATCTGAAAGGCACTAAAGAGAGATTAAAACTAACTTATATGTAAAATCGAAATAATTTTTTTTCTGAAGAGCTACCAAGAAAAAAATGGAAGATGATTAGCAATGGCTAATAGCACTTCCTGCTCCCCCCTTGCCACAATATTCACAACAAGAAAGAGGTGACAAGATAATTAAATGTATGAGGCTGAGCTTTGAAAGACTGAGGAAATCTGTGCCAATTCACTGTTACTGCAAATAGAAAGTAGAAGCTACTTAGATCCCTAAAATTAAGGAAACTTTTCCAAGTGTCAGTACTATTTAAAACCACAGCTGAACTTGGAATCTGCATTGTAACTTCAACTTCCCTGGAATTTAAAAAAAAATTACTTTCTGGAGAGATGAAGAAGGGGGTGGAGGACATCCTACAGTGTGCGACAGAACAAACTGAGTTGCCAGCCCAATGAAAAAGAAAGTTTCTTCACCACACACATGAATTAAACAAAAAGAGCAGTACTGAAGAGTTCTATCCTCACCTTAAATCTGTGCCCATAGGCGAGACTCCTTGCCACAGGAGTACCAGTATCTGTCCACACATCTTTCCAAAAGCCAGGACAAAAAACCCAAAAGCAAAAAATTGGAGAGGGGTAGCCCCACATCCTAATCTTCACAGTAATCATTTAGCTGTGGTTTCAAAAAGAGAGTGGATGTTCAGTAAAACTTATTTCCATGTCAAACAGCTGACCACACTTCTAATATCATTTTTCTGAAAGCCAAAAGGCACATTATGTCTCTTACTTTAAAATGGAGGATTTTTGTTCTTTGCTCTTCAGGAATCAAAAATACAACCTGTTTTTCCTGTCTATATTAGCTGAACTGCCCCACACACACATATGGAAAAGCTGACGACACAAGCTATGCTCTCATCTCTAATGGAGCCAACAAGGTATTTCTAAAAAAAATAGAACACACATTGATCTTGGTTAGGATGAATTATAATGCATTTTTTTACTACTTTTTCCTAATTATTTAAAAACCATATTTTTCCAGGTTCACATACTAAAATAGATCTTATGTGGTATTCTCTTGGTTTCTTCTCTAAATACTGTACCTTCTACACCGTGTGACATACTTTGCTCCTGATAAACACAAACTCAGAGGGAGTGGATGTAGATGTATGTGGAAACACAGAGAAACAACTCTTGAAAGGCTCCACAATTTATTATCCAGAGCCAAAGACTCTCTGCATGTGTTTAGGAAAAGCTATTACTGAAAAAAAAACCAAGATAGAACATTTTGGAACTCCAAGAGAGTTTGTAACAGAGGGCTCTTCAGGCCTTGGTAGTATTCACAGAGAACAGAGCAGAAAATACATTTCAGTTATTGAACAGTTACACTCAGTTATATTCCAGATTTGTTTCCTAAAGGATGGATATGTCCAATTTCCTTGGCAGCATCCTTTGATGGGAAGACAAAAATCAGCTTATGGAGCAAGTTTGTTTATATGTTTAAAACATTTAAACATTAACACATTTAAACTGTTGGAGCAAGTCCAGAGGAGGCCACGAAGTTGATAAAGGGACTGAAGCACTTCCCTTATGGAGACAGGATGACAGAGTTGGGGCTGTTCAGCTTGGACAAGAGAAGATTGTGTGGAGACCTTAACAGCACTTTCCAGTACCTGAAAAGGTTTCAGGGAAGCTGGAGAGGGACTTTTCATCAGGAACTGTAGCGACATGACAAGGGGGAATGGATATAAACTAACAGAGAGTAGGTTTAGATTAGATATAGGGAAGAAATTCCTTCTGTAAGGGTGGTGAGGCCCTGGTACAGGTTGCCCAGGGAAGTGACTGCCCCATCCCTGGCAGTGTCCAAGGCTAGGCTGGACAAGCCTGGAGCAACCTGGGATAGTGGAAGGTGTCCCAGACCATGGCATTGATACTGAAATCGGCCCAACAGAAACTTTGTAACACAGTCTGAGTATTAGAGAGCAGGAATTCTTTATGGCAGCACTTGGCACCCACAGGGATATTTCTTTCAACTGAGCATCAGGTGAACAGAATTTTTTATTACATATTCATGAGCAACTTCCTTGACTTTATTTGACACAGCTGCACTCCTTATTAGAAGTCCTTTTATGGTTCTTTGGGAGTCTCCCCTTCAACATCCAGTGTCCTTTTTATGAGGCTGCTCCTTGACCCCTACTTTTGAATAAGTGCAGTATCATTGTTTTGCATAACTTCCACTTTGTCAGCCTTGTAGAGATGAGCTGGCACCCTGCTTGCGTTTTGCAGGAATTCTGTTTTCTCTGCTTCTCCAAGGCTACACTGTTCCCTCATTTAATTGGAGTAAAATGTTGTTCTGTTCTATTATCCTCATCAATGAGTAAAATGCTGTTCAGTTCTGCTGTCCGTATCAGTAGGGAGCTGGAACTGGATGAGCTTTAAGGCCTCTT
This sequence comes from Turdus rufiventris, assembly GCA_013186435.1. NCBI lineage: Eukaryota > Metazoa > Chordata > Aves > Passeriformes > Turdidae > Turdus > Turdus rufiventris. The sequence goes on from PYHW01010297.1 coordinate 1,948,117, forward strand.
CCAACCCAAACTATCCACAATGTTTTGTGTTCAACTCAGTACATTAACAGTTCAGAATTAAATTTGTGTATCATTAAAGATACTTAGGAAAATGGAAGATACACGGAAAATTACGGTAATTTCACCATAAGGCGCACCTTTTTGACTGAAGTTTTGATCCGAACGCGGAAGTGCGCCTTATACTCCAGTGCGCTTTATACTCATGAAATTACTGCAATTACTGTCACACAAGGTCTTGAAAACCATGCTCATCTCTTTTAACAGAAATAGAAGATGGAAGAGAGGGATGGAAGAAGCAGACCCAAAAGATGCAGAAAAACCAGTAAGAGTTTCAGAGACAGATCTGCTGCTGTTTAGGAACAGATCAAAAAGAAAAGTAACACTAAAAGAAATGGAAAATAAAAGATCACAAGAAGGTGGAAACAACTGAACTGAACTGAGAGGCTTAAAGACTTTCTATGTGTAAGGAAGTATTTTAGCAGGAATGCTGATCCACAACCATGATCTTGAGCAGAACAAACTAGAAGAAACCTGTCCCCGAAAGAGCAAGCCCGCCTTAAAGAGAAAAATTGCAGGTCTAAAGCTAGGACATGAAAAGTCCCTGATGTATCAGGCTGGAGCAGCATGTTGTCCACCATAGCTACGAGGTGTTAATTCCTGATCTAAAAGCTCAGGCAGTAGCTCACTTTGCAAAGAACAGCATGTTTTCTAGAAGACAACTGCACAGCAAAGAACCCTCAAGGAGATAGGATCAGTTAATTAGGGTATGCCAGAAATCAGATCCAAGAAAGAAAGCAAACTTGTTTCTGCGGCATTAGTGTCTTTGCAAAGACTTACTCTTTGAAGTACATTCTGTAACATATACCTTGCAACTTTCCAAAGCAGCAAGCTCTGGGCCATCTCCACAAGCCCAGCTACAAAGGGGTACCAGGCAGTCAGACAAATATTTTTAAGAACCTCAGCTGGAGATATACACCATCTGCTTCCTCAAATCACTGCTCTTGAGAGTCAGACCAGCAGCACCAACTTCAGATGAGCTCCCAGCACTCAAGATTACAGGACTGCTAGCCTGACACAAGTTCAGGAGCTGTACTGAATAGAATGTAAAAATACATTATTTAATATATGTTAGTTAATATTATTTTAATATGCCACTCAGCATCTACCATTAAAAATGGCAGATATCAATATGTAAATAATCCTGGAACTGTTGAGAAGATCAAGCTTCTAAAAGAGAAAGAGAAGGATGCATCAGTTCTTAAATCATTAGAATATTTATTAAATATGTCTATTACATTCTCCAGCTTCACAAATTACAGAGATAGAAACACTTCCGAGGCTGACAAGCAACTACAAGCTTAATGAAACCAGCCTTCAGACCATCTGATCTGGAGAAACATGATCACAGAAGAACTGAACACAAAATTTGACCATGGCATTCCTTATAAAATTGACTTTCTCCTTTATTAACTATTTCTAAGCTCACAGAACACCACAAAAATACTTAACAGAATGCGTATCACTCAAGAAACACACTTCCATGTGCATCATAACACTGTTACCTCTCATTATTTCAAGTTCCAAGGCAACTTTTTGTTATGCTGTCAATCTACAAACACATTTTTAACTTGCATCAGTGCTTAGTCTAGAAATTCCACTATGCTGATCCCCAAAATAGCTCTTCTCTGTTTCAAAAACTGCTCAGGTAGTGAATGACTTGGCTTTCCATCACTGATTAGAATCAGAAGTTGCTGAACTGAGATCTTCTTTCCCATGAACCACCCCTCTCAGAAAGCAGAACCAACACCTCAGATATTCCCTCTTTCCTGACCCAAAATCTTAGCCTTCTACCAAACGTTTTGTGACTCAATAAGTAGGCAAAAGTGTCAGAAAAATTCCAGAAAGCTACACACAGCCTTTAAAGACCCTTCCTCCACTCTCTCTAGTTGGGAGAGGAGTTCATGGCAGACAGAAGAACAGCAAAAGTTCTGCTACTGATTGCTGCCTCTAAAAAATCTCCGAGGAACTGCTCAGAACAATCTCAGATTTCCTCAGATAGAAGCTACAAAACTGCTGTGGAAGAGGCAGAAGGCATCACACATGGAAAGAGGCTCCTCCCGAACTTTTCCTAAGGACTTCTGACTTTTCCAACTTGAAGATTGGAAACTGGACTTTAAACATGAATATAGGATTATTAACAGAGAAAGAACCATCAGCTCATCAAAATAAAGACTTGAAAGGTGTGCTTGCATTCCTTTGATGGGTGAGGAACAGAGAACCCAACATGTGCTAGCAGACTGGAGTAGTGAGGGCTCCACGGGAGAGACTGCATTTCAGCCAGTGGCCTTAAATCCAAATATCTATCCTGGATATCCTCTCTCTGTCTTAACAATTCATGGCAGCAACTGCAAAAATAGTTTGAGCATCACAATTGTTTACTTGCAGAATGCATTGGATACTGTCTTAGAGGAACATTAATTTCATAAATTTCAGTGCACAATAAAAGGGAATAAAATAATGAACAGAAGTTCTGCCTACGACCAAAACTTCCCTAGTTATTCAAACAAAGAGTTCTAATACCTAAAAGCAGCAACTGTCAGCAGGAAAGCCCAGTCAAGAGGAAGACTAAACAAACACATGGCAAACACTTCTTATTTGTTGTAACACAAAATCAGATGCTCCAGCTCGGAGACAAGGTAGGCAGGAATTAAGTAGTAAGAACATCCAAATTGCAGTCGCTTGTGAGCAAGCAGTGAGCGTATCCTCCAAGAATAATCTGTATTTTAGTCCAGCCATATAACATAGAACAGTTGCTGTGTACTTTTGCCAGCTGTGGCACAAGAGACCCAAACCTTTCCAACAGGACATTGGCACACTGCAAATGCCACAGCCGTGTAAATTCCTTTCAGTAATTCTACTGGAATGTAGATGTACTTCAGTGAGAGCTGTAGTACAGCTGCAAATTTTCAGTGTTAGGGTTTGCCCCTTTTTCATTTCAAGACTACCCTGAAAAGAGACCACTACCCACCCACATCAAACATCCACATTGGAGGTAAGACATTTTCATCATAACATCAACTGAATCTACTTCACACTAGAGAGATCAGGGAAATGCATCCCTCAGCATTTTTTTTGATGCTGCATTTTTTCAGCATTTACCTTCAAAACGTAAATTTACCACTACGACTTTGGTATCTCAGAATAAATTTCAGGGTATTTTCAATACATTAAAAAAATAAAGGATAATCAAGATAATTATCTGAAAAGCAACAATTTACACATATATTACTGACAAAACTAAAGACTCAGTTTGTCACTTTTGAAACAGAAGTCTCATCATCTGACCCTAAGTTTACAGTTGGCTTTTTGAAAACTACTTATGTCCTAAGCAAATTGCCCTTCCCATTGAAAAAGCACAGCCACAAACAAATTTCAGATCATTTTTCTCAATACAAAAGCAAACCATAAAATGACATTTACTCTTCATTCAATCATCTTAAGTCTGTGTTGAGACGTTCCATATCACTTCTAAAACACCAACAATTCTTCCTCATTAAATTTTGAATTTAAACACAAACTTAGAAAGAATGCTACAAAAACATACAAACAATTTTTTCCCCTTGGAATACATGGTGTAACAATTTGCTGAATGTGCATCCTTGCTATGTAGGGCAGCACATTTATCAAAGGCATAACTGACAACAATATTTATAAGAATGGTCATTAGTAAAAAATATAAAGTTCAAAGAGATAAAACCACTGATTAGGTACTCTTAAAGTATGAAATGAAGATTCACAAAAAAAAATCTCCCCTGTTCTGGTATAAAAATGACTGCATGTTGCAGTAGAAAAGGGATATGTTACAAAAGTAAATCAGGAAACCTCCCAGGTTTTATGCAGCACTCACAAGCATTAGACATACAAATCTTCTTAGTATGACCCATCTGTGAAACTATTCTGTGCTAACTTTAAAAAATCTCCACAAACCAGCACACAAGTATAAATTGGTTTGCATTCTATAAATTGGTTTGCAAACTCTAACATTGTTTCATTAAGAAAAGAAAAACAGACCATGATTTGAAAATTCCTATGTTCTCAACAAAAAAGGAGTCTTATTTCAGTAGCAATCAAAAGAGTCTTGAAACTACCATGAAAATGATCTCTATTATAACCTACTAATTTCTTATTAGATCTTCATTTACTACTGCAAAGTGTCACAAGTTTAGACATTTTAATACAGTGATTTACACCAGAAAAAAACACCTAACCAAGGGGTGAGGAAAAATAAAATGTAATGATACATACGACCACTCAGAATCCAACTGTTCTTTGTAGACTCTCAGGACGTGAAGAGCCACAGTTAAGTTCCCTGGAGCCAGGAGTTCTCTCACTCGCTCTGAATTCAGGCAGGTGAACAGGACCATGCAGCAATAGGTAACAATTTTCTCATCATTGTATGTCAGGCATGTCCTTCAAGAGAAAATAAAGTTATGAGCAAGTTAAAACGGACCCTGGAAAAACAGGCTGGTGGCCCTGAGCTCGCTCAACTGTCCTTTGCTGTCTTTTAGAGAATGATGAGCTTGTCATTACCTAAGAAGGATAAAAGTCCCCTGCAAGGAAAAATATCCAACTCGCAGCTGAAGGTCAAACTTCACAGGAAGTTTACAAAATTAATGCTAAATTGGAACTGCTTTTCTTACCATAATGCCTTCCTACACCCAGTGCTGTCAAGTGGGCTCCAAAAACCCACTGAAAATCATTATCAAATACAATCAAAGTGCCTTTGTTACCAGCTTACGAGAAAAAATCTGGCTGAACACATCAGCAGTGTTGTTATGTGTCTGCACAAAATAGTCTATCCAATATTTCCTTACAGGTATGTCAACAAATCCCCAGGAAGATATTCTGGTGAGGTTGGTAGTGGGATAGAAGGATTGAAAGAGATGAAGATTAAGGAACTTTTATAGATTAATCTGAGCCACCAATAATGACAGGTCTGCACAGCAGCAACATGAGAAAAAAAAATATTGTGTTCTTGGAAATGAGTGTAACTACTTAAAAACACATCTGAAATAAAGCTTATGTTTGAAGCTCATCACCCGAAATAGTTTTCTTCCAGTTTCTGTTAAATTAAATCAATTTACTGTTAGTTTAGAACAAGCAGGTTTTTAAAGGTTCTGACTCCTGTGGCTGACTAACAAAAAACATCTACAGGATATGGTCTCAACCAGCCCATTCTCACCAAAGTTATTTTTCAGTTTCACAGTGCTAGCAAAGGCACAACTATCATGTACAAAAGATTTGAATACAACCACAGAAATGACACTAGAAAAAAAAACCCGCATCCATGCTTACAAGAAGAGATCTGGGAAAGCACACTTCCAAATGCTATTCTGGGAATCTCCATTTCCTGCTGCGATGTTTCCAAGAAACTGGAGACTACAACGAAGAGCTGAAAGAAATCCAGAAAATAAATTAACAAGAATTCAAAGCAACACTTACAAATTTCACAAAAATTACATACTTCAATATTCCAGATACACAATGCAGAATCCATCTCCAGGAAGCTTTAGGTGCAGTATTTCACTGCTACTATACATAAATATTTGCATTTTCTCTTTTAACGCAAATAATTTTATGAAGTACTTCAGAATTACACCCAAGACTTGTCTGAGTATTACACACCAGCTACTAGTGATTACAAAAGCTAGATGACAGGTCCCTGCTCCTCACATTATATTCTGGTTAGCTGGACAAATCACTACAGACTATTGAGAAGGTGCTCAATACCTTCTATCCCAGAATTTCTATCCCAGAAAAATGAAAGCCAGCTCTCCAAACAGTTCAGCCTCCATTTTTGACAATGAATTTAATATGGCCCATTTCTGTTTTTACTCCAAAGGATTTATTTTAGCCTCCTCTCAATACAGATTTAAAACTTGAGAAGATGACATTTCACCACACAAGGTAATATTCTAGAGCAGCCATCAAAAGGTGTCAATTCATTAAAAGCAATAGCATGAACCCAGAGAATTCACAAAATTAGAATTTGTTGTGCTTATCAACAGCTCTCAATAGCCTGGTTGTTATTAATAAGTTGGCAAAGAAACTTGAAATTAAATGTTCAAATTCAGTTTCACAGATAGTACAAACAGTCTAATACATATGGAGGCAGCTAGTATTGCCAAGTTCTGCAAATCTAAAATTAGGTCTCTTGGAAAGGTGCTGTGCTGTTGTGCCAGCTGGCAGCCAGATTTCCTACACAGGTCTGGGCATATGTCCTCTCGAGAACAAGAAAGCGAGTCTAAAAAGTGGCCACTTGGGCTCAGAAAAAAGTAACTTTTTTTGCCATATACATATATATGCCCAAAATATATATGTATTCTCCATAATGCATCTTGAATTACGTTCTCCTGTAGTTCTTAATATCTCCGTTGTCTTCCCCTACGCATCTGCAGTGGTTTATTATTTTCTGCTCATCACTGTCCCTCCACTTCTCCTGTCCATCTGGCTCCCATCGTGCTGACTAAAGAGTTTCTGAAGGACAGCAAGCATGGGCACACCAGCAGACATTTTATGGAAACACTTCCCTGATAGAAAAAAAACAAAAACTAGGCAGTAAATCCTACAAATAGGGTATTATTTCCCTTGATGAATTCCTTACCTATACAGCAATAAGAAAGTTCTCCGAAAGAAATATAAGGTTGGTTGAGTATATTCCAGTTTTTCCCTAAAATCTGCTTGACCTTTTTCAGCTATCAATTACACCTTGGTTGTTAGAGATTAGTCTACAGACCAAGGAAAGAAATTCAAGATCTTGTAAAGTTACCGTTCTTACTGTAACTAAGAGAAAATGCCATGAACACATTTCCAGTACAGTAATAAATAGCTGTGAATTCGCCATTAATAATGGAAGGATGATACAGAAAAAGGTGGCAATTTGGTGGATGCACCCATGGAAAAAACCAGTTTCATCACTAAGTGCTTAATCGTAACCAGTAAGAGTTAAGATTTTTCTTTTAATTAGAGAACACAAATCAATATATGGGCAAGTGGATACTCTGTAAGACAAAACCTATCACATCTATGCCCAACTAAGCAGAGAAAGAGGATGCCTTGATAACGCAACACTTTGCCATACAAGTAATCTCGCATGATGACTCTCAGCAATTTGGAAGATGTGATTCTACAACCAGAAATGAGCACCCAGGCAGCTGAGCAAAGCTCAGGGTCCACATCACACACCATGTCCAGCAGTCACAGATGAAGAGGCACAGTGTGGAAAGTCATCGCACCACACCAAGAGTAGCTCATCACAGCATGCTCTCTGAAGCACATCACAGCAGTATTTGTATGGTTGTGTTTAAAAAACCAAAACATTTCCCTCAGAACTCCACAGGGGTGGTCTTGGAATACATGCAGTGCTTCTCATTAAATGTACCTCCACATAAAATGTACCAGCCTAGCACCAAGCTACCAAGGGACAGTGAATTTTGATATAAGCATTGCAAATCTATACTATTGTATTTATGCTTTAAAAAAGAAACTCTCCAAAAATCCAACTAGAGCCATTGACGCACAATGAGGTATGTATGTGTTAAAAAAAGCAAACACTACAATAGAAAGGACGTATTGCATTTCAAACTATTGAGATATTTTCTTAGCATTCAATTTCCATGTTTTTCTTTTCTGTTTTACCTCTATTGGACTTGACTGCTGCAACATATGATTGAATTATGCTTGGATATCTGTACAATACAAATACTGCTTTTCTCCTCTGCAAGAATCTCTTCATCATGAAATCACAGAACCCTGGAACTATTAAGCTTGAAAAAGACCTGTAAGATCATAAAGTGCAACCAGCAACCCAGGATTATCATGTTTACCACTAAAGCATGTTCTCAAGTACCACATCCATACCTTTTGTGAATACCTACAGAATGAAAACTCCACTGCCTCCCTGGGCAGCCCATTTCAATGCCCACCCACCCTTTCCATGAAGAAATTTTCCCTGATATCTAATGTGAACTTCCCCTGGCATAATTTTCCATGGTCTTTCCATGTTTATAGAGCAAAAGAAAGAAAATGATGAAGCTGATGAAGACAAACTTCCATCCTGCCATCCAATCAATAAAGATGTGCATTCTGAAAGAGGGAAGCGGAAAACAAAAAAGAAGGGGGGATGGAGAGGGGGGAAGACAAGACAAAAGTCTGAAAATATACAGACTTTAAGAAAGCTAAAAACAAATGTCTTAATTCAGTAGCTAACAGCATGACTAAAATTTACTTTAAAAAAAGGTTACTCTGTGTGTGGTCAAGAGGAGTATTTTTAACCTGCTGTTCAACCACCATGGAATCGCGTGTTCCAAGACGTAACTTCTGATACACAAATCGGCCCTGGAGATGAAGAGATTTCCCCTCACTGAGATTTCAATAGCTCCTGTAAAAGCTCGTGTTCTTTAGCAAATACGCACAGATTACACATTACTTTTACAACCAGTCTGCAACAGCTTAAGGAACTTCTCCAGATTATAAAAATAACCTCTTTATACAACAGGGCAAAGGGTACAAGCAGAATTCTGGTACCTAAATGTTTGTCCACATGTAAACTGAACATTTAGTTGCTCAAAGCCACCGATGACAAAAGTGAGGCAGTTGATACTTGATGGCCCTGTATGAGGATGGTTTAAATGCACTCCAGCAGTTCAGTATCTTCAAGATCACAGCTCTCTTCCTTCCTTCCAGTCCTTTATTAACACAGAACAACTGAGCCAGGCTCTAGTGCATGCTTTTCATTTAATTATTATATTGACATTATCTCATTTAACAATTACATTACGTGGTCTAAAGGACCACAGTGGATCATCTGGTCCCTGCTCCAGTGCACCCATCCCAGAGCACAGGGCACAGCATTGTGTCCAGCTGGCTCTGGAATATCCCCAGTGAGGAGACTCCACACCCTGTCTGGTCTCTGT
>PYHW01010297.1:1957182-1970576 GCA_013186435.1 Turdus rufiventris
TCAGCCTTTCCCTAGCACAGATGCTCCAGTCCACACAAAGACGTTATTTGAATAGCAATTGCAGAATCAGATTGTGTATTAGATGAAAATTAAAATCTCTGCAGTTCTGATAACAATGACTTTAATCATTAGGATTTTAAAACTCAATACCTTGTTTCCTTCTGTTCCATACAGTCAGAACAGGAGCCAACAAACGGGTTCAGCAATCATTTCAGAAAACCTTCACATCAACTGTAAAGGCTTAAAACTGTCCTAAGAGATTTCCATTCTCTTTATTTGGGTCAGACAACACAGTGACAGTTTTGAGTACAAGCCTCTGCCTTCACTGGTGTTATAAAACAGAGATATAAAACAGATCCAACCAAAGCCCATACAAAACTGTACAATTTTGCTGGTCAGACTGCAAACACAAGGCATACAAACTTGCATCTGTCTTAATGCTCTAACTAGTAATATGCAGGAAAAACAGAGCTGGAGTGCCCCATCTGCGCTGGGGTAGACACAAAGCCTAGTAAGTCCTGGGACCACAACCCAGGCTCTCGAAAGCCTGCACACTTTTAGAGCTGCCTATGAACTTTGCAAGTCTAAACTGTGGGGTGTGAACTGTCACACAGAGCAGCTCTGGCTGTTTGTAAACAATGGCAGAATGCTTTGTGATAGACTGCCTCAAAAACATAAAACCTCCAACTCAGCATAAGGTGTAGACCTCTATTACTATAAATGTGAGTTTCCACCACTATCATCCGGTCATTGACTCGCTTCCTTGTGGCTGCAAGTTAAAGCAACTTCCAGTCATAAAGAGTTATTTGCCTCTTCACCACCATGAATCATACCACAAATACTGATGAAAATGTATTTTCCTTGGAAAACAGTCTGTCTAGACTACTGAAATTGAATGTACAATACATATAGGGGCTCTGTCATTTAATGTTTTTAAAACTGACTGTACTTAGTATTTTATTGCTGTAAATAAAATTACTGTCTACCTACCTTTTGTATTTCCACCTTGGTCTTACTGCACTTGCTACAGTGCAGACTAGCAACCCATTTTTACCATCTGTGGAATACCAAAAATGTAGTGTTTAGTAAGTTTCTACTCATCCTCCCTCCATCTCCAAAACAGTTGCGCTCTTACTTTTTTTTTTTTTCTTTCGTTTCAGAAGTATCAACTCTACTTTTAACAGACCATTATGTGCATTTGATTGGACAACCCTTGTATTCTTAGAAGATAAATGTTCAGGCAAAATATCAACACTCTGTCTGACTTAAAGGAGAATTTGACTTATAGGCAAGAAAAATTCTTCCCACACTATTAAAAATGTGGAGTTACAAATAAATTAGAAGACAGCCGGAAGAAACCATCAGGCCACACATCAAATTAGCCTCTGATGCAAATTAAGTTCCAATGAGGTCTCCTAATGGGAAATTTAAAAAAAAAAAAACAAAACAACTTACTTGTGCATTTACTAAGGAAAGAGTCAGTTTGACAGAACTCTCAAGATCAGGTTCAAACTAATTCTGATTCACACAGCACTAACAAGGCTTATTAAACATAGTACTAGAACTATGTTCTTTATCACCTGTTATTTTAATTCCATCATTGCATTTTTAGAAAGTTAACAAATTTGCACTCATTTCTTTAACAAATCATCTGTTAAAATCTAAAGGCATATGAAATTGGACTCTTGTTACATCCCCACAAATAGCAAAAACACATGCCTGAGATAACTCTCCTATGCGAAGTAAAATACTTTTAAGTGCTTGCAGACCAGGGAACTGCAATTATTAGCTTCCTGCACACATTAGGATGTAAAATCTTGTTCTTGAATCAGCCCAAAAGCTGAGCCTAAATCTAATGCAATGTCTCTTTAAAGGTCCTGCAGCAGTGAAATCAGCAAGTTTGAAGTACTGGGGAGTCTCAAACTGGGCTTAAACCATGCCAGGAAACTAAGAAAAATAAGAAGGACTGGCCACCCACTATGCACTATTAGTGGTGTCTGACTATGAGACACACTCCTCCTACATGATACCTTGTACAGGTCTGAAAAAAAACAAAAGAAGAAAAAACTATTAACACATAAAGTACTAACCAAAGTTATGAACAAATTTCTCCAATTACTTTCGATAGCATACTGTGTCTGTTGTTTCATTTAACCCAAAATTTCCACTAAAGTGCTTATATTTGCACTCAAAGAGCTGAATGATCTTTTACTGTAAGTCTGTGGAACAAGTATTAGACTTCCCCCCACTTATTTGTACCATTTATATTCTGTACCTGGCTAATAAATGGACCACAGTTCTTTTGGAATACAGAATTACAAGCAAATTTCGACTTACTATTTTTACTTGCATATCCACATTAATGTACAGCAACAGTTTTATCATCAACCTTTTTTGGGCATTATTCTTTAGTTTAATACCTGTAAAGGCAGCTTACCTTTGCCACGTTATGGTCCCTTTTGCACCACACATGGTATACGCCCACAGGACGAAAGAAAGGGGAAGAACTCAATGTGTCTCATTGATGTCTCTACACATTATGTAACTTGGCAATGTTCCCTAAAATTCTCAACAAAAAGCGAGAGACACATTTCTCTCCATGCCCAAAGCTGCTAAAAAAAAGTGTGCTGCAGAATGGGAAATAGAAGTCTTGTAGCTTTGTGTCTGGAAAGCCATGGTTGGACAACTCCCTCTTTTCCACCAGAACAATGCTCTTGTAACTGGAGGATATGGACATTGTGCCATAGCAATGATAATCAAACAGCTGAGAGAATGACATATGTAACCGCTACATAATTATAAGCACTTGAATTTTTATCCCAACAGACAACAGATGCTTCCCATTGTTCCTTCTGCCCAGATCTTCCTCTAGCTTCCTTCCATTCCCCTTCCATCTTCACTTGCCCAGGAAGGCCTTCATTTCTCCCTTGGGGCCACTGTTGGGAAGCTCTTCAGAAGGGATATTTCCTCTCAGCATGTGTGAAAAAAGTTAAGCTTCTTCTCCCTGCATTAAATTATTATGCTCTGTCTTTAGGAAGCTCTCTGCAATTAAAAGGTTGGTTTGCCCCATTCTTCCCACCATTACCTTGAGATCCTAATGTCCCTGCTGCAAAAAACATGGTGACCATCTTAAATCTAGGGATGTTTCTGAAAGGTTTGATTCACGTTTATTTGTGTAGAACAGAAACCTGCCTCATTATGAATCTTGCTGACATTATTTGCTGGGGTAGGGTAGCGGACACTTAAGAGCAAGGAAGGAAGGAAAGGACTTACAGAACACTGTATTTAGAGATCCGCAGAAATATAGGCATTACCGTTCATTTCAAGCCTCAACCAAAGTAACCAGAAACCATTCTAATTAAATAGACATCAGCAAACTCCTATTTCCTTTGTGCTCCAAGTGGATATCAGTCCACATTATAAAACCACTATGCATGTGGCATAAATCAGCAACATCTTGGCAGGCTATACTAGAAAGCCTCCAAATTGCAAGAGCAGGAAAAAAACAAACCAGCTCTACACACTGTCTAAAAGCTGTACAGCAACGAGAGCAGAGGAGCCCACAGGGCAGCCCACTGACCTACTAATTGTTCTGACTAATGGATATTTCCTCAGGTTACTCTCTCTCCTAGAAGGAGCAAAATTATTTACACTAACACTGAGACAGTCACTGCCTCTGCCTCCCAGTACAGCAAAACATTTTTCCATGAGTACCACAAGAAGGACAGTTTGGACCATCAGTACAAGTAGCACCAAACTGCTAGGAAAGCAACAGCTTTTTAATCACTATTTCAAAGTCAGCTTCCAATGCCATCCATGTCATTAGCACATGACAGGAGAACCTCATTAGGCAGGATCTGGTCTGCAGCTCAAATCGTGCCTTCACAAGTTGCTGCAATAGAACACTTTTATACTCACATATACACAGTCAATAAAATAATTCAGTCAGCACAGCTTAAACAGAGGGAGGTTATTTACAAGGGCCTGAACTGACAGGACAAGAGGGAATGGCTTCCCACTGCCGGTAGGCAGGGTTACATGAGATATTAGAGAAACTCTTTCCCGTGAAGATGGTAAGGCCCTGGCACAAGCTGCCCAGAGAAGGTGTGGATGCCTCAGCCCTGGAAGTGTCCAAGGTCAGGTTGGATGAGTCTTGGAGTTCCTGACATAGTGAAACCATGGCAGGGGGTGTGCACAAGATGATCTTTAACGTCCCATTTAGAGACACAGGCCATTCTGTGATTCCAAATCAGACCTCTACTGCAGAAGCAGCAAGACTCAAGGAGAGAATCAAGCCCACAGTAGGACAAAAAAACCCACTACCATGAATCACTGCATTCAAACATTTAGACCAGAGTAAGGAAAAGGTTTAGAATTAGAGGAGAGTCTTCGATGGGACCAATAAGGGATAAACACAGTAAACTGGAGCTTACTATATTTGGACACGAGAGCCTACAACTACAGTTGCCTGTAATAATGAAGATCCCAGCCCTGCTGGAAGTTGGAAGCCCCACTCCCTTTGCTTTTTGCCATTAAGATAAGAAAGTGCTGCATTTAAGTAGAGTCCCTGGTCCTACAAAGGATCCTACAATGCCCTTCTTCAGTGGATCTAAATTCTCTCAAAACCCCACACCACTCCAAGTTAAAAAATGAAAAAAGAAATTAAGGCATGTGTAAGGTTCCCATATTAATACCAGAAGTCACAGCCAACATTACACAGACCTGTCAGGTAGAAAACACTGGTAATACTGGCCTTAACTCAAAATCTCAGTTCCTGCTGTATCACACAAAGGTACACAAATATCCCAGACCTGCAGGGCTGTGCCCGTATGCGCTGTGCAAGATCCAAAGCGTGGAAACTCACAGTGAATGGAGCAAGCAGGGCCAGTACTACATGCACAAGAGCTGAAGAGAATTCTGTATTTGCTAACTCAGGACAACTCATCAGTTTGAGTGCTCTTGGTGTCCAGGTTTGGCTCTTTTTCTTTTGCAGACAGAGGCAAGTGGTGTAAAGGTTGGTTCCCTATTTTGGAGTTTCTGCAAAAAGACCAAAGCACAAAGCCTTGGAACAATGATCTCAATCAGACCCAACCAAATCAGTCTTTCCACAGCCTTCAATGAATTTTGGACCAAACTACGAAAATCAAGTTCTTGCTCACAGGAGGTTGCATCAGGTTGGCATGATTTGGGTATATGAAATTGCACAGCTGGAATCCTTGCTGTAAGTGTTCTGAAGACAATTAAAAATCTGTGGCAATAATCACTGAAACACAGCAGAGACAGAGCAGTTGCACAGTTAAAACTGCAGTACAGGGCAGGACTGGGCCATCTGTGCATCTGGTAACTTCCATTGCCCAGCAGCAAGTTCTGTCTGTATCTTTAACCAGCCAAGGGACATCTGCCTATTGCTAGAAAACCTCACAACTACTTCTTACCATACATGTTTCTGGGACATGTTCACACTCACTTTAAAGAGGAACTCATTCACATTTAAAAAAAGGAAAAATAAAAAAAAAAGAGCTAAACACAAAGGAAAAAGAACAACAACAACAACAGGAATAAAAACTCAAATGGTACAGAAGAACAAACCAATTGCTTAAAACTTTCCTGTTTGGTAAAGCAGTAAAATGCTCTGAGCTATAGTAATTAGGGGATAGCAAAACTCAAAAAACCAGGATTTTCTTAAGCTATGGAAACATGAAACCAAAATCCCAATACAAGTGCAACTAGCAGTTTACTCCTACCAGATAGCATATCAACTGATTGTTAGGGCACACACTCTGCAAATGTTAGAGACCATGAAAATCCCAATATTATTTTTACAGATTGGAAAAACACAAAGGCCAAAAACAACACCAATAACTCAAATAAAAAACTCATGCTTATGTTTACATTAAAGTTTGATGAGTATAATATATTCGTCACACTCCCACAATTATTCCCCAAAAATACTATAAATATTATTTTGACAATGTAATTATAGTTTTTACTTTAACAGTGGAAGCAAAGTATTGGCACCAGTCCCCATACAAAAATCCTAACAGACAAAGCACAGATCACACATTGAAACTGGCAACTCTTAAGGTCAGGGCTGTCCTTTATTCCTATGTCTAAAAAAAGTCTGTTTAAGTTAGCAGTCCGTTTATTTAAGCTGTAATACACAAGTAGTTTTAATTATGTTAGCTGTAAGCAAAAGGAAAGCCTAAATACAAAAATAAATGGGAGTGCAGATTTTTAAATTATCTTTTCTTCCATGCAACTGAGGCATATTCTTTCATGCTGCTTTTTGGCAATTAATTCCATGGACTGTGGGTCCACTCAGGATCTGCTTTCTCCCTGTTCCTCTCTCCAAAAGAAAAGTTGATGAACTTACATTGAGAAACGTCACCTATCAACAGTTCATGATGATTGTATGACAGGTAAAATTATTCAAGCTTTATAATCACTCATTCCATGTAAATCAGCATGTAACATGACTTGTACAAAAAGTCTGCAGCAGAACAATTTACTGTATTTGGTCACAAACACCCCCCAAGGTCTCTAACAAAACAGTATGTCTTTTCCTTCATAAATAAATAATTGGGGCACTGATGTGGGAAGAGAGGAAACTTTCCTTGCTTAATCCTGTTGGTTTAAATTTTAGTAGCCATTGGCTATGAGAGTCTCCAGGACACAATTAAGAAATTGCACCTTCTCCAAATCCCTCTAAACAAGCCTGTGTGAAAACACGTGTTCAGACAGTTACAGACCTCTGTTTATAGACAATAAAACTTGGCAATGGTTTCCCAAATGCGTTGGATTAGATCTGCTATGATGTCTGCCAAGCAAAAAGTTACTACCTGTGTTTCATCACACGTTCCCATGCATGTTTTAAAATATTTATTTTTTCTATAGAAAACATTAGCAGTAATTTGGAAATGAAACCATTCAGTGCAACATGATTAAAGAAGTGAAAGCAAAATGCAGTTTTTTTAAAGAATCAAACAGAAGAATGGAAAATAGTGGACAAGAGATAAAAGGGAAGCACAAAAGATGAGAGTGACTCCTTTGGTCAATATTGGCATTCATTACAGAAAATTTAGGTTCCATAACTGACCAGTCTGTTTCTTTTTCCTGTTGATTTAAAATACTTTGCTGAATGTCCAGACATTTCAAATAATTTCAAGAATAGGTGAAAACTAGTTAGGTTGTGATGCCAGTACATAAGCCTCTAATGTTCATATTTTTCTGCTCACTGGTTCTACAAAGATACCACTCCAGTGCATTCCCAAAAGTCAAAGTATTTATTTCTAACTCATTTTCCTACTGCCAAAATAGCCTTCTTAAGGGGTCCATAGCCTTTTAGGGGAAGAAAATAAATGCAGAGATAAATAAATATTGACAAGAAACAGTAAAGAGTTAAGGACACATGGCTGCCCATTTAAGAAGTAATACAGGAAAACCAACTCAGTGTGCTTTGGCAGGTTTGAAAGCATTTCCTCCCCCTTCTCTTCTAAGTACCTTCAAAATTAGCCAGTCTTGATTTTCCACTGTAATTCCAAACTGCCAACCTTGAGTGCAGAAATGGAAAAGTCAGAGCAAAGAAACATCTCCTGGTTTTTTCTCACTGAGTGAGCATGGAACTGAAAGTTTTGTTCCCCCTACATCTTCTTGAAAAAATAGAAATCACTTCACTGGTATTTCCCTTTTTTTTTTTTTTCAGGAATACTTTTGCAAACCTAACAATTTAGCCTTATTTTACTCATGTTCTTCTTCAGAAAAACAAAATCATTTGATTAAATATTTCCTTTTCTGTAAACCTTTGAAAAGTACTTTGAATTAACAACTTTTTAGAACTGTGAAGGTACCCACTGTAGCTGCTGGAAATTTATTTCCTTTTGCCATTCATTTTTGGGGATCTCTCCTAACAAAATGTCAATGTGATTTTCTAGTACTACATGAGCACCTATAGCTTATATTCAGCGGCTTCTGAAACCCAGCATATCTTCACCTTCAAAAGTTTACAAAGAAATCAAGTATCCTTCTTTGATCAGCCGCTTGATGTTCTCCTGTAGACCTCAGGGGAACATCTGTCTTCTTATTTCATTCAAGATGAAATGCTTCCTTCCTATTTGGAAGCTATAGATAGGCCTAGGTCCCTTACTTCTCATTCTTGAAGCACATGCACACTCCTATGCTTTTTAAAATTTCTTTTTAGTGTACACGAATGAGTGATACTTTTATTTATACCAAGTTCTGAATTCAAAGGTTACTCATTGCTATCACTTCTGCAGAGTGCTTCTCTTCCACACTGATAGATGGAAAAAAACTTCCCAAGGTACTATGTTCCCAGATCATGAGCAACCCACAAAGTACCAATGGGTCAAGAGCAACTGGGTTTTCATTAACTGGAAGAAAAATATGCATGAGAACTGATCAGATCCAGAACAGCTGGAGTAGTTCAACAACACTGACTGAGGCTGAAACCATGGTACTATTAATGGTCCTGGTGGACAGAGGAGAGAGGGGAGAAAAGGTGGCAGAAAAGCAGAGAGAAAAAAGGAGGATAAAGGAAAAAGGAGAGTGAAGAAAAACAGGAGACGGAAAAAAGGGGGACAGAGGAAAAAAGAAGAGACAAAAATAAAAAGGAAAAAATAGAGAAAAAGGGAGAGAGGGAAGAAACAGGGAAAAAGAGGGAAAAAAAAGGGGAGGGAAGAAAAAAGACTCAAAGAAAGGAATGTTTTTTATAGCTCCCTTGCAAGAACATGGCATTTGTAGTACTTGAAAAATGCTTAAAATAAGGTATCACATATTTTCCCACACATCCTCCTTCACAAAAGGAAGCATGAACAGGTGTTAGACATATGATACTCATGTTGCTGAACATCCTACTAGAAAAGGCTCAAGTTACTATAAGAAACACAGTATTAAAAAATTTACATAGAGTCATCTTTCATCACCGCTTTTAAAGGAATGCTGTAAGTTCTGTTCTGAAGAGAGTATCTGTAGCTGTTTAACTACACCTAAACACTTAGCAGAAAATTGGAAGCAAGGTCAAATTCCTGTTCATGGCTTCAAGCTACAATCCACTAGAATTTAACCAAAGATTCTGGACTTCGCAGAATTATGAGCAAACACCCCAAATCTTGCTCTAACAGGCAGCACACCTGGACACAGGCTTTGGCTGGGATCCCCAGCAGTGCCTGTGACACAAACCCAGGCTCTTAAC
Organism: Turdus rufiventris; assembly: GCA_013186435.1. Taxonomy (NCBI): domain Eukaryota; kingdom Metazoa; phylum Chordata; class Aves; order Passeriformes; family Turdidae; genus Turdus; species Turdus rufiventris. The sequence goes on from PYHW01010297.1 coordinate 1,966,391, forward strand.
ACTCTGTACCAAAAAAATTCTGTACCAGTAATAGTATGGCAGCAGGACCAGGGCAGTGACTGTCCCCTGTGCTGGCACATTGCTGAGGCATCTCCAATCCTGTGTCCAGCTCTGGGCCTTTACCTGAAAAAAACAAGACACTGAAGTGCTGGGAGCATGTCCAGGGAAGGGAATGGAGCTGGGGAAAGGTCTGGAGCACAAGTCCAATGAAGAGCAGCTGAGAGAGCTGGAAGAGCTCAGCCTGGAGAAAAGGAGGCTCAGGGGGGATCTTCTGGCTCTCCACAACTCCATGACAGGGGCAGCCAGGGAGGTTTGGGCTCTGCTCCCACAGAAGAAGGGACAGGATGAGAGGAAATGGCCTCAAACTGTGCTAGGGGAGAGTCAGGTTGGATATTAGGAGGAACTTCTTCACAGAAGATGTTTTCAGAGACTGGCAGGGACAGCCCAGAGAAGTGGAGTCCCCATTCCTGGAGGTGTCCAAGGAATGGCTGGATGTGGCACTCAGTGACAGGCTGAGCATGGTGGTCTTAGAGGTCTTTTTCAACCCCAGTCATTTCATGATTCTGCGAATCTCATGTTAACACATTTTTATGCAGCTTTTTGGGTTGTTAAAACCCCTAAAAACTATGGAGGCCTGGGAACAGCACAGCAACAACACCTGTTTTAAAGCAAGGTCAGTATCACCAGCAGCCTGGACATGAAGAATGTTGGTGGCATGCTTGGAACACCTCTCAGGAAAGCACTGCAGCTGAGATGAGACCCCAGCTCTGCTCAGAGAGGACAATCACCTCATTCAGAGAACTCACACAACAAGTTGTCTCACGCAGGGCAGTTTTGAGGCATTCAATGCCTTTTCATCCGAGAGGACAGAAATGTGTTTTGGCAGGACAGAACCGTATTCTGGCAGATAAAGCCATTTTAAGCAATTATATTGGAATTCAAAGAGCATTCTTCAGCACCAGAAGTATTTTGAAGTGGTGAAAGGTTTGAGAAGATCTGTTTACAAACAAAAACATTAAAGCTCCTTCTGTCCAAGCTGGAGTGGGAATCAATGAAACACTTAGATGGGACACTGCCTATAGAACATGAGCTTGCCGCAAAACAGGCACATCCTTGCTTGAAACCTACCAAGGAGACAGAAAGCTATTCTTTGGGCTTTTTCCAGATTTTGGAGAAGGATCCTAAATCCAGCTCTCACATTCTGGAACCTAAAGATCCATTATCTCAACAAACCTCAACGTATCTTCCCAAAGATCTGCTGGATTCCACTGGAAAGCTTAAGATTTGCCATAGTTTGAAAAAAGTAAAAAAAAAAAAAACAAACAAACTTAACCCCACAACCAATGCTGTGAAGTGAAGGAGATTTTCTACTTGGGCTTCCGACAAGGATATTTCCTATGTCTGCTGCAATCCCAAACATACTGAACTACTTCTGAGCTCTGAAGAGATCTGGGTCTGCTTTAAGTTCAGTTAAAGTTCATCTGGCAGCTTCATCAGCTGCTCCTCTGAGGCAGGTGTTCTTGGTCTTCGTACCCACAGCAGAAAAAAAGCTGTTATGATGAGACTCCTCTAGTTTAAAAAAAAATAACCAAAACAAAAGGGATGTGGAGAGGGTACTTCAGAAATTCCATTAAATCTATATCCTGCTGGGAATTTTTTCCTTCAGATCTAAAAAATTTAGTGTATTATTATCTATTTGTTGGAAGACTGTGGTCTCAAATCAGTTAAGAAACATAAAAGACCTTCTTGCATGTAGTGTTTCTGCATGAGCAGGTACAGATTCTGCATCTTCAATCCCCATCCAAATTAATTCTGAACTAAGCAAAGGGGGCAGCATTTATCATCTTGTCTCTCTTCCCACCAGGAATATTCAAGCTCTGTAGTCTAAAGCATTAACTACATCCTTTCACATTCATCTGCTTCCTAGACTTTCAGCATGTATAGCTTTAAGAACACTGGGGAATAGTCCAGGCTTTAGATACTGTCCAATAAGTGTAGCACACAATTTTTTCTCTCCTTGACCAAAAAGTTCTATCCCTTGAAGAAAATGAAGGACTGCTGGAGCAGTAAGAACAGGGAGCACATTTACAAGTAGGTGTGAATTATCTGTCACAGGTAATTCTTATTCCTGCCCAGAAGAAGGACTACAAGCTGTTTTGCATCATTGCATATCAGCCCTGGAAAGTGCCCAGCAGGAAAGGACCTGGTGTTGCTGGTCAGCTGTGGCTGAACACGAGCTCAGGTGGACCCAGGTGGGCAAGAACGCCAATGGCACCTGGCCTGTCACAGCCACGGTTTGGTAGCAGGACCAGAGCAGTGACTGATCCCTGTGCTGGCACTGCTGAGGCACCTTGAGTCCTCAGGGCAGCTTCAGGCCTGTCACCTCAGGGAGGACACTGCAGGGCTGGAGCACACCCAGAGAAGGCAATGGAGGGAGGGCAGGATCTGGAGCACCAGCAACAGCTGAGAGAGCTGGAGGGGCTCTGTCTGGAGAAAAGGAGGCTCAGGGGGGAACCTTCTGGCTCTGACAGGAGGGGACAGCCAGGGGGGTTGGGCTCTGCTCCCAGGGAAGAAGGGACAGGATGAGAGGAAACAGCCTCAAACTGTGCTAGGGGAGAGTCATGTTGGACACTAGGAGGAATTTCTTCACTGAAAGGGTGGTCAGGCATTAGGAGGGACATCTCAGTGAGGTGGTGGGATTCCCCAACCCGAGAGGTGTCCAAGGAATGGCTGGACGTGGCACTCAGTGCTCTGGTCTGGGTGACAAGGTGGGGATCAGTCACAGGCTGGACACCGCGGTATTGGAGGCCTTTTCCAACCTCAGTGACTGTGATCCTGTCAACCCCAATAGCAGTCATCTAGCTGTTGGCATCTTCATGCAAGTCCTCAAAGAAGGTTCCCTTCTCCAAGCAGTACAAAATACACATTGCTCAAGACAGATCAGCCGTAAGAAAGATTAGTTTTAAGAATGTCTTTGACTACGACAGATGTACTATGTAAGCAATTATGGGAAATAAAACTAGGCTATGGAATTCAACTCAAAGTAAATGGGAAGCAGGCAAGGAGGAAAAGTGGGGACAAACATCTAACTGTAGTGATATCATAAAAGAAAGGACTAAAAATCTTAGTGGTTTTTAAATGCAAGCATCCAAAAGAAAGGAGACTCTTATCATGAGGACAATTGGCATGAATGTGGGATTGGACAATCTCTGAATGCTGTATGTAGGAATTAACTATTTGAACCTACCTGAAATTTCAAACAGCTATTTCAGGACAGACATCCTAACTCACCTTCAAGGATTCTGGCCCACTGCCTTAGTGGTATATCATGTACCAAAAACATTAACTTTTTCCATACTTGGCTGGGACAAATATTACAAACATACAGGAATTTATCTAGTTTTTTAAAGCATTGAAAAAGAAGAAAAAGATGTATGGTGAAAACATGCAGCCATTCAACGGAAGAAATGATACACACCCAAATGAACAACCTGAAATACTCCCCTTAACACCTAATAATCTGCAAGAACAAAAGACACATGCTACTCAAGCCCTGTGATCTGATTTCCTATATGAAACATGAGAAGAATCAAGAAACAGAATTACAGTTAATAAACACAGTACCATTTACTAATTTCATGGGTCTCTTTCATTTCAACAGTGCTAGCTAAATCTAATTTAGCAATTTGCTTTGGTACAACTAATAATCCACAGTCAAATGTAACTGTTAACTTCTGAGGTAAACCCTGCAGAAGGAACCAGTGCTCTAGGCACTACATTAATTTCCACTTAGAATAAATTTCATCAGATCACTCAGCAAGAAATTAGCGACATTTGCCTGTCTACAATTTTTCTATTGCACTAAAATATGTGGAATACATGAGCCATGCTCATTGCAGAGGTTCCCCAAGGAGATCAATGCTACTTACAGCATCAAATGAACCACCTATCCTGGGTCAATACAGCAAATCTTAGTTATAACTCAGATGTATTTACTGAATGGTTATGTAAACTAACAGTCACAAAACAACTTTTACTGAAATCCTGTAAAAACTGTCTTGTCAATGTCACTGTTACAGTCAATGCTGACACGCAGAGATTTTACACCATCCTCTGGCTGAAGTGCCAGAAGCAGATAATCAATTTTATCCTCCTTCACTTTTTGCTCAAACTCATGAGCAGAGAA
>PYHW01010297.1:1980096-2005549 GCA_013186435.1 Turdus rufiventris
CCAGCACAGCAAGGACAGGGAGCTGCTGGAGACAATTCAAAGGAGGCACCACGTTGTTCAGACAGATGGAGCAGCTCTGCTATTAGGAAAGGCTGGGAGACTTGGGAGTGCTCAGCCTGCAGAAGAGCAGCTCTGGGCTGAAGGGAGCCTACAAGAAGATGGAGACAGACCTGAAGTGACAAAACAAGGGGAAATGGCTTCTGCCTGATATATTGGTTTAGACTGGATGTTAGGAAGAAATTTTTCCCTGTGAGGCTGGTAAGGCACTGGCACAGGTCGCCCAGAGAAGCTGTGGCTGCCCCATCCCTGTAAGTGTTCAAGGCCAGGCTGGATGGGGATTGGAGCAACCTGGATTAGCGGAAGGTGTCCCTGCCCAAAGAGAGAGCGAGATGGGATAAGTTTTAATGTCCCTCTAACCCACGCCATTCTGCATCGCCAGGATATTTTATGCCACCCCTGATTAAAAGACAAACACCCTTCCTCCGTGCTACAGGCAGGAGGACCGCAGCTCCTCACGGACCCCCGGGGCAGGGCAGAAGGGACAGATCACCCCGACACGCACAGCCCCAGGAGAAGGCTGCGGGCGCAGAACCTCTCCAGCAGGGACAGATCCACACCCCTACGGGGATACCGAGAGCCCCTTTTCCGGCCCGCAGCTGACACCACGAGGGGCACGACCGCGCTGGGAGCCGAGGCGAGTCCTGCCCGACATGGGCCGGCACCGCCGCTCCCTACTCCCCGCTACCTGGGCTGCGCCTCCCGGAACAGAGCGGCCAGCGCCCGCAGGCTCTCCAGGCGGGCCGCGGGCAGCGCCGCCGCCATGGCCCGGCCCGGCCGCGCTCCGCCCCCGACGCGCGGAAATGGCGGCGGTGCCGCCCCGCGGGCGGGACGGGCTGCGCGGGGCCGCCCCGAAATGGCCGCTCTGCCTCAGGGATGGGTGGCCTCACCGTGTCTTTTTCCTCACCTTTCTCTTGTTTTTCTCTTCCTCCCGCTCCTTACCTCAGTAGGAAGCTCACCGCGGCGCCGGCTCCCATGAGGCGGCTGCTGCTGCTGCGCGCCCCGCAGCTCTTCGCGTGTGCTATCGGAGATGCGTGTCTCTGAACAAAACAAATGTTAAAGGAATATAAAAAGGCATAAATTGCGGGAATAATTATTTCGTGCTTAATATCCTAATGATCTCCCAGCCTGTGGCAGGGGTGCGGAACTAGACGATTGCTAAGGTGCTTTCCTGTCCAAGCCCTTCTGTGATTCTCTGAAATAAATACTGCTGTGCTTCAGTTTTTTGTTTTTTTTTTTTTTTTAACTAAATATTACATTTTTAATATTTATTTTTTGAAAATATCGTCCAGCATTTTCTAAACACGTATTAAAAGTTAGTCTGTATGTGTGTGGGTGAGAAGTTAGCTTCCAATGGATAAAAAAGACTAATTGTGGCCAAACACTATAGAAAGCTTTATTAGAAAATCGCCATCAAATCACAGACTGGTTTGGGTTGGAAGGCACCTTAAAGCCCATCCAGTCCCACCCTCTGCCTTGGACAGGACACATCCCACTATCGCAGGTTGCTCTCAGTCCCATCCAGCCTGGCCTTGGACACTTTCAGGGATCCAGGGGCAGCCACAGCTGGAAGGGAAGACACTCTTAGAGTCCAGTCGATTCTTATATAGATTATAAAATTTAGTGTTTTTTTCCAGATTACTCACTGATGTTGTATCTTAAGCTCATCTGATCTGCCTAATTCTGTGATCAACAGGCAGATCCCTTAAAGACTACAGCAGAAAATAAAATTATGTAGAACTTGCTTTTAAGAATTCTCCATCAAATTAAGAGGTAGGCTATACTCTGGAGGCAAAAGTGCTTGAAGCTGGAAACAGAGAAGGACCTGTCTCAGCTAAGACTCTGGAAGACAATTGCCCCACTCCACCAAACGCTGGCTCTGCAGGAGGCAAAGCGGGTCAAAGACATTGAATCCCTCCTATCTCAAATGTTGTGAGAGAGCCACTTGTACTAATCACAGTGTGTATACTGACTGTGCTCCTTTTTTATTGGGGGCAACTTCCATCAGAAGATAAAATTGGGCTCTGGAAAAAGTTACAGTAAAAAAAGCAAATCCCGCGGCATAAATATTTTCTATATTTCCAGCATAAATACTAGTTTTCTGACTCTTATTTTGGGTCTGCGTTATATTAAGTGTGACTTACCCACACAGCTTTGAAGCTGCAGACCAAAAGCTTTTATTTTTGTTCTGTTATTTAGTAGGATCTAGTGGAATTGATCGATGCACTTGGAAAAATGATTTCATTAGCCTCTGTTGCTACGTCTGTGGAGCACACCCTGCCAACATGCCCTCAGTTTCCTGCTTACACTGTGCAAATTACAGGCATTCTTTGCCTTGCCAAGGAATTCTTAACACCTATATTAAGATGAGGAAGAACAGATCTGAGAGGAGGTAGCATCATCTTTTTAAACACCAAAAGTAAAACAGAATCCATATGAAATGGATACTGCAGACTGTCTCAAACCCAAGAATAACTATTGCAATCTGAAGCCAGCTACTAAACAGAGTTTATTTGGCTTCAGGTGAGATGTTACACGTGTCTGAAGGCCATAAAAGAGCAGTTACATTTGATGTTGAGATTTATGTGTCACTTGTTTGTTGTGTAATATCATAAATAAATTTAATTCTTTATAAGAAAGAAATCCCTCCATCTGGAAAAAAGCCCACAATGCCTCAGAGGAGATGTTCAAAGCCCATGCATTTTGTCCTGGAAATAAATGATGTCTTCTGAGAAACAGACACAGATGAAATGCTGTCAGCTGCACAGTTGTCAGGCTCTGAGTCACTGCAGGATTCTTGCCTCATTTGTTAGATGCAGTCCAGTTTCTAGAGGCAATGAGGAATTTTGTGACTGTCATCTACCCTTCACAAAGGTTTTATTCGACATTTGCATGGAGTGGTTTTGTTGGGATCAGCATTATCCTTATCATATTAGCCAATGGCATAAGCATGTGGAAAAACACTATTCTTGCCCTGGCCAGCTGGATCAAAGACATGCTGCTTAGGACATCTGGTACCCAAAAAGGTTCCCTGGTAGCCTGAGGAATTTCATGGTACACGAATTTCACGATACACAAATCTCACAGCACCTCAGTCATGTACCAGCTGATGTATAATATGTAGAATTTAGAGTTTTGTCTAGTTTTGTCTGGTGCAGAAGAAAGAACAGCTGAATTTTAAAAGAATAGTGCTGAATTAAAAGAGGTTTTGTGTATGTTAACTTGTGTCATCCTGCAGTTTTTCCCATGCTATGAGGTGCCAGGGAGAGGCCTCCTTCTATTTGGAAATGTATTCTCATGGATAGAGAATGTCCCTGTTACAGAGTTAACACAAATTTGGATAAAACTAAGCCTTCAAAAAGTCACTGATTTTTCTGCTTCTTCAATGCCAGGTGATGCTGCATCCCTTGAAGTGTTCAAAGTCAGGTTGGACAGGGCTTGGAGCAACCTGTTGTAAAGGAAAGTGCTCCTGCCCAAGGCAGGGGAGTGGAATGAGATGCTCTTTAAGGTCCCTTCCAAATCAAACCATTCCATGATTCTATGATTTAGAGTAATACATAGTTTAACACCACTGCAGGGGAAAAAATAATGGTTACCACAGTTTAATTTCTGCAGGAAAGGACAGGGATGCACAAGGCCCTACACAAAGCAGGGGAGGACATCTCTCTCCACAAGGCAGGCTGCCTTTGACACCAGTCATGAGGCTGAGAGAACATGATGGATGTGGGGAATGGGGCAGTAAGCAATGAACTTGAAGAAATGCTGCATAGAGACAACATATCTGAAATAAGTTCTAAGAATTTTGTTTAAGGTTTTGTGGTAAAGATGGATTCTTGAGGAGGACTGTGAAGGTGAGAGCGTGCAGTTACTAGTCTCCTCTTGTGACCTTTTTCACTCTCCAGTGTTAAAGTCCTAGAAGCCAGTGTGAAAATGCTCCCACAAGCAGTCAAGTGGGAGCTAGATTTGACAATTGTGACATATAATCTAGATTTCCCATACAAATACAATCAGATCTCATCTCTCATGTGAAAATCTTGGGTTTTCCTGCTTTTCATTGCAGCAGCAGCTTTTCTGTACTTGAGCAGCCCAGACAACTGAGCATCCAAAAAGCTGCTATTGAGCTAGTACACATAAATCACCTCTGTGCTCTATGCTGAGCTCACCAGGCTTTTGTGCTTCTGTGGAGTCACTCTGTGGCACGGAACAGGGAGTTCAAGCAGACTCATTGCTTTTCCACAGTGTGGAATCACTCTCCACATGCGCGTTAAACCTGCTGGGATTGCTCCGTATATGCAGAGCTCCACATGGGAATCTCACCTTTTGGGAACTGTGGCAGCCACTGGTTAGCATCTGTGAGCAAAGTCTTACAAAATCCTGTGTACTGTCCTGGAAATGCTATCTGCCTTCTATTGCTTGGGAAATTAAATTCATCTGCCAGCCTGGCTCCTTCAGTTGTCTCACAAAGATGCTGTTGGAGAGATAGGAATATGCTCTCTGATTTTGTATCTCATTTGCAGAAAATAGAAATAAATATCCCTACTAAGGAGAAGAAGTAACTGAAAAGCTCCCCACCACCTGGTTGCTGTCAGAGAGTAAAGAGGCACGTGCTTGAATATTTTGGAGGAATTCACCAGTTCTGTAGTCTTCCTGAACAGAAGTGTCAAGCCAATGAATGGAGGAGCAAAGGGAAATGTCCACAGGGCATTGGCAGTGCTCCCATTTACCAGCATTGGTGTACCTTGTCAATGCTGTGAAATTTGCTGCAGGGAAAAAACAAGGTCTAAAAGAATGAAGAACAAGAAAAACCCATATAGTGACTCAGAGTAGCTCCTATTTTGGGTCACTGCTGGTGCTTGGAATTAGAGAATTGTAGCTGTGATCCTGACCATGCTTCAGACTAAGAAATAGAGTAAACCCCTCCAGCTCTGTCAAAAGCCTGACATCTAGTGGAGGTAAAAAGTGGGCAGCAGAACTCAGCCTAAAACCATCCGACTGCAGAATTGGTATTATTCACTGCTGGTATAGAGTCCATTTAATTTGTCAATTCCATCTGTGAAATATCTTTATTGTACATTAAAAACACAGGATACATGTCCCTTCCAACTCATGATAATTTAGGGTTCTGAATCACTATAACCTAAGCCTTTAGAAGGTTTTCCATATGTACAACACCTGTCAGCAGATAAATAAGCTTTCTAAGGTGAGAGCAGTAGGCCTGGGATTGATATCTTCATGTTAGGAGACAAATGCCTACAAAGTTTGCTTTTGCAGAATTCATGAAAGTCAGTCTAATGTCATCTTAAGAAATAATATTTGAGAAGATGATATTGGTAACTAGAAGTTACTACATATGTTATCTATTTATCTCTAAGGAGAAAATATACACTGACAGAACTGCGAAATAAAAGGTTAAACTTCAGTTCTCCAGAATCTTTTTCTTTAGATCTTTGGCAATTTTTTGCAGCTATAAGAAAAGCTTCAGTACTTACAAGAAAAATAATGAAAATTGTGAGCATTCATTTTGATATAATACTATGAAGCTTGTAATGTTCTAAAATCTTAGAACTTGTTTTCTTATAATTTTCCTATGCTAGCTTAATATTAATTGAAAGAAATATGCAACCTAAACTTTCTAAAAAAGAGCATATATTTCAATTAAAATAACATCATCCGAGGATTTCAGAACTTTCACATATATGGATATTGTGTTGCTTTTTTATTTCAAAACTTTAACCCATTGAAGAAATATCTGATGAAACCAGTATGTAAAGGCCGTCCAAAACCATTTGTCTAATTATGTATCTGAACAGAAGCTTTGATCCATTCCTGTTTTATATGTCTTTTTCCACAAGGTCATGTCAGTATAATGAAGTTATAGGTTATTAATTTTTTAAAACTAACATCTTTTTTAAGCTGTTGGAAATATAAGTAAAGTTTGGTAGTTTCCTTCTGCATCTGCTGAATAAGATTATAAGATTTGGCCTCTGAAGAAGTCATTATTTGTATGTGTATGACAGGCTTCTAAATTCATAAATCCCACATTCTTTAATGACTGGAGTAATAATACTTCAGAGCTATAAATTTCCCAGCTCCCATGGAGATAAAAGCAGATATTGAAGGAGGCATTTGTCCATCTGTTCACCTGTGCAAAGTTCTCTTTAAGTCCAAAACTCATCCAAATAAAATCAGCCCCCTGTGTCTGCATCGGTGTGCCACATGTTATCCATTTGCTAGATGTATGCTGTGTGGGCTTTGCTAGCCTCCTCTCCCAAACTTTACCAGTCTCTGAGTGTGCCTCATACCCCTGTAACACAGCGTGCAGTTATTAAGGAATATAAATTAAAAATTAAAATATTAACTAGTAATTCCATGTTCAAGACACTGTCAGGGGTGAGCCTGCTTTTTGATCTGAGCAAGTGCTAATATTCACAGAATACAAATTCCGGTTTCAGCAGTGGGAGAAACAAAGAGAAAAACCTTGTGATGAGTCAGAAGTGGAGCCTCAGCTGGCAGGAATTGGGTCTGGGATCTAACTTCTCTTTTCCCTTTTCTCCTTCCCATCATTTTTGTGACTGTGCAACTGCACAAAACTCTGGGTCTTCCATTAGCTTTGGGAAAACATATCTTTTTTTTTTTTCCTCCCTTTCAGAGTTGTCTGGTTTAAAGGCAGAACTAAAGGGAATAAAGCACAATATGGTGTGTATGTTTGCTAGATTTTACTTTTGTCCTTACCTGTGCTTGCCCCTCACTGATGGAACAACTGTCCTTGGCTCCTCCTGTCCCCAGCTGTATCACAACCACCAGGCATCAGGAGTCACCTGCCCGATGCTGGGAACATGCAGAGGGAGATATTTGCATATAATTAGTGCACCACAGCCTCTGCTCCTCTGCTTCTGTTTTATGCCAGCATCATCAAAAGCCAGAGTCACATCTTAGTCAAAATCTGTTGCATTGTTTTCACAGCTAGAAACTCCATCCAGCTACATCTGATATAACTTCCCAAATTAATATACTCTTACCTCCTAAAATGTTATTCACACCCATGCCTGCCTGATTTCTAAATGTGCACTGTATTTCCCAGTATCCCTTCATGGACAGGTGAGGAGTCAGTTGATAAGTCAACAGCAGGTAACAGTCAGTTTTTCCTGCACAAGACAAAGATTTGTAAGATCATCACGTTAGATGAAGAGTCTGAGTACAGTGTGCACCTTCATTCCTGAAGCAAGGAGTGCCTCTGCTGAGGAATCTGTTATAAATCACATTTTTAGTGTGACTGGCAAAGCCGCATAACTCTGGCCTCAGGGAACCTGTCTAATTTGTCAGCTAAAATTCAGTCTCCTGATAGAAAACTAGTCCATTCATGCTTTGTGAAGGCTAATTGCCCATGGAAGGAATCTGCTCAAGGAACTGTCAGCAGTGATGTTGGTGTAGTACCGTCATCTGGCTGGAGCTTCCCAGGGAAGGCTGGCAAAGCTCCCCTTCCTCTTGTGCTGACCTTTAACCGTGCAGCTGCTCTCCCCAGAAAGGCATGTTTGGTCACACCATTAGCAGAGTTGCAGGAGCCTGAGGAGCTCTTATTCACCAATGTCCTTCTGCAGCCCTGCAAGAGAAGTTGCTTAAACTCACCACCACTTGAAAAGGGACACAAATAACATCCAGCAAATATGAGCTTCCAAAAATAATCCTTGGAAGAAGCACTACTTCAGTTCTTAAGAACCTGTGCACTGTGAACTGCAAAAACTCCAGCATTTGATAAATTGCCACAGATTTAACACTTCCTGTTTCAGAGAAGAACTGAGTTTCTTTCCTGGACTAATGAAAGTAGTTCCAACGATTTGCTAACTGCAAGTCAGAGTTTAATTCCCTTCCATAATGTTAGACACGCAGTAGGTTTTTTCACTTCTAGGATATTATTCTCTGTTTGTTGCCCCAAACTTCAATAGCAAAGTAACTCCACTTGTTCCAGCTTAGTGCCATTGTTAAATGACCGTGTTTTATTCCTACTAATTATGAAGCCCAAACTTTGAGTATGTCCCTAGAATAGCAATGAGGATGGGAAGAAATGTTGGGAAGAACGGTCAGATCTTGGGGGAAGAAAGCAATCATTCACAGTTACTAGCAACTGTTAACAAGTAGAGGTTCAGTACTTGCCAGGGATAATTTAGGATCCTGTAAGAGATCTCTTCAATTCATTTAACTTACTTTATTTATCATGCTGCTATGAACAGGTCTCCTGGACGGAATTAATTGTATTAGACAAAGAAAATAGGTATGAATAAAAAAATAATTGCTTGGAAAACGGTTACATGAAGCCCCAACCTATCTATAGCCACTCTTTTCCTCTACTATAGAAAGACTTAGTTCAAAAATAGTTACCAAGAAATGTTCCTTGTAGTTAAAAAGTGCAGATTGACCATGTAAGTTTGAATTCAGCAGGGTGTTAAATGCAAGTTTGCAAGAAACAGGATAGTCTTGGGATGATGACCAACCTTAAAATTATGCCCATGTTTAAGTTTCTTGATGTATCAAGACCCCTTTGTTCTGTTTGACTCCATCAAATTTGTGTGTTTATTCTATTAGATGGCATCAATGACTAGTCTCTTTTCTAAGTGCTTTGTAGAAAAGGGGACATAATTGTCTGAAAAGAGACCTATTAAGTGTTTGCTTTTAAATCAAAGAACACTTTTGAAATATTAAATAAAGAAGGACTACAATATATGTCACTTCAACCCATCTCAAATATACTGATACACATTAATTATTTACTTTGGGCTCATACATCTATTTGGTTTTGCATTCAAAATGTTGTTACCCTGGTAACCCAAACATCTCACAGAATTTAACTTATTCTCCATCTAAAGTACACTCTCTTAAGGAAATTCATACAGGTTCTCATGAGAGCTCTTTTCCCTTTTTTCCCCTTTGTTTGTAGAGGAAGAAATAGTGACAGGTTTTGTCATGAATGGGTTGTTTTTTGTCTTTTCTGCCTCCCCTCTCCCATCCCATTAATGACTGCTGAGATTTAAACACAACAGTACATTCAGCCTGCGTTCACTGTTTAACAAAGATTCCAGTCTTAAACAAGTTGGGTTGCTTTACTCCGGTACCAATATATGTTAATATTCTGGGAAGAGCCTTTCTGAGGAATTCATTATTTCAGAGGATACCTTCATTCTCAACAGGCTGTCCTCTCATATATTCCTTTAAAGAAGAGCAGTGTAGTTCTGTTCTGGTATTTTGCTGCTGTCACTAACTGGGGTGTATTTCAGCACTTGGTACAATGACAAACATCAAGAAGAGATTGCCAAGGCACCTCACAGTCCAGGATGGGGGGAACAGCAGTGAATATCCTGTAGGAGACTGTGCTTTCAGAAGACAAAGATTACTTAAACAGTCTGCCTGGAAGTGGTCTGGCCTCCCTCCTCCAGTGGTAATTGCTGGTGATGTGGCTCAGGGAGTAGAGCTGGGTGCACATGATGTTTCTGTGGCCACACATCCCTATGGGTTGGTGACTTGATTCAACTGCTCCAATTTTGTGTTATCATATTCTTGCTATTACTTTTATTAGTTCCTGATGCTGATCCACCATGGGGTGTTCACCATGTCTCCTGCAGGAGCAAGGGACAGGAAGCGTGAGAGGGCAGAATGTGATAATTGGCATTGCCTCCTTCCCACAGAGCATTGGGGCAGGTGATTTCGGGAAGACAAGTCAGAGCTGGAAAGGAAGATACACTTTGCAGTTTGTGCTGGGCAGATGGAGCAGCATCTGTAGCATTGTGACAGCTCAGAACTAGAATGTACCCAAACTAGACCCCAAGGAAACCACAGGCAGCTCAAGAACAAAGTGACATCTGCATCCTTTCTGTCCCCTCCAGGGACAGAGCAGCACAGACTGTCCACACCTATCTGAGCACAGGGCAGAAAGATGCCAGTCATGGATAGCTCTAGAGAATTACATCCAAGGGGAAACATTCACCAGAAGGGGTGGATGGACCAAATCCTACAGAGTACATCGTCCAAGCAGGAACAGCACAGCCACAACCACACACTCACTCTGCTAAGGCCAGAAAGAGCAAGAACATTTGTTGAGCCCCATGGTCTACATGACAAATCAGTATTTGTTTCAGATGTTGATTTTTTTAATTAAGAAGACTTATTCAAACCAATGCAGAAGAAACAAAAGGAGTAAATACAAGCTTAAATTTTCAGAAGAGTTTCAAACTCGTTATTCAAGATTATTTGCTTGCTGTGTAATCTCTTCCTCATCATTCATTGACCTCTGGCAAATAAAGAGTTGAGCTGACAGCAACTTTTTTTTTCCTCAAGCTCAAATTCTTAAAAATACCTTCTATTTAAAGTTGTATATCAACCTCTTCAGACACTCTGTTCAATAATCTCTCTTAAAACCACCATCCTACTTGTCTTTCACATTTAAGAAATTTGCAAAGAGGATTTCACAGTAAGCCAGGTAGGGAGATTATTTTTTCTTATTGGGAATAAAGGGGGAAAAATTCTAAAGGAAGTAAGGCCAGTCTGCTTATAGAAAAACAAAATCTCTTTTCTCAATTTTTCCCCTTTGATTTATAAAAACATCTTGTTAATCCTTGCAGAGTTTCTGAGAGAAAAGTTGTCTAAGATCCCTACACAGCGATAGATGTTAGATACAAGTGAAGCAGAAAAGATTTACTGATTTAATGATTAAACAAAAAGAGGAGGTAAAAATGACTGAGGAATCTATCAGGGAAACATATTAACTGCAGTTTCCTGATTTTTTTACCTTTGCATTCTTAATAATTTACTTAGAGGAGATGCTGAGGTGACTGTCTCAGTTAGCTCTTCCTAACCTTAAACATAATGAGGTTTTATCCATTTCAATCACAGAACCCCCCATCACACTCTATCCAGTTTGTTAGAGTTAATAAATCTGACTCAGTTCTATGGAAAGCTTTCCAAAATTTGGATGATGTCACCTTTGTACATTTTTGAATTTATATAAAATAAAGAGTTTTTCAATTTTTTTTTACAAAAAAGTAACATTTTTTTTCCTTCTTGGGTACATTATTCTCTGAAATTTTCCAAGTTTTGAAGTGAGGATAAAATTGTTTATGAGCAATTTAATTTGAAGGAGGAAAGAAAAGTTTATTAAAAGATTTGCAGCATTTAGATAGAAGAGGAGTAAATAGAGTGTATTGTGATCTGAATAGGAATGACAGCACACAACTACATTTATAATCACAATATAAGTACAGAATACTGCAAATACTAAGTGCCAGCATTACAGTCTCAAGGAATATTGTAAAAAAAATACAGACCAACTCTGCTGATTTAGCAGCAGGAATAATACAATTAATTACTCAAAGGATCTAATTAGCTGAAGTGACAGTATTTTTCCCAGTCACACTTCAAATCAAGATACTTTGTAGGAGTTACCTCCAGGAGATGAACAACATATTTCTGAGCGCAGGTGGAAAGTGGATGACTTTGAAAACAAAAGTTACTAGGGCATCAAGAAGCTGCCATGGCCTCAAACAAGGACAAGCATCTCCATGACCCCTGTGCACAGCAGCCATTCCCACCTCTCAGCCCAATTGCTGCAACACCAAGCATCTCTGCCAGTGCCCAGGGACTCAGCCTGGCACAGCTTGCACTGCAGTGCTCCTTGAAAAGCCCTTACACTCTACAGATAGGATTCAAATATTAAATATAATATAAAATTTCATCTCCTCTTACATCAGTCTTCATTTACTGGAAAAACAATGTCTGGGTTTGCCCCTAGAATGAGCACAGCACAAATACCACCTAGGCAGTATCCCAGGAGCTTTTCTCACACAAAGGGACAGAAATAGCCTGCTCGACTGGCACTCAGTTTCCAGCACTAATGTCCCTCAGCAAAGGGACAACTATAAGCTATAGAACTATAAGATGGTGCCTGTTGAAAAGGGATCAATTCTTGGCTCTGTTGGTACAGTCAGTCTCTGGAAAGTTACCAAGCAGGGAGTTGTTGTTTGTACTGGATGTTGGAGTGGCAGTGAGAAAGCCACAATTCCCCGTGAAAGACACCCAAGAACAGGAAAGTCTGTTTAGGGAAGTTTGGCTGGTAACAGTTTGGGTGAGGCCTGAGGTGATGACCATCGAGTGAAAAGGTCCCACGATTCATTCCCTGCTCCACATGCCAAACTGCTCTTTTGACATTTCAGATTAACCTTACTGCAGAACACGTCTTTCTATAATGCCATGGAGCCTTGCTCATTGCAGCATGTGAGCTACTGCTGCCTGGGGCTAGGAGCAGGGCTCCTCCAGGAGCACACCAGAGACAAAATTCAGATACAGAGCTATAACTGCCTCCTTGGAGAGATCCATCCACTGCGTTCTGGTTGGAATATGTTCAATTACTGCCTATATTAGCGGCATATTATCATCTTTTCCATTAAAGTTTAGCTGCGTTGACTCATGAATTATTGGAAAAGAAAGCCAAAGTGCCATCCATGTATGGTCACTTGTATCTTCCTCCTCTTGTACCAAAAGCCACATCACAAAATTTGTTCGTGCAGCCGTGCTGGTCCCCAGGCCTGTGAAGGGACCTCATGTGTGCATGCCAAGAGAGTGAAGTTGTGACGGCAGGTTGCAAAGGAAAAGCCTGAAGGCTGTTTTCCCCCTTGCCTTATTGGTGTGGAAGCAGAAGGAGAGGGGAAGAAGGTTTTTCCCGATTCTAGCACATATTTCCCTAGTTCAGCGTAGCTGAAGTACACATGCTCATGGTTCATCCTCACAAATGCCATGTCAGGCCCTGTGCCAATACAAACACCAAGTCTGTCCTCAATATATGCAGGGGGGAAAAATAGCTTTAGCTCACTCCAGATTAGAGTATGTTTGCAGAGAAAGGGAGGAAATGAGGAGGGCTCTGATAGTTGTAGCTGAGTAATGCTGATCTCTGCCCTTAATTGGTCCTGTTGAGGAGGGCACAGCTATTTCCCTTGGCATGCTTCCAAGTTGATTATAATACAAATAAAAAGGTGTTCAAACATACCAGGAAAAGATCTCAAAGGAACATATCTTAATTCAGTAGGATAAGAGGTTTGGTAGGACTGGTGAGCTGAGAGAGATACAGGTGCCTTAGGCCACAAGCCAGTGTGAAATCTCCAGTGTTCATTCCTTACAAAGACATGGGACCAAGAGACATGAAACTTTTGATTTTGTCTTTAAAATATTCCCATGTTGTAAAAACCTGAAAAACTTCCTTCATTTTCAGGTGTTGGCAAAAATGCTTGAACCCAACTTTAAAATAGACTGAAGCCTTTCACTCTTTTTAGATTTCTTGTGCCTGGAGAGTCAGTGCTATTTCTGCATGAAGCAGAAATAGCATGAACAAAATTAAGTTGATCAAAACAAGAACTTGGCAAGTATGGCAGCAACTGAAAGGGATCCTGTTTGATCACTACTGAAGACTTTATGAAGGAAGAAAGAAAAGTTAACTTTGTTTGCAGGTGGTCAGTCACTAAAAATGAAATTGAAAACAAAAGAGATCATATAAATTAATAGATTATTCACAGCAATTAGTTTGCCAAGCATCATTCCATGCAGTTTCATAAAGAATAAAGATCTTAGCCCAGTTTCCTGGCCTGGTAATTACATTGTCCCTGCTTAAATTTCCCCTTCAGTTCAACATTATGTACGTGTCTTCCTCTTTGAAAACTGTCTGACAAACCTGAAACCTGTCACTTGGCTTTCAGTGTTGGTTAGCAGCTTTGGGTTTTGCTCTTGGACTCATTATTCCTCTACCCCAACTGGCTTTGTATTTCTTTAGGCTGAGAGCACTAAATGGAAGGCATTTAAGCCATAGCATCACTAAATCTAGTATTTCTAAGGCTTTCATACAATTAAGTATCTTACTGCCATTAAGTGAAAAGTTTTAACCATGTCAAACTCCACCCAAATCAGCCCAGAAAGGACACTGACTTTGCCTACCCTTCAAAAGCTGCTGCAGAGGTTTTCATCATTTGTTGAATTTCACCTAGGCTCCCTCTGCAGCTATGAACCTTGCATCCTAATGCTGGGCTGGGGATTATCCGCATGGCTCAACCTCAGGGCTTGGAGAAACAAACAAACATTTCAGGAGCAGCTGAAGGCTGTTCCTGCAGCTCCACCTTTTGGGAGCTGGGGATCAGCCAGACTGCTTGAGATGGTGATTTCTTTACAGGAAAAGGACTTAACCTTGTTGCATTTGTGGCTGACATTAATCTCTAAAATATAAAGAATGAAGCACCTTGGAGGTTTTAAAGATGCATTGATTCCTCTCAGAAAGCTCTGTAATGTGTTAGGCTGGAGATATTTTTATTCCAAATAGTTTCTGAAGCCTGCTCAGTATCATCAAGGAACCTGATTTATGCATGTACTTATAAAATAATGTTTCCTTTCATCCTCTCTGCTTAAGATTCACTTGGATTCTTTGTGCTGGATTGAAAGGTGCCCAAAGTACATCATGTCAAATATGACAGTATCTGATCCACATCAAATTCAATAGCATTCATGTATGTTTGAGATGGATTTGGTTTCTAACCCTCCACTTTCAACCTCAGAATAGACTACAGCCCAGAGACTTCATGCCGTGAGGTGTCAAGTACCCTTAGCCTGTTAGGTGATTTTTGTTCTCCAGTGAGAGGTCAAATTATCCTGTCCCTTTTTGAGAGCCCAGCACACAGCATGAGAAGATGCTATCCTGTGTTGGTGGGTTGAAGACATTTGAAACATGCAGAAAGCATCCTGGATGCAATAAACTTCCAAAAGACTTGGATCTGGACTACAGTACAAGTCTACCTCTGCTGGAAAAATCAGGGATATGTTGGTGACTGATCCAGAGTCCATTGAAAGTTATGATACATATGGCTTGCACTGGGACTTGAACCAAGTCTGTGGTGGGTTTTAAGATGAAAAGATGTTGTGGCAGCCAAGAGTGACCTTTAAGAGAAGAGAATTGCCCCCGAAAATATGGCCTCACTTGTTGGTTCCAGGAACTTGGGGGATGAGTGAAAAAAACTAGCAACTCACAGATCAACAACATAAACCCCTTTTTACCTCTTTTTACTCTTCTACCATGGATTAAGTTGCTTGATGAATATCAGACATGTATTTGCCTTTCATCACTTTTCACGTTCTAAATCTTGCCCTAGACTCAGCCTCTCTGTTTCAGACTACTGAATATTATATGTGCACAGGAGCAATTTGGTGTATATAATGATAGGCATGATTGTTAAATTGGTTTCCAGTGTCTTTGAGGCTGCATCCCTGCAGAATTGCAATTAAACACTTGACAAACCACAAGGCCATTCTAATCCCACTTCAAAAATTTCTGATGCGAGGATGGCAGTCTGCCTTCCTTCTCCACTGAAAGATGGGGAGACCCAGCATTACTCAGGCTCTTAAAAATACTCTTTTTCACCTTCGGTTCGGTGGCTCGTGTTTCAGCTGTAACATTCTGCCTGAGTTGGCCATTGCTGTGTAACAAGCTCCTCTTTGTTCAGCCCTGCTACCTCATTTCTTTCTATTAGCCTTTAATCCCTGTCAGGGTTTCACCTTTGCAGCGATGAGGTCACAGCTCATGTTGATTGGGAAAGGAAATCCTGATGATTGTTGCTGACAGAAAGCTGATAATGCTGGTTTGGGCAGCAATAAATTCTCAGTCTCTAAATGAAGACTAATCTTTGAGCTAGAAATCACCTCTTTCAGTAGTTTTTTTTGGGCCTCATTCACAAATATTTTCCCATGCTCATGTTGCCTGACCTTTGGAGCATTCAATGCACCTATGTTATTGTGCAGAACTGTTTTCCAGAGACCAAAATAAGCAGCCATCTATCAATGAGAGGCAGGTGAATTTATGAAATAAATCAATAGTGTTACCCTCATTGGGAATGCAGCACTTGGAGCTCTCTGTAGCCTCTGCAACCCTAAGTGCCAAATTGCTCTCTGCTGCTGAGCTATTCCATCCTATAGCATTTTCATTTCTTTAAATGATTGGTGTTAGAGAGAGAAAAGAATTTTTAAAAGGTGAGCAGGAATGGTTTGTGCTGTTAAGTTCATATTGTTGTTCATACTGAACCATGATTCAGTAAAGACAGTTTTTAAATAATCTGAGCAATGCAGATGCTTCTTTTACAACATTATAAATCCTGTCTTTGGTATGGTTTACTATCTTAAATCAAGTGAGGCCATTGAACTGGCCCTTCTCTGCTGCAGTAACCATCACATGCAAATTCCTTGCACCTCCTGCAAGGGCACAGCTCCTTGCCAGCAGGGAGCAGCAGGGAAGTTCACCCATGGCTGGACAAGGAGAACACTCCTGGAAATCCGAAAATTGAAATAATTGACGATACTGTCAAAACCTTATCTTCTGCACATTATATTGTCTTTTTCTTTCTGTTCCTCCTTCTTTTCCCCAAAACACATGTTCCATCAACACACTGCAATCTAATCTCCTCCTAGTGCCTTACCTACCTAACAGAGCCTCAGTGCCCCCAAATATAGCTGCTCTGTGCACTTATTCACTCCCAGACAGCCATATCCAGGCTCAATGCTCCCAAGATATGAGAAGCTGGTGGCTGAAAGCTTTGGCTCCCTCCCTCCCTGCCAGCCCAGCCTGGCTATTGTTTTTGTCTCTCAGCAAGCTGTACTTACCCCTTTGATCAAAATAACCCTGGACTCTGGTCTGAATGCAGATTTGAACTTTACAAATTGGGTTTTCTCAACTAACAAAGTGGGCATTTTTCTCCCTTTCCTCTCTGCAGTATCAGAACTCCCTGCTTCAACACACAGCTGGTAGCATTTTAGTCAGGCAATCCCTATGTAATTCATTCTAATTTTTTTCTTCCTTCCACAGTGTGTTGGTCTTCCCAAAGGCAAAAATCCACTATGGTCAAAATTTTCTCTAAATACAGGCTCCAGCAAGGAAGCAATTCAGGCACCTGAACGCAGATGTGCAGTAGGTGATTTGGGCTAGCTGTGATACCCACACCAGCCTGGCAGAGGTGATACAGGAGCTGTGGAAGAAGCACAGCTTTCCAGAGGGGCAGACAAAGCCCAGGCAGGCTGTAAAAGAGCCTTAAGAATAGGTAAGTTTGGGGTACACATTTTCAAGGTTTAAAAATTAATCATTATGTGATGTATAGAAACCATCACTTCCGTGTTTGTACTAGTATTCCCGTATTTGCAGGGACAAATCTCAGTATGTTTGTATGTTAATCCTTATGCCTACAGGTAACTACTTCATGTATCTTATACGTCTGCATCTGTCTGTATGTATCAGATTTTCCAATCCTTCTGTCAACTAAATCTACTGGCCTGTGGGTTAAACTCTTCAGAGGAGAAAGGAAAACTTTGTTCCTTGAATTGTTTTGACTTCAGGATTCTCTCCTATCTTGGTTTAGCAAAAATGCTAGCATTAGCTAGACTTTGTATACAAGAAAAATTTTTCATGAGAGGAATTAAACTGGACTAAGATTCCTGAACCTGGCCTCCCATCTGCAGTATAGCCCCACTTTTCTTCACATCCATATCCCACTGTCAGGGGCAGCTCAAGAGCTCAAGGACAGCAAGAAACACCTGTGGGGCAGAGCAGTGCTCTGTCTCAGTGCGCGGAGAGCAAGCAGATACCTGGAAAATGCTTAAGTAAAGAGAGCCCAGGGAAGGGCTGTCCTGGGAACGCAGAGGCGAGGAGCGAGCACACACAAAGCAGAGACCCGATGTCTCCTTGGACCGGGAGAGCAGCACAGCAGCAAGGCTGAAACCAAGAAAAGCTGCTGCAGCATGGAGAGCAGCGCTGCTGGCCTGCTTGATCTGGTTTCCATTACCTGCCTAGGCTGAGGTGAGATTCCTTAAATGCAAGAGCACTATCTCTGCAATGATTGGGGTGGATAGTCCAGCTCTTGTTTCTGCCCATAATTTGTCAGCCCTGAGATGCTGGCGAGACAAAGCATTGCATAAATGCATGGGAAATACACTGTGGTGTAAAAATCAGACTCAGTGGGACCACAGCATCACTCCTCCCACAGTCCCAGGGCTCTGCTCCTGATTGATTCCTCTGGTTTGTGCTGGCTCCTTCGACCATCTGGCCAGGTTCTGCCATACTGCAAGCTCCATTTCACAAGAGCAGAAAATGGGCACATCCTGGAAGGGAGATGTGTGTGGAGATATGCTAATTGCTGATGGATGAATTCCCGGTGGATGGCACTTATTTCTCCCAGACCAGATCAAGCTTCTTTCCATGCGTTGCAAACAGCATTTTATGTGCATCCCTTTACCAGAAGCTTTTAACAACACACTACCCTGCTTTTCTTACTGATCTGCTGCTAAAAACAAGAACATGTATTAATGGTTTTAAAGTCAATTTGTTTTGTTGAATTTGTAAAATTCATATTTCGTATATCAACATTAAAAAAGCTAAAAGTATTGATAATATTGATGCAACATATATCTAACCCACCCAAACTGGCATCGAACTCTTACCGTAAGTAAAGAAAGAAAAAAAACAAAGGCAGCTGAAGGCAAAAGGGAAAAAAAGCTGAAGGGAAAACCCTTTAAGGAAGAATAATGGGGATGTCAAGTACAGGTCTATTGTGCAATGCCATTAAATCTAATTACACAACTAGAACCAAGTAAAGTCACACAGCTTCTCCAGCTCTACTCCAAATTCATTACTCCCATTTCAAAATATATTCTCAAAATAAGCACAGTTACAGCTCTATGCTGCTCAGCTCGGTAGGATACCTTTAATCTCTCAAGCAATACAGCTGAAGGCAGACTCTTGCAGCAGAACAGCCTAAATGCCACATTTACGTGGCCACCTTGGAACACAGTCACCTTGGATTTGGGAGATTTTGTATTAATAAATGTTCTTCCTTGGAACACACTTAATTTCATCAGCATTGTAATGCCATTAGCTGCAGACACTTTTGCTTCAAACTCCCTTTTCCATTCTAAGATTTCTTGTCTTTTTACCACCCTTTTGTTCAAAGTTTGTATGACAACTAGAGTATTTGGTTTATTCTAGAGATGACATTTAATAGGTCTAGTCTAGTGCCTGAGAAGCAAAGGGCCTGACACACCTGACAAACTGGTGAGGGAACTGAGAGGCTGCAGAGATGCCTGACCCATGAATCCCTCATGACCCAAGGCAGCAGGTGGGAATTTTGAAGGTCAGGTTGACACTTCAGGGCATGCTGTTTGGCAGAGAATTAAGCACTTGATAATGAAAGTTTAAAATGGTTCAATACCAAAGAGCCTTGGTGAGATCTGATGGTTTTACCTAAACATGTGCATCTAAAGTCTACCTGCTTGAAAAGAAGCTGCTGAGGTCTAAGGTGTCCCTCTTGTGCAAGCATTTTCAGGCTGCAGGTTTTCAAGACTGTCACTTCCTGTATTATTATGGATTTTCTTGGAGATGGAAGAAGTTTCCTGCATGGCAGAAAGGCCATTCCACCTGGGAACTAGGGAGCACTTGCTCAGCATGCCAGGAAAAAAAAAACAAAACCCAAAAATAAATAATTTCATGCATGCTTTAATAGAGAAACAGTGCAAGTTTAGACTTTTCCTTAGCTACAGGCAGCACATCATCTGCTCCTCCATGGCAGGAGGCATGTTTACCCTTCCCCCTCTTCTGGCACCCATCAGCTCAGGTCAACACTCACTCTAATTTGCCACAACTTTCAGTT
This sequence comes from Turdus rufiventris, assembly GCA_013186435.1. Taxonomy (NCBI): domain Eukaryota; kingdom Metazoa; phylum Chordata; class Aves; order Passeriformes; family Turdidae; genus Turdus; species Turdus rufiventris. The sequence continues at coordinate 1,999,854 of PYHW01010297.1, forward strand.
TGAGAACATAAGCCTTGTTTAGGCTAAGAGACAAAAACTGACTTGAGATACAGAAAATTTCTGTCCAAACACTTAAGTTTTTGCCAAAATCCTAGTGCTGAAATGCGTCTAACGTAACAGGGCAGATTGAGAAGAAGCTTCACACTCTGCTCATCCTGTAAAGCAGAGAAGACAAGCTTGGAGTTTGCCTTTTGCTTTTAATTACCAGATTTTTCCTCTTTTGCAGTCCAGGATGCTTTTTATCTGTGCAGCAATTTCCATCCTTACAAACATCTGATGAAAAACCAGAATGAAACAAAACAGCGTTCTTTCAGGTAATTTAGAAAATGGTTTAACTTTCATCTCCATTTTCTGCAGAAATTAACAACTCTAAATGGATGGGACAGGTTTTTAAAAAACGTACCAGGTTTTACGATCTAGGAGGCTCACAAGGTTACATGATTGTTTCTGAAGTTTTGTTATAACTTCTTAACCCCTAGGATGTAATAGATAGTGCTACTTGCTTCACTTCTATAGATGGAACTTCCTAGTCATCACCCTCAGCAAGTTTTACAGCTTGGGACAGACAGACCCAGAAGAAAAAAGAGCCAGAAATTCCCAGTCTATGGAGAAGGGGTGAAACTGTATTTCCTTGGAAGCCACTCAGGTTCAAGCCACCACTTGATAAGAAGTCCTCATTTTGAATTGGAAAAAGAACATAACTGTGTTTGGACTGTGCTGAGCAGGTCACACATAAATGAATCTCTGCATTCCTTCTGAGGCATTGGGAATAACTGGCTGAGCTACGTGGGCATTTCAGTTTGCACCATTACTGCACTCCTGAAGCTCATCTGTCAGGTTGTCTTCAGCTACTGTACCTTGGGTTATACTGCAGAGAGATCACAGAGTAACAGCTGGACTCAACTTGGGTGAAACTAGAGCAAGATGCATATCAAGAGAGCACCTACTGTGCTTCAGCCTCATGAATGTTCAGCACTATTGATCAGACTAGACCTTTTCTGGGGAAAACCCCTCAGCTGGAGAGCTTGTGTGTTTGTGGGAGATGAACATCAACTCCTTATCCTCAACTTTTTCAGTCTCCAGATGTGATCCTTTTATGCTTTACTGCTTTGCTAGTGTAGACTCAAGGGCATAAGGAGCATCAAGGGCAGTGTGATGACAAAGCTCAGCCCTCTGCTGCTGCTTCTTGAGACATGTAACAACTACATGTACATGTACAGCTACAGCCCACTGCAGCCAAGCAGCTGGGGCTGCCTATGGCCTCATATCAGGATGCATGTCTGACCTGCCACAAGATGCAGTCAGACAAGACACCATCCATCAGATAGGCCCATCCCTCTCATCTTTCTTCCCCACAGAAAATATTTCTGTTTCCATCAATGAGCTCCACAGCTGGGACAATTCCACCCACTGGCTTCTGATGAAACCTAGCCATGTATGCTGATATCGCATGGCTAATAATAGGTCAGCAGGACAAATCCTGTGAGACTAGGAATAATACAGCTTGGTGCTGACAGGATAAGTGGCAGTATCACTTTTCAAGTGAGATTTATTGACTGCAAGCTCAAGGTGGAGCTCATTCATCAGTGACTTTCTTCCACTGTTTAAGGAGTGACTTTGCTGTGTAGGTTGATTTTATTTATTTGAATCATACCACCTTGGACTCAAAAAATACTGGCATTTCTATTTTTCAGTCCCAGCTGAAGGGTCATACCATGCTCAATTTGCTGCAAGTTTTACATACATAATCCCTGGTTTAAATTTAAGGATGGACAGTGAGAAAACACAAGCATACTTTCTAGCAAGTTCAGTATTTTTTTTTTTATATTCTAGTCACAGAAGAATGGCATTTAAAAAAAAATGCCTTTCTGTAAATACCTTAGCACATTTTTTTGTTATGCAGCTAAATTTTGAGGAGATTAAGGGATAGATAATAAAAAGCAGTGACATACCTAAAGACCACAGATAGCTAATCTGTCTTGACTCTTATGACAATGTCACTAGGCATCGGCAGATCTTCAGGAATCTGACCATGTGGGAAACAGCTTTGGATCCATACAGCCTGTCAAATATTTCTTGGCTTCCCCCCCTCAAGAGTTTCATTTATGATAAATAAAAAATATGGTTGATGTATTATAGAGGATCTAATGCATTAAGCATTGTAGAAGAATCAAAAAGAAAACAGAGGGTGAGGAGAGAGCTAGCAAAAGATGTTCTGTCACTAATGAAACTCACTAGTCAAAACTAATAGCAATGCTCCATGGACTTCGAGAAAGCAATTTCAGACCATGAACAACAACTCAAGGAGAACAAAAAAACTTGTGTGGGTAAGACACACGTGCAGTGTGACTTCAGACACAAATGCTACTCAGTTATTTCAGAGTGCTGCATTTCTGAGGCAGACCCAAGGCTGCACTTATCCAAATGCTCTTTATTTGCGCATGAGTTCAGTTTCATGAACAATTACCAGCTACAAAACAGAGCAGTTTACATCCACCCAGTGGCTTACATGATATTCCAAAGAAATGCAAAAGAGCCTGGCACGTGCCAAACAACTATAGAGGGCAGGGAGGAAAACATGTATGCCATTAGAATTGCAAAGGAGATTAAATAAGAACATAGCTGCAGATAAATGGACTGCTTCTACAAATTCCTTCAAAAAATCTGATGTAAACTCTTTCACATACTGCGAGTAATTAGTTGCATTCTTGGATTTCCTTTAATCTCACATGTGTGAAACTTACAGCCTTGAGTGAGGCCTCTGTGGTTTGAAGGTGACTTGTTGAACTTCTGTGTATCTGATAGCCCCCAACACAGCACTGTAAATTAGTCATGGTTAATTTGGTTATAGCTATGCTTTATCTTTTTTCTTTGTTATGACATTTTCTCTCCCCAGTCATAGGGAGAAAATTACCTCTCCCACCGCAAAAGTAATTATTTGTCATTTTAAAGGCTTCTGACAGTTCAAGGAAAGAAGGACTTAGGAACCAAGAGGTGTAGGTGGGAGGACTTCAGGGTACCGAGCCCTTGGACTAGCTCTGCAGGATCAAACCAACCCTTCAGATCCTCCCAGCTCAGGATATTCTATGGGAAGAGCCAATAGGAGCCACCCTGTGAGCACCCCCCTACAACATGGGGGCAAGCTGTGCTCTCTGCTGAAGATATTTTCCCTTCTGACCTCCCCAGTAACTATTGCCACCTTGCAGTGGTCCCAGACAGCCTTTCTACTGTTTCTGTCAAGTTTCTGGGTTATGAATTTAAAACACTTCCAAAACCTCTCTTACTACTTTTATACAGCTGAAAATACATATTAAAGACAAATCTGTTAATAATGTTTCCATGATTTCTCAAAGTGTCTGCCACTCAAGGGTTCAGTACAGCTGGCTTTTATTTACAAAATATCAGAATGTGGGTTTTTCAGATAACCATCTATATAATCTCCATACACAGAAGGAATGGATAAAACATGAAGAAGTAAAACACGTGCCCAAGGTCTCTTTGAAATGCTGTGTGCCTGATGAATCAGGAACTCTTCATTAACTTCAATGGACACCAATTTAGGCTTTTAATGTTACTGCCAGAGAACACGTTAATGTTATTGTCATTGCAAGGTGAAATGAAAGTCAAAATGTCCTGAACCCAGTGCAGTTGCAGGGAGTAATCAGATGATTCTGCTTTAGATCATTTTGTAACCCAGCCCCTGGACCTCCTTGGCTGGTCCCAGAGAAACCAGCCAGCCCTGCCTCAGCAGCCGTGCAGGTGGGAAGGCAGGCTGGGAACACTGAGCCCAGTGAGGAGCCCGTGCTGTGTGAGAGCAGAGGCTCAGGAGCCCTTCCAGGACATTCGTCCCCTCCATGGGTTCCCACAGCTGCACTCAGGCTGCTGGACATCCCTGGCTCCGAATGGCACACAGCCTCTCCATTTCACCAGATCATACTCAACCACCATGGAGAAGAGGATGGACCAGGTGGGTCCCACTCTCTATTGTCAAACCCCTGCTTCCATGTTTCAGGAGAGATGGGAGCCCAGAGAATGGGGGGCTGAGCTTTGCTGCAGAGACACCAGAGAGGCTCTGCTGACCTCATGGAACTGCTCTTTTCCCAGTTCTCTCCCAACAGAAAGGCTCCTGCAGAGGCAGCCTCTATTCTGAGCATCAAATACACCACCACTGCTGAAGAGGGGGTTTCCAGATGCTGCCTCAGCTCACCACGTGTGCCTGGTCAGAGTCCTTGTGCTCCTACCTATGTCCACGCAACTCCAGTTTAGCAGCTTTCTAACCTCATTCCAGTAAGCAGTGCATCTGCAGAGCTGGGAAATCTTGTGGGTTTAGGGGAAAAAAACCCATCTCACTTTCTCAGTGCCCTTCAATGGGAGCAATCTGGTAGCCACCCACACCTATCAGATAACTGCGTTTGGCCAGTCATCAAAACCAAAGAGAAGCCTCAGCCCTCGGTGATTTCAGGGTAACCTTTGCCTGGCAGGAGCTCGGGATAGCCCACATGTTCTCAGACTGCATTAATATTCCCTTCCCAGCTTGCTAACACAGATGCTTTCCTGCCTCTTTCTGCCCATCTCACCCCCAGGACCACCTTCTCTGGTCTCTGACACAGAAAAAGCAGCTCCACAGCACAATAACTTATGAAGCAGAACATCTCATTTCTCTTTGACTGACCCAGGCATCTGCAGCTGAAATACTCTTTCCATGTTCTCAGCTGTTCCCCATCTGAGAAACTTAAGGAGACGGAAATGGAATAAGAGGTCAGGTGTAAATCTTACTCAGGGGAAGAGGCAAAAGAGAATTGTAATCATAAACATTTAAGAGCTTAGTAGCCAAAGATTCTTCTACATTGTGGATTCTTCTACAATGAGTTAGAAAAAAAACAAGTCACTTGAAAGAGTTGAAGAAATATCACTAAAATCAAGCAATGCATATAATTCAAGACAAAATGAATGCTAAATAAAGCGAAGTTTACCATGACTGATGGGGTCTGATTAAAAATAAAGTATGAGATTTAGTGGCTACAAATGAGAACCCTAATCTCTAAGATGTAAAATGCATAGGTTGAAGGCTAGACCGTCCATTTTTCCTCAAGCTTTTGGCAGTTGTTTTGCAAACTACTTCATCCTCTCAATACCACAGAAAATCTAGTGCTTCCTGGTAGAGCTGGACAAATGGTCACCAGCTCAATAGGTACAAATGTATACAATTTTTCCACTTTGGAAGAGAAAAACCCCAATTTTTTTTTTTTCCTAATTTCTAGCTTCTATACAGCTGGCCACAGTTCAAGCTTTCTGGCTAGCCTTATAGTTAAACACATATTTGCAATTTTCAAAACCTAAACTGTAGTTACAGAGTTATGATGGTATCTATTACAGTAGTGCTTTTTTATCGTTATTACAATTCCTGCTGAAAATGTTGGCAGTATTAGGACAATTCAGCAATGGGTAATTTAACTTACCTCACATCCAGAGTCAAGGGTGGTTATTCCCATCAGGTCCAAGGTCACTCATGGGCTGGGTTCACATAAAGTTGCTTTTGGCTTTGCCTGAGTGGAGGAACCCAAAATCTTTTATCAGCTCTACCCCCCACCACTGTATGACCTCCACCAGATCTCAATTAGGTGAGAACCATCAGCTAATGTCAAAACAAAAAGCCTTACCAGCATATTGGGGATCAACCTGCTCTGTGAGCATGG
>PYHW01010297.1:2014448-2052651 GCA_013186435.1 Turdus rufiventris
GGAGAAGGAGAAGGAGAAGGAGAAGGAGAAGGAGAAAGAAGGAGAAGGAGGAGAACATGAAGATTCCCCCTGCTGCTGAATCCAATGTGTCAGGCAACCTCAAGCATCTCTGTTGTCTTGTCTCCAGGCACATCTACCAGTGTTGGTACCCTCCAGCCTGATGAGCTGCTGGTGCTGTTCATTCTCTTTGGTCCATCATCTGTGACCTGAACACAGACTCAGCCTGGAGAAAATGCCATGTGTCATGGGCCAGGCAGAATGCCTTCCATCAGCTCACCAGTTCTTGGATTTGCTGTTTTGTTAACCGAGCATAGATGTCATTACATGTTCCAAATATGTTTGGATATCTTTATGATTTGTTGTCCTCCTTTTGAAAAACAGTGATAAGATTTTTTTCTCTTGCACACTTTACTCTTATTGTAAACAGAATCTATGGCAATTCTTTCCACCTGCTGATCTGTAAAAGCAAACAACCTCAGAGTGAGAGGCAGCAAGATTTTGGATGTCACAGTAACAGTCTGACCATGGCCCAGCTCCTAAAGCACTATAATTAAGACACTGAGCTACTGTCCTCTTCTGTTTCCTATTTCATGTTTTGTATTTTAATCTTTTCTAAGGTAGAGCATGCCATCATGTGTAGTGAGGACAATAACCTAAATAATACGTAATACATACTTTCAAGTGAGAGCAATGACAATAGCCAATAATCTCAGTAACTGTCACTGACCTACTGAAGCTTTGCTTATCGGAGAAGATGGGATACATAAGACAGCAAGGATAGTATTGTTAATATTCCTAAGCCTTTCAGCAGCATTCCTAGTATTTTAATCAGAAAGAATCACAGAATTGTTTTGAACAGAAAAGGCCTCTAAGATCAAGTCCAACCATTAATTCAGCACTGCCAAGGCCACCACTAAGCAATGTCCCCTAGTGCCACATCCACCCAGTGGTTAAATCCCTCCAGAGTTGGTGCCTCAACCACTTCCCTGAACAGCAGCCTGTTCAAATGCTTGACAATCCTTTTAGTGAAGGAATTTTCACTAATATCCATTCTAAACCTCCTCTGGCACTACTTGAGGCTGTTTGCTTTTGTCCTGTCTCTTGTTCCCTGGGAACAGAGCCTGACCCTCACCTGGCTACACCCTCCTGTCAGGGAGTTGTAGAGAGTGAGAAGTTTCCCCCTTGTCCTGGTTCAATTCAGCATCATTAAGTCACCCAGGACACCCCTGAACCTCCTTTTCTTCAGGCTCAGCTCCCCCGGCTCCCTCAGCTGCTCATAAGACATGTTCTCTAGATGCCACAGGTATTCCTTGGCTCGTCTATACCTCTTTAAGATATCATTACATTTCTCTGCTTTGAAATATGAGACCCTCAGGCAATTCACCTCTGTGTCTGGGTTCTGCATTAGGCAGCTGATTTGCTAAGAAGCTCCATTTTCAGCTGAGGAGAAGAGCTGCTCTTTTGTTACCACATTAACCCCTTCTGTCTTGTCATGCACTCACATCTTGCCTCCAGACTCCTAATTCTGACTTATAAGCTCCTTGCAATACTCCTGTTTAAAAGAACCTTTCTTCCTCTTTTTTCACTGTTAGCCATGAAATCTGCTGTAATTACAATCCCAGGGGATCTGGGTTGTGGTGTTCCTCACACTGCATTTGCACTACCTCTAAAGGAAGTTCCTCTAAGAGGGATCACCATAGTGTGCAAAGAGCAAAGCAGAACCAAGCAGCTTATTTTCATACTGCCATAAGAAATGACTGGTTTGGGTTGGTAGAGAGGTTGCAGTATATTGCATTTTATGGTTCAGAGGTGAAGCTCTTAGGATTTTCCACGGGGATTGATTCTTGAGTCTAGTCAAATATTTACATCTATATCATCATTAGGAGCACAGAACAGACATAAATTGCACTCATTCCTCAAAAAGAGAGCTTCAGAGATCCTAAATTTTTAAGGATCCCCAAAAACTCAAGCAGAGAAATGTTAGTGGAGCAGGCAAGAAATCAGAGGCTGTCAGTGGGGCTGTATCTGGTGACTGCTGGAAGAGGGGATGTGCTGCAGTAAACTCCTTTAGCTTTGCCTGCATATGCAGGCGCATGTATTTGTGTATATATAAACAATCCCAGCTACTGCCAAATCAAAAGTTATTCTTCCAAATAACCTGTGGGCTATGCTGAGGGAAATACAACAAACACAGTTATCAAAATTAGGATCAATTCCATCAACCACATTTCAAGTTTTGTGTTAAGTAACAAGCACGAGAGCTCTTGCTCCTCTTGCCTCCTTCCCATTGCTTCCCCCATGGGGTTACAGCTATATTTTTTTTTTTCTTGTCACTGCATACCAAAGGACAGTAAAAAACCACCTTCTTCCTTCCTTTTGTACTCACAGCAAGCACACAGTGTCCTTTCTGTGACTCTTTGCAGGAGGCAAGTTAACAGAGAGATGTGTGGTTGGTTACTATTGGGTGGATCCAGCAGTATCATCCCATTTTTCACTAATGCAACACCTCAACCTTGACCTTATTACAGGCAAGTAATAATTTAGCAACTTTTTCTGGGAACTAACAAACTATTTAGGATAATTTGCTATTTTTTAAAATCATTGTTTAGTTGTATGATTTGTAGTCAGCTGAAGACTGACCATGAACTGAATAAATGTGGGATGTGTGGTAAGGAGCTACTGAGAAAACATGAAGTGATGAGAAGAAAAAAATCAATTTTTTCTGAATCATTAATCTATAGTTAACTTATTCATGAGATCCCAAATAGAACAAGATACATATTTTTATTAATTCTAAGATCTATTTTAAATAAAACACTCTGTAAAAACTATGTAAAATAATAAGAATGGGTTATATATTTGAAATACCAGAGGCAGTCAAACAAATGCCATGGTTTTGTGGTGAACATGGAGGTGATGCTGGGTTGATGGTTGGACTTTATGAGTTTAAAGGTCTTTTCCAAATTTAAGTATTCTGTGATGCTACAAAGTCTGACCATAGCTCAGCATTTGCTTTTCCTTCAAAATAAGCACAGGCTGCTATTCAGGCTATTTTGGGGTTTGCAGTGGCCGTTCACTATTAAAATTAACTTCCATAAATTGGAAACTAATATTGGTGGCAACATATGAATGTCTAGTCCTCATTAGATAAATAAAGTTCTATGTGAGATGTGGCATGTCTGGTTTTCCCCCTAATTTCCTAACCCTTGGGCTATGACAGGCCTGGCTGTAAGTGAAAACTTAAGTCCTTCATGAAATAGAATCACAGAACCATAGAGTGGGTTGGTTTGGAAGGGATCTTAAATCCTACTGAGTTCCTTCTCCTGCCATGGCAGGGACTCCTTCCACTATCCCAGGCTGCTCCAAGCCCCATCCAACTCGGCGTTGGACACTTCAGGGATGGGGCAGCCACAGCTCCTCTGGGCAACCTGGGCCAGGGCCTCACCACCCTCACAGGAAAGAATTTCTTCTCTATATCCAGCCCAAATTTCCCCTCTTTCACTTTTATACCATTGTGAACCCATTGAAAATTTCCCCCATTGAAAAGAAGTGCTGTCTATTTTCAGACTGACCTTTTGGGATGATGAGCTGCTTGTGACACCTACATGAGAGATTTCAATGACACAAGAAAATCCACCCTTATAATTTTTCCTCCAGTTATTTTCCTTGTGCTTTAAATGGATACTTGGAACATTACATGATCAACTGGGAAAAATTTAAGTATAAGAAAATGTGACAAGAGCTGTGGAGATGGAACCTAAACTCAGCTGAAACTCAAATAATTTATTTGCCTTTATATGAAATTCCAAATAATCTCAGCCTATGTTCTGAAGTCCTATATTTGGCTGTTTCTGGGTCTCTGCTTCTCCACAAAAAACACTCTGGTCCTTTTTAAAGCCTTTTCAGAAATGAAAAGTCCTAACTATCACAACACAATAGTAACTACCCCCTTTTAAGTAATGGATCTTCAGGAATCACAAAGGAGGTCGTTCCTCCTGAAACCTACAGCCGTTGTGTTGCTGTTCAAGACAAGCAGCCCAAAACTCGAGCACACTGGTGGTAATGTGCGGTGAACAACTTTTTGAAGGGGACAAGCTTGTTTATGAGTTTCACTTAAGCAATACAAGACCAATCTCCTCATGTTAATGTGAGATCCTGAGCTATAACTTCTAGTTTTCTTTTCTCCTGAAGGCTTTTTGCTTTTTACTGCAGGCCAAGATTTACAGAATTAAGAGTAAACATCTCTACTGCATCTGTGTTACTTAGGAGTATTTTCATAGTTTCAGAAGAGATGTTCAAGCAATTAGGAAATTTAGGACTAGGGAAGTTATCTTGGCAGAGATTATTATAAAAGGTAAATTGATAATACTGTTCCAGAAATGGGCAAAAAGATAATAAACCCAGTAATGAATTAATGCTTCTTTGGATCAAATCATAGCAGCTGCAGGTTAGGCTTGAACACCAAGCTCTCTCAGTCTACAACATGTAAATACATATCTATAGTGTGAAGCTAAAATTACATAGTGAATTTTTGGCTTTTCAGATCTTAGAAGAAGTCATGGTCAGGTTTGTAGTTTCTTATTCAGTATTCATTACAAATATCAGTAGGGTTGGCAAATAGTTATTCACATCCTGGTCACAAACAGAAAATACGTATTTTAGGGTATTTTAGCATTTTTTTTTGTCCTGTAAAAAGCTTTGCATTAAAATTTAATTAATTTCTTTTCCTGAAGGCTTTCATTTATTACACAAAAGGTCGTGCCAGAGTAATGATTTGCAGTGCATAAATTGCTTTGCCAACATAATTACTGGAGTACTTCTACCCTATGAGCCTGGAGTTCAGCCTTTTTCCAATCTATCTCACTGTCCACTTATCTAGCCTACATTTCCTTGAGTGGCCTGTGAGAGTATTCAGGGAGATGGTGTTGGAAACCTTACTAAAGTCAAGATCAGCAGCATCAACTCTTCTCATTAATCCAGCCATCTTTTTGTAGAAGGATGAGGTCAGGCATGATTTCCCTTTCATAAAACCTTGCTGACTGTTTCCAGTGACCTCTTTGTCCTTGTGATGTTGGGAAATGGTTTCCAGGTGGATTTGCTCCATCACCTTCAGAGGTGAGGCTGACTAGCCTGTACTTCCCTAGATCCTTTCTGGCCTTCCTGAAGATTACAGTGACATTTGCCTTTTTCCATGGCAACCCTTGATCACCACAATCTTTTAAAGATAGTTGAGAGTGCCTTACAATGACATTGGCCAGTTCCCCCAGCACTTGTGGCTCAGTACCCCACCAGTATGCATGGACTTTGTTATGCCCAGTTTGTTCAAATGTTCCCAAACCTGAACCTCCTCCACTGTGGGTGAGTATTTCATTCTCCAGATCTTCCTCTTGCTCTGAAAGCCCCAGGACTCCTCAAGACCAGTTTCATCAGTAAAGAATGAGGAAAGAAAGCATTGAATACTTTGGCTTTCTCCATCTCTTTTGTCACCAGTTCTCCTGCCCTATTCCTGGCACCACAGGCAGTCTCACAGGCATTATTTTCCTCCACTCCTCTCCAGTTCACGACTGCCTAACAATCTAGCTGTCAAACTGCAGGCATTTCCCAGACCACCAGATATGTGTCTGCTGACTTCAGAAAGTTAATGTATACTTGAGATTCCTCCATCTCTTGAAAGCTGAATAGTCTTTTTAATTTTTTTTCTGTGTGTGCAAAAGCTATCTATATTTCTCTCAATTATCTGTCACAATAACAATGTGGCTCCTGCTATGTGGTACTATATAGTTTCTGATACAATCTGTTTTATTAATAAGTGGCTGCTCTTTGTAAAATGAAATATTTCTTGGTAATCATCACTTCAGGCATCAAATCATATACAGAAAAATAGCTCTGAAGATATCATTAATCCTGAAGATGCCACACCTGACAAACATAACTACAGTGAAAAGATTCAGAAAACTCATTAATCAAAATACAAGTACCAAAATAGATTTCCTCTTGCTTTGAAGTATATTGCCCTCATAACATTGTGAATTAGACCTTCATTCAAGTTTGATGGTGAACACTTCACAAAAGAAAAATCTTGGCGAATAAAGTTAGAGTTTGATGTTAACAAGGTTTCCATGCTGATGGAGAACTGCTTCACAGGAATGTGGCTGGCTATACATTTCTTTGCTGAAGTACCTGGGGACAAGATTTTCAAAAACATACTTTTCAAACATGAACATCCCAGGTCTTTATTTAGGAAAAAGGCCTAAAAAAAAAAGTTTTTCAACTGTTGAAAAACCAGATGCTTTTAAAATACTTCAGAAGTCAGTTTGGGCACATAAAATTGACTTTTATAAGTTATATGACACTCAGGATAATTTCACTGTTGGTTTAAGGTGATCAAAAGTAATGGTCCTGTTATATCCTCCACCCCTTTCCTTGGATAAACACCTGAGAGAAGCAAAACCATAGCTTGCCACACCAGCACTCATCTGACCACGGAGTGTCAGAGGTGGATAGGAGAAGGGGATTTCCCTTTGGAGCACCAACATTGCTCCATAACACTGAGCACCACCTCCTGTCCCTCCTGTTTGGAATAGAAAGGTAGCAGGGATTTGGGTACTGCCACAGTGAGTACTGCACTAGTGGCATGAACAGGGCTCCTAATGAACCAGGCCCACTGCTGCAGTGCTGACTGCCACGGTACATTACCCTGGGATATAAAAGTAATATATGTGTGTGTGTGTGTGTGTGTGTGTCCCTGGAGCAGTTCAACAACCAGCAGTGCAGCTTAAGCCAGTATTGGATGCTTCTCTGGAAGTGTCCAAGAGGACAGGGGCATGTCAAGACACCCCTCAGAAAAAGAGTGTAACCAGGCAGGCCATGCCTGGGACCACAACCACCACCTCTGGCTCACATCTCTGCCACACATGGAAGATCTGGGGCCACCAGAAAAATTTAAAAGCCATGTAAAGGCAAAGCTCTCTTTTAAAGACTGCTTGAACAATTGTCTAAAACTCTCCAGAAACTCTCAGCCTTTGAAGTTTCCACCCAGGGTACAAGTGTTGTTTAAGTTTAGCTAAAACCGAATATTCTTCTCTCTTCCTTTTTGCTTCAACTCCAAAGAAAAAATGAAATTACAGAACAGGAATTGCATTTCAGCATGGAGAAAAGGATATTTCTGAATTATTCAACAGAGCAGAAATTTGGGATTCAATTTATTATAAATTCAACGACTCCATGAAGTTTAATTTCATGAACACTTGGGCTTCTCTAGAAAGCTTTGATTGCTGAAATGCATCAGATAAAGAGGCCATAAAGAGGTGTCATCACATTAATGCATTTTTTGGCCAGTAACAAATGCTGAATATTTTTAAAGCTATTATCTGTCATGTTGGATCATATGGAGACTCGGTATTATGAAAGGATTTTTAAAAATCTTTGATTTTACTGAGGTTTGGCTAGTTTACAAATACTATGGTCTTTATTAAGGATACTAAATAACTTTGGAGATGTGCTCTTATCTTGGTTTGGCAAACTTGAAGTGCTTTTAGATGTATGGTTTGCCTTCCAGCCAAACCTTGCAATGCGTTTCACTGTTGACAATGCTGTGAAATTACTCATGCCTAAAATGCAGTAACTGTACTTGAAGTAGCCTCATTAAAAAATAGTTTCCATAATATATTTTTTAATCTTTCCTGTTCCACCTTTAAGAATGTGAGATGTTCTATGCATTGGAAGAACCTTACATATGACAAAAACAGGTGGACAAACTTTAGCAATGGATATCCAAAATTTGCAAAATCACATATATCAGCCTCCTGCTACTTTATTCCCAATATCTTATTTACAGGGGCTTTATGTAAAAGTAGCTATGTTTACCCTGCCTGTCTCACAATTGCATTATTCTGATTCAGCCACACTTAGGTCCACAACACCCGGGTAATTAATTATTGCAACCCTTGAGATAAAAGCATTTCTTGGCAAAGAGCCACAGTTATGGCACACAACATGATATGGCTCTGTGATTAGATTCAGCATGGAAGAAAGAGTACCTGATCCTGAGGCTTTGACACAGAAGCCCCTATAGAGTGCTCAGTCATCACCTTGAGGCAACAGCTCTGCTGTTCCTGTTTGCAGAGTTCTGACAAGGAGGCTTCCTGAGCTTTAATGTGTGTCAATTCACCAGTTCTCAAAGGCTGAAATAAGGGTTCATTTCACCACATTTGGCCCCTTTAAAAACAAAAGTTAAGGCAGGGTTGCTTTTAAGTGAGCCAGGCATCTGCATATCATACTGGGAAAGATTTACGATATGCCTTGGGTCTTCTCTTCCTTTTCCATTTTCATAGGGTGTATAGGTGCTGCTGCAAGAATGAGATGGTTGCTATCAACACACAAATTCAGATACAGCAGCAGAAGCACCTGAATCATAGAATTATTAAGACTGTAAAATATTTTCAGGACCATTGAGTCCAACCTGTGACCAAACACCATCTCAACTAAACCAGAGCACTGAGTATCACGTCCAGTCATTAATCAATTGCACATATATTTCACACATGGAGATCATCAAAAAAGCAGGTCTTTGACTACTTTGAACTAGGGCAGAGCACCTCAGAAAGCTGGATTCACACAGACATCTCTCAGAGGAATTGCTATAGTGTGTTTCTTGGTGTACTGGATGTCAAATCTGGCTTTATTTGCTCATTTATGCAGTATCTCAGCCTGCTGTTTAACATGAACACCAGAAAATGCATGCTATGCAATCTGAATCAAGGACTTTGGTGCCCTTTGCTGTCCCCAACTCAATTTCTTTCCCAAATTGTCAGGTTTTATACTTCATACCACAGTTCACAAAATGTCATCAGACCTGCAGTACAATTTGTCTGCTTGCTGAGCCTTATGGAAGCTGTAACCAATGGTGGCCTGTATGAATGGTTTTATAATACCTTGTACTACCAGAGAGGTGATATGAACACAGAGCAAAGAGGAGAGTTGGATTAACCAGCACTTGTAATGTGCTAGAGTGAAATTTGGCATTAGAAAGGTTGTTCCACTTGAGATCATTCTCACCAGAAAAGCACCTTCAGCATTTCTCAGATATGAAATGAAAATTTGCCTCCTGATCAAGGTGCTCCTTTGCCCCCAGAAGAGCTCTCCATCCTCATTTTTTTCTGGAGGGGAGGGAGGGTGTTGAGCGATTTGACTGCTGAGCAGTGCAGTCAGCAGCATCCTGAAAGGGCAGGTTGAGGCAGTAAATCTAGGATCCCATTTACCAAATGGCTTCTGGGCACCCTCATCTCAAATACACAGCTACTAATTTCAACAGGGCAACCTGGCACAGAGAAAAACTCACAAAATATTCTTTTCTTGTGAGAGTGGAGAGCCTAGGTATGAAACCAGAACAAAGATACTGAAAGGGACTGTGTCTTTTTTAATGTACAGCTGCAAAAGCCTGTTGAAAACCCTACTGATTTATGTCCTGCTCCATGAGCTTGCTGGTTATGACCAGGCAGCACCAATTTTGTTTGGCCAGACACCATTGTTGTTTTACACTAATGACATTATAATCACAACAAAATGTTCCTATTGTTGCTTACTTTCTAGAAAGAGTATCCACATGGGAAGATAATAAGTGTTCTCTCTCCTTGCCCCTCTAAACAGCAGACTTGTCTGGATGCCCTGGCTCTGCCTACTCCTCCCCTGCCTCACAGAAACCCAGCTGTAGGTGAACTGTTGCTTTCAGCACCAGCTGTGCCGGGAAGCCCACATCAGTCTGGGAAACTCATTTTGCTGAACATCAGAACAAATGCATGGTAAGAACCAGCCAGCCTCTGGCCCAAAGACGGAGTTTGGAGCAGCACAGAAGGAGAGAGAAGCATAGGGAAATGCGAAGATACTTGCCTGGCCACGGAGAGTGGGTCTGGGGACAAAACTCAGAACAAAATCTTTTGCAGATCAATGACTGAATTTCATGTCAGACCATACAAACATTTGCATGGAGGACTGTAAAAAGACTTTGCCACACTGCAAATGGCCAAACTACTTATGAGATACAGAACTACTACCCCTGTGCTAAGGACAGGGGTCACGAAAGTCAAAGGAGCCTCCAGTCTCCTTCTCTTGCTCCACCTAATATGGGATCTCAGAAACACACTTGCTCAGGGTACCTGGTTTTATTTATCTTCTTGATGATTTTTGGCAAGTCTCTCCTCAGACTCTGGAACACACTAAACAATCATGATACCACAGCAGAAATTAGACTAGTGATAAATCCAGCACGGTGCTATCAGTAGTTGAGACACTTTAATGGTTCAAAGGTAACATGATGAACTGTCACCCACATAAAAGAGGCTGGAAATTCAGGACAGAGGCAGCAATGTAAGCCTTGCAAATAACAATGGAGAGCAGTAGTACTTCTCAGGATAGAGACAAGTGCATTCGAGCACAACCAGCACAACCCCCCATTGAAACTCTATAGTGACTTTTTATAGCTGTATTGGCTCTGGATGTTTTCCAGAAGAATAGCACCATTCTGCTTTATAGACAACGATATAGGCTTTGGTTATTACCAAATGCAAGATGGAAGATTTCAGCCTATCAAAACTACTTTTAGCTGTATTATGAAATTTTAAAACCGTCCTGAAGCTTACCAGACTACAAGGTGGGATTACTGTTTTAAAAAATGAATGCATAGCTGAAGGGGAGAGTGTTTTATAGCAACTGATAATACCTTAGGCATTGATAGGACATTTTTGCACAGGTTGAAAATGCATTCTTCATTTTTCACTGACAGCTGGTTAAAGGAGGAATGCAGTGAAAAGTCTATAAAACTTAAAAAAAACCCCAAACCTGGATAGGTCTGTACTTCTGTTTTTCTCCCACCCACGCTAGTAAGTGATGTTAGGTTGCTAACAATATCATTCAGACTCATTGCCACCTTGGTCTGTAACCACACTGGGAAACAAGGAGTCTTCATCACTTTCTGAACCAGGGAAGATTGGAGATTTGCATCTCCTTTTAATATAATGGGGTAAAAATATTGAAAGCAACTTTTTATACAATTTTTTTCATCATATTTCATGAAGTCTATACACTGCCTCTCCACGAGTCTAGCTTTCATTCCTCCTCTTCTGCTGGAAGATACTTTCTGTGGGTCAGCAGACCTACTTTTGGAGTTTGTTCTTAGTTATTTTGGCTCCTCTGTGTCTGATAATGCTGATCATTGATTCCTGTTCGATATGATTTCTTTCCTTGATTTTGCAATACTGTCCTTGCCTCTTTCTTCCCCTGCTTTTGGGCCTGTTTCTTCTACACATCTTTTGGGAGACTATGTTTTTAATTTTTGTAACATTCCCTGGGGCAGTGCTTTCCTCTGCTCCTGTTTTCTTCTTTCTCCCTCACAGCCTGCTCCTTCACACTCATCTCCTCCAACGACTTCAGCTGCAATATCTCCGCCAACAAAGCACAAACCAGCCTGATCAGCCATTCTCCATCCCATCTCACACATAATTCAGCTTCCCTAACATCTCCCTGAAGTCCCAGTGTCAGCTCAGAGGGATAATGGCTGAAAGTGGTAACCTGAATCTTTTCAGCCCAAAATTCTGTGTTGAAGCCCCCACTTCTCTTCTGTAACTTCATCTTTAAGAGCTCCTCTCAGTCTTTAAACCTTTCCCAAAAGAACTGTGTCTTTTCACTTTTTTTCCCCCCAGTTGAAGTTGTGAGAGCATCTTTTGCATTCACACAAGCACAGGTTACATCCAGGTCCTTCTTAAGGCATTATCTCTGTCCTTGTTAGTGACAGCCTACCTAAAACTGTGTTACTAATGAAGGTCTTCTTGCAAGTGGATCTTCATTGGCCTGTCCTTTCTCCCCGTCTTTTCCCAGTGAATCCCTTCACTGAATACTTTCACTGGTGTCCTCTGGTCTTATATTGAGTCAAGATTTATTACACTGAGGTCTTTCGGTAATTCTAGTAATTATTTTCCTGCTTTTTTTCCATCTACTCTTATGTATTTCATCATGCTCTGAGCTAGTCTCTTTAAGAGAAAAAAAAAAAACAAAACAACCAACAAAAACCTTAGTGAAGAAATTTTCAATCTTTTCTCTTGTAGAGAAAATTAGTCTTGTAAAAAAAAAAGAAAATATATTTGGTGATCCAATTTCCATTAGCAGACAAAACACCTTTGATATTCTGGTCATTTCTCCTGAAACAGTACAATAGAATGAAGCATGCTTCTTGTTTCTTTTACCAGTGCATTTATGATTTATTATCCCAATAAATTTATTCTTTCCCATATAGGCAGCAAAAAGACATTAAAAGTATGTATTAAAAAAAAAAAAAAATTAAAACGTTCTACATGGATCCCAGTGGCATATGTGGTCATCCAGCATGATGGTCCAGGTATGCTCTCCCAGAAGCACATAAATTGCTTTTTGCAACAAGTTGGAACATTGTAATTGCAGAAAGATTCCTGAAAATCCTTCTGTTACTGGCCTAGTTGGGCATTGTTCCACTAGAGTTGCTATTTTCCTCACAGTTCTGATATTCCTGTAACTTAGTGGGATAACCACTAAAGCTTTCTGATACTGTCTATGCCTTTTGGGGTTTTCCTCCCTTATACAAAGCCTTCTCTTTCTTTACAAGAAGGACTTTGTGAATTCTCATGGACTAGGATCCCATCTGATTTGTGTTGAAAACTTCCCAGCACTTTTTAAATAAACACCTAACATGCTGATTACTACTACTAATAAAAATTATATTATGATGAGAGCAGCAGAACTGCTGCAGGCAGAATTATTTGCAATCCTAATATCACACAGACAATGTGCTGTCCTGAACCTCTGCCCCTCCAGGTAATATCAGCTGGGGGGTTATTTTGATTTTCCTTTTCCAATTCTGCTGCAGGCAGTTTTCTTTGCAGCTTCCATCCATTAATCTCAAAGTACTTTTACACAGAGGAATTAATTAAGAGTCTTACACACAAGAATTAATTAAGACAGTAGTAGGCATGTTTTATCATCTCCATGTTGCACAGGGGGAACTGAGGTGAAGAAAGAGTTGCCCAATTTTTTCACAGAGCTGGGAATATCATACCTTCTCAACTCAGTGTATAAGAATATCCTTCCTCTCATTACAATGTGAGACAAATAATCCAGTTTACTGAGTAAAATACCACTTACACACAGTCCTGTTCTTCAAAATGGAAACCCTTCCCTCAGGCAAATACCTTGGCCAGTCGAATTTCCAAACACAACCTTCTTTCTTATTTCAGACAGAAAGAAGCACACGGCACGAAAAGCAAACTACTGTAACTCCTGTGGGATCTGATAACATTTATACTCTGCTAAAGAAATGCCCCAATAACTGAAATCTGTAATCTTATCATCCTTTTTAGCAGACTCTCCCTTTTTCTCAGCATTCACATATATACTTCTGTTTGATCAAGAAAGAAATAGAAACCTAATGACTTAGGATTTTTATCTACAGTTCATGAAACCTTTGCAGAGCTGATGGTGTGCTATCCTGCTTCTGAAATGCACCAGTGCCACCTTCAGACCACGTGAAATAAGGCTTTTTCACAACCCTCTATATGAAAGCTGCAGTGATTTTTCTTTGCCTCCAGACAAGTCCTGCTGAAGCACATGTATGAACCTGATCAGAATCTGCACGTTCACATACCAAAGCACAAGAGTTCACTGGGAACAGTAGTCCTTTATTTTCATAAATCAACATTAATAAAGAGCAATCAAATACTGCTTTTTAAGACTTTTTAATACTACTACTTTAATACTTCTTAATACTGTTACTACCTGGCAAGAGAATTCCAGTGTATTCCCCTACCACTGGGGGCTGTAACACATCAGCTGAGACCTGCTCCTGCCCTTCACCTTAACATAATTTCCCAACTGCTCCTGCTTACATTAGGTCCCTCATCAATTTAAAATTAAGCCATTTGCACTTTTAGTAGAGTCAGTTCTGAAAAAAAAGTTTAAATACTTCTTAAATTAAAGAATACTGAAATATATCTCTGGTATTTTGAATAAAAATTATCTGGTATATTAGTTAAAATTACACATATTAGACTGAAGAATATGAAATCAACACTGGTTTGAAAATCAAGATAGGAATTAATTATTTGAAATAATTTCTTCGACCTTGTCCTACAGAATAGTTGAAAGAAGAAAGTAGGCATAAAGCACTACTCACCCACTGTCATACCATCCATGTAACGCTTGATGATATCAAATGAATCTCTTAAATTTCCTTCTGTAATGTCAAATATGATATCTGCCTGGTTGGCTGGATATGTAGGTGTAATGGCACGAAGAAAAATAATCTCTGCAAGTAAAGAGTATCACAGAATGCACTGACAGGTATTTGAAAACAACACTGAAGGATCCAACAGAATTGGATCCAAAATTATTTGTCCTCAAAGTCGTGGAAGACATTCCCCTCCCTTACCACTCCCAGTTTAACCTTTAAAATGGAAAGGCAGAAGATTTAAGTGAAGTGAGGATTTGGATAGATTTGTTTTCTCCTCCTATTTCCACCATCCAAGGGCCCTGAAGCCAAAATATTCTTATTTTTAAAATCCAAAAAGATTGTTCTTGAGAAGCCAATCAGACTTCCAGCATGTACCCAAAGAGGACAAGACCAAGGATCCACAGGCTGGGTTGAGGAAGGGACCAAACAGATAAACCTCTCCACTCTGATTCCCCTGGGCAGTTACAGAAAGTGCTGCTATTAGAAATTAAAGAGTCCTTTGGAGTACTGGTGTTTAGGTTTAAAAAAAAGTGAGACTATTTTCAAGTCCCTTGTGAGGGATGGAGATATTATTATTCTCATTATTATCCTGACTCTACAGATGGTGAAACTAGACTTGGAGCTGTAAGAATTCACCTGAGGCCATGCACTGAATTACAGTTATGTCTTCTGGCCTTTAGTAGTAATCTAAGATCACTAGGTCTCATCTCTTCATATTAAAACACAAGGATGGACTAATGAGGTTTGGGAAGCATCCTGGGCCAAATCCTTAGCTCTGCTGCCAGTACATCTGGTGAAGCTGATGGGGTGTGTATGGGAGCAGAAGTGGCCATGGGGCATTCCTCCATTCCCTGTGAAGCAGGGCCAGCCAAAGCCTGAAACAGGCCTGACAGAACCTCTACATAAGTGGTTAAGTTGTTCCTGTCTGGGCAAAGACTTGGATGTCTTTTTCCCCACTCCTGCTTGGTGCAGAGGGGAAGAATCAGCTTTGGCTTTCATTTAGGACAACTTTCTGAAACAGCAAGGCTGAGACTTTGGGTATATGAGAAATGGGAATTTAGAGCCCTTGGAAACCCCTCTGAAACAACCTTTCTTACCTCCATACCCTTCTCTCTGTGTCTGTGACACTCAGTAAGGTGCTGAGAGCAGCAGGGCTGCAGGCAGTCATCCCACTGATGGATGCATTGTCAGAAAATCCATACAAATGGCAAGGAGCAAAAACTGGCTCTTGATCTGTAAGTTTTTAGTTTTTATGTGAACTAAGAAACTGAGTGAAAAGTGAGTATGAAACTCCAGGACTTAAAAACTTGCAGGTACTGCAGAGGATGGCCACTCAAGTGCTTTTTGAAATTCTTGTCTTAAAAACTTTCTGCCCAGTCCTTGGAATTTCCTTTCCTTTAATCTATAACAAACAACACTTTGTTCATAGGTCAAAAACCAGCCAGTCATCATATACCCAATATAATTGATTTTGTGATTAATGTCTGTCTGCATTTAAGGTTTTTATTCTTGGAACAAGTCACCTCTCAGTAGCAAACAACTAGTCATAGACAGATGAGAGAAATATATTTAGTACCTTGTTCCTAAGCAAAATCTGCAAACAAGAAAAAAAAAATGTCATGGGGCATATGGCTATTGTGTGAGTAAATGTGGTACATGGGAATTCAGAGTCAATATTTCCTTAGACTGCGAAGTAGTATGAGTTAGAGCTCAGAATGGCTTTCTTTCCTCCATAAAATTAAAACTCCTGGATATTGAAGGTTTTAATTAAATGAATAGTAAACTATAATTTGGAGCTGTGCAAACATTTACTGCACCGGTAGCGAGTCTGGCTTTAGGCAAGGATTTCCGGTGGAGGTTTTATATGCTGTAGTATATTAAACAGAATAAGGAACAAACCACTTACCTTCAGGCCTTGTAAATTCTCTGAACGTGGGCAGTGAAATGACAGTGTGGGAAATTGTGTGGACTGGATCCAGCAGACAGCTGACATCATTTGGTCGACAAGACTTAATGCAACGGATGGTATCTGTCTTTTCTAGTCTGACTCTAAGAGAAACCAAAAAGAGATTCGTATATAGATTGATTATTAAGTACTCTGTGCTTTGCAATCTAGGGAGCTAGAAATTGTGGTCGATATAAGTCTTGATTCTTAACCTCAAAAACTTAAGACAAATGCAGACCATCAGGACTTCGGGACCCCTGGTTTGGCTCAGAGTTGCAGTTAAAACCCCGTCTCAGTTCTTCAAGCCAGGCAGGGGAAAACAAGGAGAATTGCAGTGACCAAGATGCCATGTAATGTCCCTTTCCAAGGACAAACAGGACCAAACAATGAGACTCACACCCTCAGCTGGCCTGGTCCCACCATTTTCAGTGGAGCCACTTTTACTTGCACCAGTCATATAAAGCAGACAGAATTGTTTCTATTTGAGAAACTTGGCATTAATTGTAAAGGGCCAATTTTCATGATATTCAGTGTAGCAAGGGCCAGTGGAGCCTCTTTTAAGTTTTTTTTTCACACCCTCCCTTTCCATCTGATAGAACTGGGAAAACAGAGAGGCATGGAAGCTAGGGGAGGAAAAAATTAACCACATTGTTTGAAGCCTCAAAAGTTTAATGCTGAGTTTAGGGAAATGGTAAAGGTCATTTCATATTCCATCTCAACCAGCTGCTCATTTGGCCTTGAAAGTCTATTAAAAGTTAAATGACTTCTCACCCTTGTCCACTAGAGTGAATTTAAAGTCACTTACAGTTCAAGAACTTCACACAATGCCCACTCTGTTCATGAGAGATGAAAGGGCTGTGCTGGGACTTAAAATATGACTAAGCCCCACAAATGATCCCAATTTTGACCTGCACATTTCTACATATTTCTAAATGGAAAAAGAAAACACTGCAGTGTCAGAGGCGGGGGGAATTAAAAGATTAAAAGTGAGAAAAATTTACTGAGTTAAAGGGAAACAAAAAAGAGGAAGATTTAGTTTGTTAGACACCTCTGAAACAAATTATTCTTTCTCTTTTCAAAATGTGTCATCCCAATCCACACCTACAAACTAACTTTTTAAATATATTCAAAGGGACTTCAGGGGTCTATTTATAATCAATATATCAGTAACTTCTTATTGCATCTTCCCACCTCTGCTCATCAAAGAAAATTAAGTCAAACACACTGATACTGTATGAAATTAAATAAGGGAAAAACACTAATCAATATCAAGGAACTCCTACTTCAACAGATGTGAACTGGGGCAGTCCACAGGGAGGCAACAGAGCTGAGTTAATAAATACCAGCTGAGCCTGGTATTCACACCCTGTGCTTGATACTTTGAGACTGGCCAGGAGATACAGGTCAGAAGAGACCTTTTACTTCCCACCATTATTGTGTACAAAATCTTGTCCTGTCCTAGACACCTCACTATAAACAGTAGCTTGCATAACTTGTTTTGGGACAATAATATTGATGAAGTACTGTTAAAATACATAGAACATCCTAAATTACCACAGCTGTATTTAGATAACAGAATTTGTATGCAAAAAACATTGTGGTGGGAGTGTCTCAGGCATTCAGTAGTGGTCTCCTTTTGCTTTTTCCTGGGAATAAAAGGGAGCTTTACTCTTGACTTCAGCTGGAACAAAAGACAAATACAAATATTTCTGAAATACTTTGCCAATAAAGCCATAATTCAGTGTAAGATGAAGTCCTAAGTAAGACTTGCATTCATGATTCTCACCTGTGGAATAAAGCCTTCTGACATGACTGGTACAGATCAGGAAATCTCGATGGTCACAAGTGATTTGTGTTAGTTCTCATCTAAACTGAGTTTCTAGATCCATCTAGCTCATAACCAAAAGTGTGACATATAAATGTCTGTGTCAGCTCTATTTCTTTGTACCTTTTGTCTCTCCTCTTACAAATCCCACTAACTTGTTTTGGTCTTTTTTTGTGTGCTCTGTCCACATTGCTAAACTGGAATTTGTTCTTTCATTATGCTCACTCTCTAATTTCCTTTCTTTTGCTATCCCTGCTAATTGCCTCGTGTCAGCATATCCAAAGTGCTGTTGACAACACTTTGACCTCTCATGCTTCATCTTTTGGACATCTCCAAACTGGAGAACTTGAAAACTAACATCTATTTCAAATCTTGATATTTACTATAAATTATATGGTATGTTCTCATAATACTTTATAATTTTATCCTTACACATCATCTTTGCATTTCATCTTCTGATTAGCTGATATTTTCTGTTTTGCTTATGCTTTCCTACAGTGGGTACTTGACTGGCAAAAGTTTCTTCCTCGGTGCTGAGAACCTTATTTCTACCTTTCCTTCAAGTTTTCTGCCTCTAGCACAAATTACAGCTTTGGAGATCATCTTCCCTCTAGACATTTTCATTTAAAGACAAGAAAGTTAAGAAACAGCTCAGCTGCTCTGACTATTTCCTGAGTATACTTTTTTCATTCTGGTAGGGTCCTGGTATGATTATTTTTTGTATTGCCTGTTAGAGTCAGTCAGTAAATTCTTTGAACCAGAAGCTGGGATTTCATTTTCATTTGGAAAAAAAAATAACACTATGTAACTACATACATGCTCCTGAAAGTCCCAGTGGCACTGCAGTATTCAAGCATCTAACACAGGGGAACGTGAGCTTTGTGCTCTTGAACGCCTTGCTAAATACAATTAATGTAGCAGCATTTTACAATACGGAGGGCCAAGTTCACGAACTCCTTTCTTTTCCTGCCAAAAAATACATAATAATGTTTGCAAAGTTAAGTTTATTTTCAAATATCTATCCTACTTCATTATGGCCCCATAAGGAACTGGTGGCCAGAGGGCATTGACATATTAACATCTTCGGTGGCAGTAATAAACCCCAGAAGCTCAAATAGCACGGGCTTGTGCTCTCAGTATTTAAACCTTGGGACTCTATCCCCACTGACAACTCCTGGCAGCTTTATAAGGATGTGTCAACAGGCTTATTAAACACTGGCATTCCTTATGAGACTTGAACTCCTGTCAGCCAGCTGGGATAAACTTTGCCTTGGGGAACATGTAATACTCTGGCAGAGTGCTGCAATCGTGCCCCAATCCAGGCGTTGGCTGATGATGAGCCTGAGAGCCTGCAGCTTCCAGCTAATGGAGTAATTCCTTGGGCTCAGGTGATGGAGCGTTATGATCTTAGTTTAGAAGGTTCCCAGTTTCTACCCTTGTACCCTGGCTGTGCTGTCAGCACTGACACAGCAAGGTTTTTTTCTGTAGGTGCATTCATATGGATTAATCCCTGTTCTTCTATGGAATGACTGTTCTGCCTGTGTAATGAGCAGCAGAGATGACTGAGCCCAGGGTAATGCAGAGCTTTAATTTTTGGATCGTATCTCTGAGACTGAGCTGCTAATATTTATCTACACAAGGCCTATGTGTTATAAATAAATCTACTTCCAGCTCAGAAAAAAAAATAATTCCAAAGAAATTCCAGTTGTATTGTAAACATTGTTCTTGAAAGTCAAAGTAAAGGAAGAAAGATTTGGATATTGGAATTCTGACTTGATTTTTCAGGACACTTATGGTTTGGTGTGATGGTGGTTGTGGATAAAGTCTTTACAGGTCAAAATTTATCAGCTTTAATATGGAAGCTGGAGAGACAAGTGTTATGAGACAAATCAAGTATCTTTTTCAAATGTTCCTGTGGATGGGAATGTTTCAGGTTATAGCTTGTGAAACAGAAAGGAGCTCTGTGCTATTAGCCAAATGCTATTATGAAGTTGATTGCTGTTCTGCTGTTATTAGTTGCTCCATTCAGCAAAAATTCCACAGAAAGAAAGATGAAATATTTCTCAAATAAATATTCTTTAGAGGAGATTAGCTTTTGTACCATCCTTAGAAGCTAGAACTGGGATCTGTACCTGGTGGAAATCAGCATTAGCTCACAGGATACAACAGAGTAACAATAAATAGGACAGCTTGAGAATCTGGCTGCATGCTTTTATAATGACCCATGTGCTGGGGCACCTCAGGGGTCCTGAAGGTCCAAATTCTGCCCTTTTAACAGATTTTCAGAAAATGCACACTATTTGCTGCATAATTAATGAAATTTTCAAGAGATATCTCAGTTGAGACAGTTCAAAATATGTACCTATTTCCTTTGGAAAATTTAGATTTAAACATATGAAACTGTGCATGATCAGATGACTCCCCTATGGTGTGAAGTAAGTAATAGCTTTCAGTCCTCAGTATGTTCAAGTAATAAACTCTTGGACACCAACTTCTGCTTTGTATTATGATGCAGAGTACACAGAAGAAGCTCCACGAATTCAGATGTTCAGTTATAGGGGAAAGTGGAAAACTGTAATGATGATGCCAAATAAAATGCAAGTGCAGCATGCAACAGATGAACTAAAACTTTATTAAAATTGGGGGGGGAAAGCTACTCTTTGAAGAGAAAGAGTAGTCAATGATGACTGTAAGTTAGGGATCAAAGCTGTGCAGAGACAAAGATAAAAAGTTTGGCAATAAAAGTGTTGACAGTTCCATGGCGGGAAAGTCGCATTTGAATTGTCAGAAGAAGGTCTCTGGGCTCTGTGATTTGACGCTGCATGACCACAAGGCCACTGTGGTTGTTCACTTTTTTTGTGGTGAAAAACCCCTCCTGGTTCCCGCTGATGATGGACAGCTGAATTTTATCCCCAGGGACAGCATTGGAAGGGCCCATGCGGAAAATGTCGGTGGGTACTTGAATGTTGGTAGGAAAAGAGAGGTGATAGTAGGTTATTCTCAGAGGCAGGCTCTGGCACTCCTTATTTTCATTACAAGGCAAGCGCTCACAGCGACTGCAAGAAAAGTGAGAACACAAGACAAGAGGAATTAGCGCACATTTAGTGAGTGGGAGGCAGAGCAAGGGCAGTGGGGGTGGGAAAACACAGGCTGACTTGCATCCTGTATCCATTCTTCAGCCTGGCACCTCCCTCATATTGCAAAGGGGTATGAATTCAATAAGGATGAACTTGCCTGCAGTTGGAGCTTTAGGAGAAGCGCTGCCATTGTCAGAAGTGTTGCCCTTGCTCTGCATGCACAGATGGATCAAGTCTGGCACCTCAGCAGGGGTGAGAGTGTATTTTCATTTATGTCAGCCAAGCTCTCCTAGGGAGAACACTGGCACTTTTTTCCCCTCCAAGCTTTATTCTTTTGCTGGTTGGACATATGTTCAGTAAAGGAAGGGATTCTAAGTGGTTAGGGAGTTGTCTGTGTCCTACTTGGGATCTCTGGCTGTATTTTAAGACTGAGCGAAGTATTCTGTATTCTGAAAACCATGAATGTCCAAGGAGTTGGTCTCTGAAGATGAACCTTTTCCTGCTGATATGACACAGTATTTCTCTGTACTATCAGAACCAACCAGAGTCAGTCTAACACCCCTCTAGGCAAGCACTGAAAACAAGATCCAATGGCCTGATGTTTCCAGCATGTGTTCTACACATTCAGTCCCCTCCTACATAGCCCTAAGCCATGGGAATGATTCTGGTGAGAGAGGAATTTGCCCTCTGTTCTTTCATTCCCTTAGCACTGTGTCAGTGAAAAATCCAGAGCCCTAGTAAGAGATCACCCATATAGGCTGGCAGGGAACAACAAACCTCTACATAAGCAGTCACAATCTTCATGCATTCTGTTCCAGAGAGAAGTGACCTTTGTCCAGAAAATATGGTAGACAAATATAGGCATCCAAGTCACTGCTGTTTAAGAGTGTTATAGTTTACTAGCACATTAATGAAGAGCTGACATGTCGTGGTACCTGGTGGGTTTGAGAACTGTGTAAAGGATTGCATACTGGGTAAGTTTGATCAGATTGAGTATTTAACTCCAAACTTGCTCATGCAAAACTACTAATAAATTAAATTATGCAAAAGAGTGTCTCCACTTCAAGCAGTATTTGGTCCACAGGTTGAAGTTTTGGAACCTAAACAATTTCTTTCTTTACCAAGAAATGTTCCAGCATAAAAGCATGGTTTGTTTCTTAGCACCTCAAGTGAATCTGAGTGTCCATTTCATTGCTTTACTTTGACATGACTTTGAGCTCCTATCAGCAGTATCTGCTACCAACAGAACTGTGGTTCATAAGCAAGCCCCACTTCATTGCCAATGCGCAGTGATCTGAATTCCAGGAACTTCTCATTATATGCAAAATCAGCACTTTCAAGAAGACTAATTAAAAATACCCGCAGTTCTTCAATTAATGTGTTGCATGTTTTCTTTTAATATACTTGCAAACAAAAGTGGTTCTTTGAAGCAATTCTTTGAAGATTTGAATGCATTCTTAATTTTATTCATGTGTTTAAAGATCACGCACAAGTCCTCACAGGATGGCCAGCTAATTGGGTGTGGATATTCTTGAAGTATTTTCATGTATGGAGAGCTCTGCATTCTTTTCTGAAATGTCATTAATAACTCCACTAAGGAGAATGACTTGGTGCTGTTGGAATCATGAGGCTACTTGGTTTTGCTGAAATTGTAGAACAAGTTGAGACAGTTAATTCCTTAGTTGGAAATGTGTTCTTCAAGTACGACTTCTTGGAAGCATGTACATGCTTATGACCACTTACACTCTCATTAAGATGCTCTCCCTTATTATTTTTTTAAAAGTAAAATACATTTTTAAATTATGGAAGAATTTCTTAAGAGAACAAAAAAAAAAACTAACCTTCCAGCTTTCGAAGACTTGAAAAAGGATGTTCTGTTGATTCAGAGAACTATTTGTGAAGATAGATGGGCCTGCAGCTAGGAACTAAAATTATTCAAAATCCATCATTTTTTACCTCATGCTTTGGTGGTATACACTGCACACTGCATTGTAGGTTCAGTTAATATGCAGTAATTGTTCCATCAAACAACCACAAAGGAGAGATAGCAAATATTATTGCTTGCAAGAACCAGAGTTCATTCTGGAGTCACACACCATGAAGGCAAGAAGCAAAGAGCATTTCAACCCCAGTGTACTCTCTAGACCTTCAGTGGGCAGATCTGTGGCTCCTTGGGACAGGTGAGCTGCCTGTAGAGCTCCTGTGTCCTGCCACCAGGGTGTGAGCCACGGGGCAGAGCCGAGGGGCCCAGCAGGAGAGCAGAGTGCTGAGCAGGCAGAAAGTGCTACCAAAGAAACCAGCCCAGAGCCCAGAGGCAGTTGTATGTGTCTTTGCAAAACTCTGAAATCAGATACATGGGCTACAAAAGTAAGTGTATACTGTTGCTAAATGCTCATTCCTGAATCTGAACCCAGTTATTTTAGCTCACTTTCGACTCTGTTCTCTTATGTTTATTTATGTGACTGAAATATGGTTTCAAAGAATTGCTCCCAGTTTGAATTTAATGTGCCAAACACTGATAAAAGAAAACTACCTAAACTAGAGGGATTCCATTTGTAGATTATAAATACAACATTTTGTAACAGAAAAACAAGGAGAAAAGTATTTTGTGTCTTCCCTCACTTTAACTTCTGGTCAGGTTTTCGCTTAATTGCGCTCAAAGGAGCTGAGCAGTATGGAACAATTCCTCATTGAATGAGGACTGAAGGAAAATGAACTTTTTTTTAGCAAGATCTATGGCTTTATGATTTACTTCCTACAGGGAAACCAACTCAACATGCTGTACCCACATTATACATTCTATGCTGTAGATTTCCAGACCTGTAACAGTCTTCTAGGCCTCCTAGAATATATTCCACTGCAAAGGTTCTTGCTCATTCTATCATCGGTGCAACCTTTTTTTCAGCAGGTTGCACCACACCATGAGGTCCAAGTGAGTCACAGCCACATCATGGACATTGATGCTAATGATCAGCTGTGCAGCGAAGGTGGTTTTTGTCTTAGACCAGAACTTTCAGGGAATGAAACCAACTGGTGGTTGGTCTTCACAGACCACTCTTAACCAGAGAAGAATGTGGAGCCTTGCTTTAGGAAGGAGAACAGGATATAGCAGAGTAGTAATGAGGATGGACAAGCACACTGTCTGGAGATGGAAAGTCTCTAGGACATTTCAAAGTGTAGAGGAGACAGAACTATATTCTCTTTGCCCTCAGCACTGATCCTTTACATCCTGTCCTTGTCTCCTTCATCTGTCATTCCTAATCTAGTTTCTTCATCCTGTCCCCTTTCCTAGCCTATGGCCTTTGCTGCTCAGTCAAATATTTGGCATCAGGACTGTCTGTCTACTCAGCCAGTGCCAAACCTCCTCTTTGTTGGGGAGGATGAAACAGAAAAACCTTATAAATATGATTGTCTAGCAAAAGATTTTGAGAATATGGAAACTATAAGCGAGATTGAAATGAAAGCCATCTTTGAGATACCAAACCTTAGTTACTAAATAACTAGAAAACAATAGTATGGCCAGCTAAAAGTAATCCCCTCTTGACTGAACAATTCCCTCTGCTTGCAGACAGTCCAAGGGTCAGAGAAGACCCTGCTAGCTTGGCAGAAGGGGTCCAAAGAGTAGTTTTTAGGGTTTGAAGTGTAACACAGTATGGTAATGATTCTTATAGGCTGTATGTAAATGCTATTAGTATAGCATTTGTAGGATTTGTATCTTGTATTAGATTGGTTAGTGGAAATTAGAATATTCAACACAGAAGAAGATTTATTGTATTGTAATGGGAACCTCGCTCTCTGAACTCTTTCTCATACTGCTTTCTTAGCTCTTTCTCTTACCACCCTCTTACCTCTTTCTCTTACTCCTTGCTCTCTTACTGTCCTGCTCCAAGCTGTGGCTAGCAGCTCCAAGCTGGGCCCTTTTACACATGCCCTTTGCAATAAACCACAAGTTCCAAGACCTGGTTTTAGAGATCTCTCTGTCTGTCCTGACCGTCCTGCCCACTGACGCTCCTACACTCTTCTTGCTCCATTCTCTCCTGACTGACACTTAGTCCTCTCAGTTTCCACCTCACAGCCCTAGGCCCAAAGCACAGATCCTTATCCTTTCCCTCAGGATCATTGTGTGGCCATATCGAATTATTACTTCCTTGATAATCCTTATCCAAATCGGGAACAGAATCATCCGTTAAGGATGGAAAATACCTCCAAGACCACCGTGTTCAGCCTGTGGCCAAGCCCCACCTTGTCACCCAGACCAGAGCACTGAGTGCCACGTCCAGGCATGCCTTGGACATCTCCAGGAATGGGGACTCCACCACCTCCCTGGGCAGCCCCTTCCAATACCTTAGCACCATTTCAGTGAAGAAATTATTCCTGATGTCCCCTTGTCCTGTTACTAGTTCACTAGAATCAATCACCCTTGACCATAAGGTCCTGACCCCTGTGGTTGCCACCTTTCTAGTTTTACCCCATTTTACTTGCTACCCCAGACTCATTCTCCTCACCTTGACATACCTTCAGAGCCTTTCCTCCCTACATTCAACCTCCTTTTCTCAAAGTATGCATTTTCTTCTTAGTGAGTTGGCTCCTCTCTCACCCATGCTAGAAACAGCTTGCTTATCCAGGCAGTACCTGGCCCAGGATAGACAGACAGACAGACAGACAGACAGACAGACAGACTGGGCTCCTCTCCTGTGGCTTTACGTGGGAGCAGGCTCAGACAGTCTTTGGAGCTGGACCTGCACATCTCAGACTGCTTTGAAGAGCAATAAGAAGTTCAGGACCCCTAAATCAGATGTGAACTTTTGGTTGCTGGATGAAAAAGACCTCTCTGCTGATAGGAAGAATTAAATGCAGTAAGGCAGATAGCCAAACACAAAGACAGATTGCTGCAGAGGCTGTGAAATCCTTATAATTCAAGGGCTTGAAGCAAAAGTTAAATAAAGAATTCTCAGAAAGATTCCAGGTACATCTAAGCCTATTTTGGCATAGAGGAGTGGACTAAGTTTTTAGGACCCATCAAGGTCCTAATTTCCTAAGGTTTTTGGGGAAAAAAAATAAAAAAATAAAAGGCTGGATGGCTGGATGCAATTTTACAAAGTTTGCCATTTCAAATGTTTCAGAGGATTTTGGTAAGGATGACAAAAAAGCGCAAAAGCAATTTCCTAGCAAATTTCAGATTTCTGCTCCATAACATGGCAGCAAACTGTTAAAATATTTTTTTAAAAAAATCACCCAAAATGTCTTTAAAACACACAAACCAGCATGTTCCTCTCTACACTTGTTCTTGGAAACGGGTGAACTGCTCTGGCTGAAATTTGTCAAAACTTGACCCTGAGTCAGGCACCAGGCATGTAAAATTTCAGCTACTCGTTACATTCTGGCAAAATTTTAAGGAGTTAAAAACATGTCCTAATGATAAGCACCAGGCAACCTTAATAACATAAAGACTTGTCTAGAAAATACAAAAAGCTCCCCATTTGGCTCAATGCAGCACGTCTGACATGTTGCCATAAACGCTTCTTTATCTTTTCTATTATTTTTCTTGGCTTAAATATTACAAATGTTAGACTTCAATGCCATATAAAGAGAAGTTAATTGTTATGCAATTTGAAAACAAAAACTGTTTGGCAAGGTAGTGAAGCAAGTTAAGTTCTCTTATGAGGAGCAGCAGATCTTATCTATCCTGGGAAAAGTACCAAGCCTATAGACTGATCAATGGAAAACAAAAAGCAGAATTTAAGTAGAAGAGATAAGCCATTCAATAAAATTGTTACCATTTAGATCAGGCCAGGCATTTTGCTGTCTTTGGGGAAGATAACACAGACTATTTCCTCCTGGAGCTCAGAGTATCTAAGCAGTATCCTGAGGTTTTAGCCCATAGCCTGGGATGATGCTGCGATTAATTTCCCTGATGGCAATCGCCACTGCAACAGCCACTGCCAAAACCTCTGCTTTACAGGTATTGGGTAAAGGAGCTTCTGGATCACTGAGTGCTGTTGCCTGTACATAAAGATTTTAAGTAAAAATAAAAACAAAGAAACTTGGATTTACAGGACTGAGGCCTATTAAATTATAGTTATTCCAAAGAAAATAATGGGGAACAGAGTAAAAATAATTTCCTGAGGTGCTAGCTTGATGGGAATGGAAAAATATGCTGTCTTTCTTATGATATGCCAAGTTGCTGAAACTGGAACGTGTTTTGAATAAAAAGGAGAGAAAAAATGATATCTGTACTTGATGTGATAAGAAGCCAACTACTTTGATTCTAGAGCCTGGATTAATGCAATTTAATTATCATTATCATGCAGAATGTAACAAAGATATGCTGGCTACCAGCCCTGCTGGGGTATACATGCAAAATTGATTCAGTCAAGGAGATATAAAGTAGTTTGGATGAAAAAAGGGTGCTGAAGAGCTATTCTTATAAAACTGCTCCCCACTGAGCACCAGCAATCGCAGCCCTAAACCCTGATTCCAGCACACTGAATATTTGTAACCAGGCTAAGTATGAGAGCACCTGCAGAACCCACTGCACTTTGTCAGTGATCGCAATGAACTCACATTCTCTTTGCTTTATGCAAACATGTCCTCAGCAATACATTTATTAACTATCTGTAGCTGTTGAAAGGGGAAAACCTAATAAATCCAACAAGATAATAACTCAAGGAATTAAAATAATTAGAATTTCACTAAGCATCTGCAGGATTTGTGTCTGACTCAGCCTAATTATAGCCTGAGCACATCAGAAGGATATCTCCCTGTCAGTAGGTCTGAATTAGGCAGAGAAAGCCATTACAGAGCCCAACAACCTAGACACAGAAAAACAATTTAGCCATTCTGGTGCTTTCCCAAAAGATCCCATGAAGCTCAAATAGCTAATGAAGTCAAATACAGATAAGAGAGAAAATAAATGGAATGTGTGTACAACGTGTGTTTTACAAACTGAACTCTGCAACGCAGGAATGTCCGTAAGAGTAGAAATTTGTTAATTCTGCCTAGTGGCCCATTGCACAATGCACTTTTTAAAAAATTAAGATATCAGTGAATCCACAGCCTTACAAATAAAGAGAATGTCTGCATCATGAGATACTGCTTGGTCAGTAATATGAGAAATATCATTTAAAATTTAATTCTTATTACCCTTCCCAGAACACAAGCATATTTTATGAATAGCTGGGTTTGCACCATGAACTTCCTCTCCAGCATTCTGATAAAATACATCTGCTGTGCCACTTACATGACATTTCAAAGACTAAGACTTAAATGCAAACTAACTAATCCCCACAAAATCCCTGAGATGAAGATCAATGTTGGCTTCATTCTACAGCAGAGGCACAAGAGTACTCAAGTCTGTCGAACAGGTGGTGGCCATACCAACACTGACTGGGCAAAGCAATAGCGGGTTGATAACAAATGTGACCTCTCAGCTTTCCTCCCTGGCTGGTGGAGCACACACTTACCTGAGTACAAGGCACACGGGGAGACCATGAAGCATTCTTTGGTAGAATTGCTGGAGTACAGGGTGGCCAGAAAGCCATAGGGCAGGAGGCAAAGCATCACCTTCACTAGCCATAAACTCCAGCTACAGAACTGAGAGTTTGCAACAGCTACTTCTCTCTGCTGGCACTATTTGATGGGTATAAAAGAGCTGCCAGCTGCCCCTCCTCCCAGAGCTATCTCCTATTTTCTACACCAGAATGCACAGACTATCTCTGAGCTAGGTTAGAGACACAATTACAAGCTGCAGCTAACATACCACCCTTGCTAGGATTCCCAGGTTTTCTAATACAGGTGAAAACTGGATACAAATTGAAAGAAGGGAGATTTATGTAAGATATTAGGAAGAAATGTTTTATTGAGACAGTGATGAGACACTGGAACAGGTTGGCCAGTGAGGTGGATGCCCCAACACTGGCAGTGCTCAAGGCCAGGTTGGATATGGCCTTGAGCAAACTGGTCTAGTGGGACATGACCCTCACGTACATGGCAGAGAGGGTTGGGACTAGATGATTTTTAAGGTACATTCTGACCCCTTAATATTCTATGATTCAATTAAATGGTACCAAAAATAAGACATTCTTGCAGTGCTTTGCAACAGAACAGGTGAGAATTCAGAGAGGGAGATAAAAAGAACCCTTTAGCTGAAGTGTGAAAGTAAGGAAACACTGTGTGTGATTCTGAAATTAAAGCCAATTATTTCAAAGCCAAATGTAGCCCTCTTGTCATGCTGCCGGCAAGGGAGCCAGACAGAGAGTATCTGCTTTTGGCTCTGGGGATCATTATGGTGCAAACCACTGACGCATGGCGTTTTTTAAGGGACTATCTTTTTCTTAGAAGGAGAAGCATGAGAAAGAAACCAGACCTGTGTGTGCAAAACATAGGGTAAGCCTGCCAACACAATACATATTTGCTAGAAACTGCTCTGTTTTCAGTCAGCAGAGGCATGACGTTAAGGAGATCATGCCACCAAAGAACTGTCTGACCTTGAAAAAGAAGGTACTTACGTATCTCCTGACTTGCGGTAATTCTCAGGACATTCCAAAGACAGGCAGCGAAAGCCGCCCTGGATGTTAAAGCAGGTCTCATTGAAAGAGCAGTTGTGGCTTTCTGCAACACACTCATCGATATCTGCCAAATGGAAACAGGGGAGTGGATTAAACACATGCTTTTTCCACTCCTTGCAGGTGCCAGACAATGACAGTATCCTATTAGATACTACAGAACATGGAGTGCAATTAAACCTTACTACAGGATTGCAAGGGGAGGGCAGAAGAACAAAAAAGTACACTAACCCAACCAATCAGCAAGAAGAAGAAAAGGAAGAGCAGCAGTGCCACTAAGTGGACAAGACCTAAATATTTGCTGACATGTTTGCAGCAGTATATTTCCTTTTAATGTCTAAACTAACTCATAGCACTTCACCATTGGAATCTTTATAGTAAGAATTTTTAATAATTATTTAATAATGCTTTTAAAAGCAGTCTCTACTGAATTACTTTGTAACTGAAACTTCCTGCATATTTATTATAAAAGACTGATTTCTTCAGATATCTAGCTGATGGGTACTGCATTACCTATAATGTTAAAGGAAAGGCATTTTTCAAATACAAAACCTGTTAGAAACTGTCAGAATTCCGCAGTCCAGTGAGGTTTCCCTGCACTTATTGAACCCACCTTGGCAGTTGCGTGCATTGGGTGCCAGCCTGTACCCAGTAGAGGGACAAGTACATTGAAAGCTCCCAGGAGTATTAATGCATCGAAAGGAACAGATATGTCCTCCAGTGGGCAAAGCACATTCATCAATATCTGCAAGAAAAAAACCACCACTAATTTACTATGTGTTCATGATATTCAACCCAGTGTGCATGTGCAGTGCTCCTGCTATGAGCTTCAAACACAATTTGGTGATTCTAATTTCTGGGCAAGGAAGATCATCAGATAAGTGTGGCTCTAGCCAGCAACATTTAAATAGCAAAAATTTTCAGGAATAAATGGAACTCTGAAGAAAATTAAAAGCTATATGAGAGCCCAAGAGACTAACGGGCGAGAGCAAGTACTTTACAGTGACATGTATTGTAGTGCTTTATAAAAGGGAGGGAGAAGAACAGTTTTATCCTTGTTTTTACAAAAAGGAGATCAAAATTAGATGTTCTGGCCAAGGTCTCACTGTTTCATA
The DNA here is from genome assembly GCA_013186435.1 of Turdus rufiventris. Lineage (NCBI taxonomy): Eukaryota > Metazoa > Chordata > Aves > Passeriformes > Turdidae > Turdus > Turdus rufiventris. The sequence goes on from PYHW01010297.1 coordinate 2,045,226, forward strand.
ACTCTTGGAGACCTAAGTCTAAGTTCAAGATCTTGTCCATGAGATCACACCCACATCCTCCTTGTATGGAGAACACATTAGTTCAGAACCAGCCCTGAAAAAAGGATATATAAAATGCTACCTAGTAATATCATATATTGTATATGGAACATATAAATAAGCTTTTATCTCCACCTGCTGAAGACTAGAAGTTCTGGTAGATCCTCAGGAAAAAGACAAATTTCTGTCAAGTTACAAAATTGTGCCAAGCTACAATTCAGTATAAACAGCAAAAATGACACCACACATGCAAAAAGATGCTCCTAGAGAAGGACATGAGTGGGCAACCCCATTAAATACAGTTTCCCAAGAAATATCAGAGAGACTCAAAAAAATTACATGGAATTGCTTGTGTTTGTTATGGCAACAAAAAGAAATGGCCACCCAACCCTGTCCCTGCAGCACCACAGAGCTCACCTTCACATGAAATGCCATCGATGTCACTAAGCTGGAATCCACGGCGGCAATAGCACTGGTAGGAGCCATACACATTGGCACACTCTTGGCTACAGGGGTTGCTCTCACACTCATTCAAATCTGAAATGCAAAGTTATACACCTGAATCCCAAATTTCTTGCAATATTTATCACTCCTAATACTGGAATAAGACAAAATTTTGGAAGGTAATTTTTTTTAAATTAAAAAAAGGATAGCACACATCACTGGGTAACCTGGAAACAAGGAGGCTCTGAGTGTGTTATTCTTAACAGGCAGTACAGGTTCATTTTCATTGTGCTATAATATCCTACTGTACTTCAAGGTCTGAGACCGAGAGGGAATCTTTAGGCCAACACTTAATTTTTGTGTCTGGATATCAGCAAGACTGGTTTTAAAGGTTTTCAACTTGATTGAGTTGAATCACCCTTCAGACTACAGCAAATGCAAACCTGTACACCTCTGCATCCCAGAATCACAGAAACATTCAGGTTGGAAAATACCTCCAAGACCATTGAGACCCGTAACCAAGCCCCACCTTGTCACCCAGACCAGAGCACTGAGTGCCATGTCCAGATGTTCCTTGGGCACCTTCAGGAAAGGAACTCCACCACCTCCCTGGGAAGCCCTTTCCAATGCCTAACCACCCTTTCAGTGAAGAAATTCTGCCTGATGCCCTTCCTGTGCACCTTGAGGCTGTGTCATCTTGTCCTGTCAAATGATCCAGTCTAAGGGGGATATATTCAAGCTGTGGATTATAGTGGCCTCAACTAAGCACAGTAGCATTCATTTACTCAAAGAGACTGCACTGTGATGATTTCTCTTGTCATTCCAGTGCAGTCTTCCAAGCTAAAATAAAAAAAAATAGCTGAAAGAGCAATGAGCTGTTTCTCACACTACATAACCAAAGCACTGACAGCCGTACCTTCACAGGATCTACCATCAGCAGAAAGTTTGAAGCCCATGGTGCAAGTGCAGTAGTAGGAACCAGGAGTATTCTCACACTTGTGAGCACAGAGGCGGCCTGGGTAGCGCCTGCATTCATTGATATCTGCAATGACGAACACACACAGAGGTCTGTGGATTGGCTGCCTCACTGCTGTACCAGTCTGGACAAGAATGTGCTTATAAAAGTTTGATTGTTATTTTCCAGATTTAAATTTCATATTAAAGAGAGAAGTCCTCAATATACTCATTTAGAAGCACCCCAGAGTATAATTGGATTAGATCTATACAGAAGAAAGTTGCTTTGATCTTCCAAAGGAATCTTTTGCTGTAGGTGCTTATATTATAGAATATCACAGAAAACAATTACACACATTTTCACAATCTTACCTTTTAATAGGATAGCAGATAACATGTTGACAATACTAATACACCTTCCTTTGAAGTATCAGCAGTTCTTTAATATGGTTTTAGAGTCAACCAAATAATATAGCAGTCAGTTTTACATTCTGATGACAGGGGGTATGCAGAGAGCAGTAAGACTCTTTACACAGGATCATTTTGTAAGTGCATGGCTGCATGTATTTAGGTTGATGGTGTCACTTACCAATACACGTCCTACTGATGACATCAAAAGTATAGCCAGCTTTGCACTCACAGCGGTAATTGCCTGGGGCATTGATACAAACGTGTCCTTCTCCACAGGGCTGGTTAGAGGATGAGCACTCATCCACATCTAAAACAAAAAGCAATTTTAGTCAGAGTATGCTTCTGATTATGCAAGTTGAGAGAAGAGCAACATGTTAACTGGGTTTTTTCTTTGTCCCCTGATGGTTATAAAGTGTTTTGAAACAGAAAACAAGATGTTATCACACTCTCAGCTTTTACAAGATCAGTGTTGCAAATCCAAACTATTTGTACCAAAGCAGGTTAGCTCTAAGATGTCCTCAATGTTGATGGACTTGGGAGGAAAGTGATGAAGTAATCAGGCAAACTTTGGAGGAATTCAGGTGCAAAATTGTTTTATTATGCATACTCAGTATTTGTGGATCAGATCTTCATCGAATCTAAGATGTCTGAGATCCAGGGTCATCACTAGTGCTTTGATAAGCCACTCACAGAAACAGAAAACACACAAAAAGACCTCTTTTTGCAAAAACCACCTCAGTTGAAAGCCAGCCAAAGGCATCTCTTTCTTTCAATGTTACTTGAATGGCTTCCGTGGCACATTAAGTTAACCTTGTGTTCTCTCTCTGTACTAAGGAGATTTGGGACCACACAGCATTGTTCCATTGACACAGTCACAGCCACTGCCATTTATGGGAGCTGATAATCATTACTCCTCTTTTCAAAACATTGGGTTTCATGAGTTATATGAAGGACAGAGGGTGGATGCTTGTAATTTTTCACTTGCTGGGACTGCCATGAACGAAAGAACAGGGTCAAGAACTGACTGCGGGAATGATAAAAAACTGGGCAAAGTGCAAGAAACTAGTAAACATAAATTATATATGTGAGTTCTTTTCTTAGAGCTGCTTTTTCTTCCCGTCACTCACCTACACATCTTGTTCCATCTTCATTGAGATGATAACCTCGGCCACAGCTGGGTGAGATTCGCTGGCAGGTAAAGGAGCCATCAGTGTTAATACAGATCTGTCCAGCTGGGCACGGCATGTTGGTACTCAGACACTCATTGATATCTACAAGAGCACAAGTCAGTGTAACTCTTTCTGGTCTCAAGAGGTTTAAGGTAAGATGCTGTCATTATGTAACCCTTCAGAGAAAAGTTCTGTCTGTGGGAGGAGACAACTATTCATGACATTTGGCTTCACTGACACAGTGCCTCCAGAGTGAAGAGCGGGGAGGTATAAAAGCCATAGATACTACTGAAAAGCAGTGGAAATTTGATATAGAACTTGTATCTGTTTCAAAGCCTTTAAAAGTCTCTCCTAAACGTACAAAGAGCCAGTCAACAATTCAGCTCACCGCCTTAACCAGTTCTTCAGTCTGTGTGTTCTGGTTGAGCTCTTAGCTTCTACAGGATGATCAGAGTCACAAATACAACAACAAAATTCCCTCAGCTCCATACAGAGCAGCATTTGATGTAAAGTTAGGCTGTGAAACAACCTAAATATTTTGAGCTAATGCATTTTACAGGCCATAACTACTGCTGCTTTGATGTGGCTTTACTGATGGCCATGACAGCAAGTTAATCAGAAGCTGCCATCGATCTGGCACTACTTGTGGCAGGCGTGTGCCTTCAGAGGGTTTGCTGTGCACAGGCACTGGTCCCCCTCATTTTAAAGGGTGCAGTTTTGTTTTCAGTCTGTTTCCAGTGTCAGATTTCAATACTACAGGAGAGCAAGGGGCTGATAATGAGTGCAACTTGGCAGCTGCTGCTGCTCGGCCAGTTCCACAAGTCCAAGACTTGCTATGCCAATGGGGGAATTAAAAGTTGAGTTGAGACTTGAAAATGATACTCAAGGGAATAACTGATAGATTTGTAGGTAACTTTAGACAAATCCATATAGAGTCTTCTGGAAACCAGTAATTTTAATGCATTTATATGAAGGTTATAATTCTGGTTTTGGAGAGTGTTGGAAACAAGGCATTGGCCTGACAAGATTGTAATCACTCTTTAAAGAAAAACTCCTCTCCACAGTATATTTCCTCCTGCGCAGTAAATTCTTGATGGGCTGTAATGTGGGACAGGTCTGGAAAGACCTACATGCCTGTAAAACCATGCAGACTAATATCAAAGGGTGTTGCAGAGGATGTCACATTTACAGCTTTCTACACAAAGCTTTGGCTAAAACCTTTTGGACAGAGTTAGATAAAATACATCACCATTTTTTTACAAATTTTGTTTCAGATAAAACACCCAATGACTTGAGAAAGCTAACCACCTTAGATAATAATCTCATTAAAAATAGCGATCTAGTATTTAAATCTTTTATTTAAATGGCTTTCATCTGTCACTCTTACCTGTGGGATCAAGGAAAGAGAAATGTGTACAAAGATGAAGAATAGTTTGAGTAGCTCAGAACCCACCCAGTGAAACTACAACTTTTCTGCCAGACAGCACTGGAGTATTCCCCAAGATAAGAACATGCCTTACCAATACAGTTGCCTAGTGCATCTTGTATAAACCCACTCATGCACTGTAGCTTGGGTCGGCAACGAAAAGATCCTGGAGTATTCTGACAGATAAAATCGGGGGGGCAGTTATGAGTACCAGTCTCACATTCGTCAATATCTGGTACATCACAAAAAAAAATTGTTAGCAGGAATTCGACAGGTTTTGTTAAATACATTTAAAACATAAGACATAATTAAAAATCATCACACAGATTAATCCTCAGCATACCTTCCCAGAATTCTGTGATCCAGGATCAATGTGACTTCCTACCTCAAAAAAGATCGTAGTAAGACCAGGTAGTTAAGAGTTTTTTGCTATTTTATTATTAATATTATATACAGGGGTATGTCTGTGCATATTATGTTCTATAAGTTTAGTTCTCACAACTAAATGATTCAAAACTATTATATAGTACCTAAAGCATCACATTCAGCATTGCTCAGCTTTGATTCAGCAGTGTGCTTAGCTTTGAAGTCAGGAAGATTTAATTACTAAAGTGCAATTTTAATTTTCACTTTAGATCCAATGCAGATATTGTTCATTTCTTTCATAAGTGAATTAATTTGCCTTGATTCCCATCCATATTAAGGTTTGCAATATCCCTGCATTATCATGCTTTAAAATGTACATAAATATGACTTCTGCTTACTTTAATATTCTACTCCAGGTCAGAATAGACAATAAATATTTATGAATAAATCATTGTTCATGTAAAGCAGTTAAAGGAGACAATGGCAAATGGGGTTTCCCTCTCGAATATAGTCCTGTCCACATAAAGCAACTGAAATTTAATGTTTGCCACCTGGCAGTGGGATAAAATCTCCTAAAGCTATCAAAATACAGAAACTCTCCAGCAACAGGATACCTCAGCTTTCTCATCCATGCAGTTGATACAACAGTAGCCCTAGAGCTTTGTGAGACTTAAAAAATGAGTGTGGAGACCATTTGAAGTTTAGGTTGGGTTAATACTGAATTTGGTTTAGCAGGGTTCTACATGTAGCACAACTCAGTCATGTTATTTAGCATTTAAAAACCATACATGAAGATTATTATTTTTTATTTTTATCACTATTAACAGAACATTAATAATTAACATTAGTAACATATCTTACCCAGATAACAATTTTCTAACATTAGTGGCAGGTGTAATTTACTATCAGTACTCCATTATTTCCAACAGCTACTTATGTTAATACTTGCCAGTAAGCTATTGGTTGGCCTAAATCTGATGTTATTCAAACCAATGGAAGTGTTACTTCAAAGGGATCACAGTTATACCATGATACTTTCAAAAACATTGCCTGATGTTCTGCAAGTTTTGCATTGGAGTTTGTTCATCAGCTTTTTTACTCAATCTATTATTCATCACTGATCAGTTCCTACAGTAAAACCTTACCTAAAATTTTGGTTAATTTACTCAGTGGAATGAAATTAGTTTATTTATAAACTGTTCTAAGCTTAGGGGGAACAGATCTTTTCATAGTGAAAACCAACTCCACATCAGCTGGAGCTGGCTGCTAATTTATATCTCTGAAAAGGCAGCACGCCAAGTGAAGTTACAGATGCACATAACAGCTTTCTTTAAGCTAAATGGAACTTGAAATAAGTAAGTTTTTTATATGAAAGACTGTTACCTTTCTGTTCAAACACAGCCAATCAAGAGCAGTGGTTTTATCCCCTTTATGTTTTTAAATCCCTAGGAATGCTGTGATTAAGAAATTAATCCCTTTGTAACCTCCTAAGGGTAAAAGCTTACTTTCTTTTTCACCTTCATATTTTCAAACTGAATCACCTGGCTGCTTCACTTACCATATTTTGTTTCACACTCCAGAATGTGCAAACTTGATTGATTCAGATGCATCTAAACCATTAGATATGCTCTAAGAGCAGGACTTAGGCACTCTACTCACAAATGAGCAATCAATTCCACAGAGCAGACTGGAGCTAGCCAGAAATTATCTCCAAGGTATTGTGTACAGTGTGAGTTCTGAGCCTTCATAATCACCTGTTTTCGCCCGGAGAACAGCTCCTAACATGCAACTGCCAGTGTGAAGTACAGTTATCTGCCCGGAATCCTTTGCAGCAGCCCCCAGCTGCATGAGCTAGTTATTTGCAAGGTGACAGGTGGGAAAGCTGCTGTCCTTGAAGTGTGTGTGCCTCAGTTACGCATGTATTTACCAAAAGCCAAAGAGCATGACATGATGTGCTTGGTTTTTAACTTAAGAAGATTCTAGTTTCTCTGCACAGGACATACCTTTGCAACGACTGTCATCTGTTAGTTCGTAACCAGTTCCGCAGCTGGTGTCCCGCTGACAGCGAAAGGATCCTAATGTATTGACACAGGTTTGTCCAATCCCACAGTTGTGCGTCCCAGTGATACATTCGTTAATGTCTACAATACGCAAAATTATTTAACAATAAGTAAGAGAGAGAGTAAATAAGAAACATGATGTTGCTGGGAAGAGATGAGGTCGAAGGCTAGCTGTGGGCACACTTCCAACGAGGTGTTCCTCGAAGCATGAGATTACAAAGGTGTGGATTTGGCCTCACACTCACATGTCACCACACAGCTGTTGCCAGGATGTGAGCCAGCAAAGACATTTGGATCCTGCTGGTACCAAGATTTGCTGACTCACTGTACTTAAGAACAGGAAGGTTAAGTGAGTGAGAGCAAAGAGCCAACATCATCTGATTGAGTCTAGTAGTAGATGATGTCACTGGACATGTCTAAGGTTGTTAGAGCTTGGATGTGTAGACACAGTCTGCTGGTAGAGTTTGCAGTATTTGGTTTATGTTGGACTTGATGATCCTAAGGGTCTTTTCCAACCTCAGATATTTAATGGTTGGATTAGAGTTGACTATATGAAT
>PYHW01010297.1:2061068-2119413 GCA_013186435.1 Turdus rufiventris
AGGCTGTGATCCAGTGGGAGACCCAGCAGAGAGAGGGGCTCTGCTTCCAGGCTGGAGCAGCCTGTCCTTGGAGGACTGCACCCCATGGCAAGAGAGACCCACCCTGCAGCAGTTTTGGGAGGACTGCTCCTTGTGAGAGTGGAACCACGCTGGAGAAGTTCACAGAGAACTGTCTCCTGTGCGAAGGGACTCCACAGTCTCACAGGGGAAGGACTCCTCTCCCTGGGCAGTGCAAGAAAATCTTGGGTGACAAACTGATCAAAGCCCCCACACCCTGTCTCCCTGCACTGTAGGTGGGAAGGAGAGAGGGGCTGGGGGAAAAAGGAAGTTTTAAAGTCTTATTTTACTTCTCATTATCCTCCTCTGATTCTGTTAGTAATAAACTCACTTTGTACCTCTAAGCCAAGCCAGTTTTTCCCTTGGAATATTTTCTCCAGGTCCTTAACTCATGAAACATTCATTAAATTATTCTCTCCTCTGCTCAGTTGTGGCAGGGGAGGGTGAGTGAGCAACTTATGTGGGTGCCTGGTGTTTTGCCAGAGTCTAACCACAACAACTGGTGTTTATCATAACTGAGTTTTCCTACTGACCCTCACAGCTTCTACACTGGCAATCTCAAAAGCCAACGTTTCATGACTGACACACGAAAGAAGATGGAGAAGCTGATGAAGAGCATACTCAGGACTCTGTAGACCTGGACATGGCTCCACATATTTCACCTGTGAACTTGGAAAATCACCTTTACTTTTAGTTCTCCCACTGTAGAAAGGGAGCAATCATAGCAGTGATGAGAAGACTTTAACTCGTGTTCATGGTGCACTCTGGAATTCCAAGACACAAAGTAGCATGGAACTACCACTAGTATGATCCTGGTATAAATTAATCTAAATGTTTCCTTTTTCACACCAATTTTTCTAGCAGTTGGCCTGTTCTGAATGCCTTTGATCCTTTAATCAGGAGTGCAGTCTAACCTTCATATTAGTTCCATTCTTGAAGTGTTTGCAGCCATTTTCCAAGGGCTGCCAGTTGCCTGGAAGCAAGTTGTGATGGCCACTTATTTATTTGCTAGAACAATAACTGATTTCATGGATGGTACAACCTAACTATCGCTTGTTATAATACCCTTTCACTGCCTGTAAGCCTCTGCTCCTTAAGTCATCCCAATAATAATATCAAACATTTTTTAGCCAAATCCCATGCAGCTTCAAAGCCCTGCCTTGCTCCTCAGGTGAGGATAGACAGTAGATAGCTGTGTCCTACCTGTAGTCCCATGTTCCCTTGTATGCTCTCTCACAGAAAGGCATACAGTTACATGTGAGAAATTTGAAGATTTATTTTTTGTGTGATTAGGAAGCACCTGAAGTGCCTTAGGTGAATAAAGTCCCTTGAATACGTAAAGTTTACAATAGTTTTAGGTATTTCTTATTATTTATGGTCGGATTTAGGTGGGCAGTTTTGGTGTGAATCCTGTAGTGACATTGCTTTTGGTATCTGTCCACAAGAGGTCTCTCCCTCTCTGAAATCCATTAGATGCTAACCAAAAACTCACTAATAACTCAGAAGAATTTTCCAGAACTTTTAAAAAGCTAAACAAAAATTTAAAATATTTTCAACATTCCAAAGCAATAAAACTTTTGTGCTCACCTATTGCACACAACCCAATTATTCATGACAAAACTTTTGAGATAAGGATTTATCTCAACCCTTGAAAAGTACCTACGACAAATTTTGGGGGAAATGTCCAAACACCTTAAAAGTGGTTAAATTTCTAGAAGTTGCACTCCTTTCTGGAGGGCTGTTGTGGTACAGACTTCCAAAAAATAATTTCTACATCTCATGTACCAGCATCACTTCTGGAAATCAATTGCTTTCTTCTAATGAATATTTTAAAGATTAATCATTCATTTTGCTTTTTCTTTTTCCAAGGTTAGAAAAACAATGCTTCCAAACAACCACAGGAGAAAATTCTGCCCATCGTTTTCTATGCCTATTGCCTTTATGTATAAAAGCTAAGTTTTCAAAATAAGATCTTTTTATCTTCTTTCCAATCCCAAGTTTTGGATTCAAAAGAAGGATTAGCTGCCTCATTTACTGCAAAGGGCTGCAATTAATCCTACTAATCATTCTTTCTACTTCCTTGAAGGAGACAAAGAAGATCCAAAAGGCATGACCTAAGCTAAAAAAAGGACCAACTTAGGCAAAATAAGATTCAAATTTGTTTACCACAGCAAGACACAACTTCCATGTATTGTATGCCTCAAGCTGATCAAATTCAAAATGCATTCAACAGAAAAAATAATGAAGTGTTCACTGATATTAGATCATAAGTCATCTATGTCCACCATGGATAAGAGATTACCATCAAAGATACTCCTACCTCAGTGAAGTTGCTACGTGTTGGATGTTCCTGTTAGGGAGTGGAAGGACAGAATGTGACTCAAAAACATTAATGAACTCAGACTACGTTTATACTAGATTAAACAGGGACAAAATTGGGCTCAGGGCATTACTTCACAATCACCTGTAATATCGGCAAGCTCTAAAGGCAGCTAACACTCCATCAGACAAGGCTAAAGTGTGTTCTGAGGCAAACACAACTCTCCTGCACTGTGTGTTGCAGGGGAAGGACAGCAGCTATGTGACAGCTGTGCTGAGCCATTTCCTCTCAGGGCCAGAGATCAAGGCCCAGCTCAATTTGTTTAATAATAAAACTGATCACTATCAAAATCTGCCATCTTTAAAGATGTTTGGTCATTTACAAAAACAGCATTAAGTCTTCTTCTTTGTGCTGACAAGCCTACATAGGGAAACATCAGGCACATGGTGGTAAGTGGTTTCCTTGAACAGATGAGTTCTGGTTCAGAGTTGCCCCATGGCTTGTGGTTAAAACAGCACTGCTGCTAAAATCCTGTCTTTGGTAACAAGCACTAGGATCTGCAGAGTCCTCACCATCAGTCCTGTTCATCTTCTCAGAGCCCTTCAAAGTATTGACACAGAGGGTGAAATATAATTTTGTGCCACATTCAGATTAAGGAGGATGTGCCTTCTGCAGTAAAGGCTGCCCACAGGAATTCCTGTTCCAAGACCAGGGCATTCCCTGGACATCACCAACAAGTGATGCATGGCCCCTCTGGGAGACACAGTCCACCATGGGACAAGGTAATACCGCATGTGCGGACAGATTCAGGAGAACCCTACCATGTCAGCCTCATCAGCATGTGTCATTTTTCTTCTCCTCCCAGTGAGAACCTGAATTACTTCCCAGTGACATCCCACTGACAGGAGCAGATCAAGCCAGCATTTTCTAGAATATGAAACTTGTCAGTCAGACACTGTCTCCCATACTCCACACAGTGGATTTTTAAATTCTAACCGAATGAACTGTTTGGTGTCTCGAAGCAGTGGGAAGAACTAAAATCACTCTCATCTGTTCTCATCACCATGGAAAAAAATCCATAACAGGACCAAAGCTGTTCACAACTGGTTCATGGTCAAGGTCACGATCTTACTGGTAGAACTTTCTTCCAAAAATACCTGAAGAAAAGTATGACTATGCTCCATTCCTGGCAGTGAGAGACAAAGACAGTAATAAAGGTGGAGGGCAGGGTACAGGTTAATTGCAGATGCCAACAACAGGCATTTTTACTCTGATATCAAATGCTGGTATGACAGATCTCTCCATCCAGCTGTAAATCAAAGTCATATTAACTTAGAACACTTACACAAGCTGGAATTATAAGTACCCTGAGAGGTTTAACTTCAGTCCTACCCTTTTGGACCACCAATATTGAAAACCAGTGAGTCTGACCTTAGGCCGTGGTGCTTTGGTGAAAGCTGAAGTCTGAAATGCGCCCGAGTTTCTCACCCATCTGTCACTACAGCACTGATGGCTTCTTTTCATGCAAAAGTAGTTTTCTGGCAAATTACCCATTAAAGATTTTCTACCTTATTGCATTCTCCTCTCTGCCTCAGCTAAAATGCAACGTGACAGTCGGCTTTGCTGAACAGGGCTCCATTTCTCAAAGAGAAGGACAAAGCAAAAAAAACCTTAACAGAGACATGAGATGCAGGCAGGAAAAAAACTGTTCATGTGCAGCAAACCAAGTCTAATGACCTCCAGGGTCAACCCTAAATAACCTCAATTCCACTTCTTACAGACAAAAAGAGTACCTCTGATGTCTCACCTTGAAGTATTCGGCTTCACAGGTGGAATTTTTGGCAATGTGTGAGTCACACTCCTCATGCACGTTGGCAAATTCAACCCCATCGGAACAGGACTGCTTCTCCAGCTGGCTGCGGCAGCACTGCGCCTGGGTCATGCTGCCAACAGCATGGAAGGAAGGGGAGAACAGTGTCACATGTGGGTCAAGAACAGATGATGCAAGATTTGACAATTAGCACTCATACTAGTTATGTGGAAAGGGGTCTCTTTGGGAAACTGTTACAACATAAAGATGTTCTCTGGCAGGAGGCAGATTGTCTGTGTGACGTGTTTAACAGAGTTTCGTTGCTGATTTACCTTGCAGTCTACCCTAACAACTTTTTTAACAAATGCATAATTTCAACCATACCTGCCTCAGGGCTCAGAGTTTTCAGGGCTGCATTCTGGCATGTTTTGTGACAGCTGTGGCTAAGGAGACTGATGGAAGGGAAAAGGCCCTGGATCTCGTGAGAGCCTGCAATCCCACTCTACCCTCACACCCGCAGCCCCAAATCAACAAGTATGACACGTGGAAGGTAGATCAGAGCATTGTTCTGTGGGACACTGGAGATAATGAAGAGAAATGAAGATACCAGGGGAGGTCACAGTGAGAAACAGAAGAGTGTATTGCAAGCAAGGGGAAAAGAAAGACAAGGGAGAGAAAAGTATTACAGGGCAGGGAGATGTGGAGAGGAGACATGATATAATTGTGCAGGAAACTTAATTTTCATTACACTGCTTATTAAATCATTCTATTTTATCTCAACATTAATGAGAAAACTGGGGAAAAATCTGCATGAGGGGGTTTTAAACTCCTCCAGTCCAGTTGCTACTGTAACACAAACACAAATCCCAGTGAAGACTTTTCACCACTCTACTTTTATGTGCAACTCTGCTTTGCTGGGTAGTTCTGTGGGTAAAGTTCTTCCACCACTACCTTCTGTTACAGACACTGGGAAACTGAGAAAAAGTATCCTGTACTCCTAAAAATCCTCTATTCCACTGCTGAAAATTTTGCTAAAATCAGGGAGTGGGTTAGTGGAACTACTGAACTACAGGCTTCTCCCACCATCACCTGAGATAGTGGTTTAGCATGCATCCACTCTGGAGGAGCTTTCTTGCTCTCCAGGACAATAGGATGACCTTTCAGCTGCCAGGCAGTATGAAGGACTCCCTCAGCTCTAAGGTCAGGCGACTAAAAGCAGGTGACATGTGGGTACAGGGCTCAGATTATGCATCTTTACTCATGTGGATGAGGCCAGGTTGTCAAGATACATTCCTGAAGATTCCAATTGCTATTTACAGGATTTTACCTGGATCACTTCCAACCCAAACCACTCTAGAATTCTACAGTTCTGTGATTAGTAACGGTCTGACTGTGCAGTTCTCACTTGGATAAAAACAGCCATGATATTTCAATGCATAGGAACAAAATCCAGGATAAATTCATTAACAAATTATTTAAAAACAGACTCTAAAATCATAGCAAGAAGTTAAGCCCAGGACAGTAACTTTATTTGGCAGGATATTTCAAGTTTTAGATATCTGATTTAGTTCCAGTTTGGAAGAATATGTAGCTTTTTTGTTGCTGAAATTCCCTCTGAAGCAGAATTTCCATTCCCTGCCCAGCTCTGGGGTGGTCTGACTTTCAGGGCCTTGGAAGCCTCTAAAAACTGAGCTCCAAGCCCAAGAGTGTGGGAGCTGAGACTTTCCAGCCTCTTTACCCCTTCAGATTCTCTTGAGGAGCTAGATATGTTAGCCACAGACAAGCAAACAAATAAGCAAACAACAGCAGTCTTTCAGTAGATCTGTTTGATTCCTGGTGTTTCCTTGTTTTTTCAAACACAAGCCAACCCTTTGAAATGTCTGAAAAACAGGCTAATTCAACCAAAAGAAGAAAGTTTCTTAAAATGTTTCCCACAGCTGTATTCATAAGTCATGTGGTCCACCCCAACTGTAATAAGGAATTAAACATCAATTGGATACTAGATTAAAATACCATTTGTTCATTCTGAGAACAACAATAAAATCACACTTCATTGCCCAAATCCTACAGCCAAGTTGCAGTGGTAGCAAATATTGCTTGAGAACTCTAAGCACTAGTGTGGCACTATGAGAGGCAGAAGCCCTTGGAAGATGGCAGAGAAAAGTGACAGAAATATCTGTGTTGATCTTCCTTTTCCCTCTGCACTCACCACAACCAGCTTGGCAGGCTCCAGGGAGTCTGAGATGAGCAGTGTCTCTCCTTGTCTTTCCTAAGTCACAAGGTTTATAGCCTCAGCTAATGCATGCTCACTTTCCACTCCCCAACAAGGTGAAGGAGCTGTATTTCCTGGCTATCAGGACATTTAGATTTGTCTCTTGGTGTAAAACCTGCCAGGTGTATCATTAATAGTCTGTGGACCATTATAGTATCAGTCTCTAAAAACAGAGAAAGTAAAGTAGTACCTTTCTATAAGGCTGTTTGTTTCTTTTTTAATTAGGAATAATACTTTAAAAAGCCAAAAGCTGTTTTTTCTTTATCTACCTTATTCTGACTTTCAATTAAAAGAGAGCAATATAATTTTTCTAAAAATAAACAAGTATTCACAATGTGGCAGATATTGTGCAACACTAAATATTGAATCTTTAAGAGCATGAGACCTCATAACTGATATTCATTCAGGATATTTCAGGTAAAATAATGCATTTCTGAAGGAGGAGTTTCATTCATGGCTCACGAGTGAACAAAAATCACCAAGACATTTAAAAAATCCTTATTCATTGTTTCAGATGTTGATCTAAGAGTTATTTCTCTACGTGATAATCTGATTATAAATCAAGTTAAGAAATCCTGGTTTATATTCTCACTTTTCCTTTCTGTTAAAATTTAACCAATGTGGTTGATTTTCATTAATTGAATGAACTAATTGAATTAATTTCTGAATGAAAATCTACACACCCCCTTACATCCACAATATTTTCCCATTTGTTATTCTCCTGTCTATTCAATGCAGAGATTTCATCATTACCTATTTTTTATTTCACTTATTTTCATAAAAGCATTAAAATTTAACTTTTTGCTGAAAACAATGTCTTGTCGACCTACTTTTAATACCCTTAGTCTCTCTCATTCTACTTCCTTCAAGCTATGCTACTGCTACTCATGTGTACAGTGGAAGGTCTTGGACAAAATAACAAAATTAAAAAGAATGATTTTGCAAAAACAAGGTAGGTCTTCCAGCCTTAGATTCTTCAGTCTGCATTCTTGCAACACTAATGAATAATGTTATTCTTGATGTAATTCCAAAAAGGCTACACATTGTTAAAGGCATGCAAATACCATATGGAGATAGACTGTTTCTGGCATGGGAATTAAGTTAACTTGCTAAGAGCTCTGTGCAGGGGAAACTCTCCACTTAGAAAGAAAGACTTATTGGACAGGTTGAGTTCCAAAATTAAATGGCAGGCCTTTCCAGCTGTTGCAAATTTAACCACACCACAAGACAATGAATGAATGGGAAAAGACCCACTGTGATGACAATCAGAGATATTAAAATACTACACTTATATTTACTGAGCCACAAAGACACAGAGATAAACACTGACATTGTCCAGACAGATAATGCAACGAGATAAAATCATGTGTGAGGCAAGAAACCACAGTAAGAGATTGCAGACTTTGGGCCCAGAGCCTCATTTCAGCTTAAACACAATCCAGTTAAGAGCAGCCAGAGGGACTTTTGGAACTTGTTATCTTCACACAGAGTCTGGATCACCTTATGTAGGACAAAAAAGTAAGTATGTCTGTAGTTTGAACCACATCACACTCAGTAAGTGACACTGAAACTGATGGCAACTCCCTCAGGAACCACAAGGGACTTTGGGAGAAGAATACTACAAATATGCTGGAACCCAGAACTGTCACCTTTTTTCTGGGATGCATGGCAAATATGAGAATGACAGGGCTGGAAACCTATTCTTTCTTTACTACGGAAGAAATTGTTCCCTGTGAGGGTGTTGAGATAGTGGCACAGGCTGCCCAGAGAAGCTGTGGCAGCCCCATACCTGGAAGTGTCCAAGGCCAGGCTGGATGGAGCTTGGAGCAACCTGGGAGAGTGGAAGATGTCCCTGCCCATGGCAGAAGGGTGGAAAACTGCACGATCTGTAAGGTCCCTTCCAATCCAAACCATTCCAGGATTCTATGATTACTATACATGTATTTTAAATGGTTTGGAAACGGCTAAGGGGATGCAATTCTAACTCAACAAGGCAGTTGGTTCCTCACACAAACAACAGACTCTAGTGATGGGCTTCCTTTGAGGAAGGGACTGAATCTCAGACACCACTAAGTTATTACTATTCTAAACAGATAATTCAAAACCAGCATGGAAATTCTTATAAAGCGTACTGGGGAAAGCACTCACATCCGTTCTCTTCTGTGTTGCACAGTCTTGGCACTGTAACTGCAAAAAATCCCTTTTACTTCAGGAACTTTATCAAACGTGTTCACTTCAGAATGTGTTTTCCCCTTATATTCATCTGCTAATCTTGCAAAATGAAGCTGAAATACACCGGGCAAACAACTCCCCCCAGCATCAAGGGGTATGGTTTTCTACCCCTTCACTTTTCTAGAGCACTCAAGTCAGATGGTCAACACTGCACTGCACTAGATGGTCAGGGGATCCCAGCTGGGATTTAAACAACCACAGGAATGCTGACATGCGGCCCCCAGTAACTCCCACTTCATGCAGGAGTCTACGTAGGAGCCAAGTTATTTTGAAAATCTGTGACCAATAAGGCATCCTATTTTTCAATCCTCTAGTCTCATCTGCCTAGACCTCAGCAAGGGCAATGAATTCAGGTCTGTTCCCATCTTTGTGCAGAGGAATAAATGTAGAATATCAGTGTCATTACCCTCATGTGTCTGCAAAAAGAATCATGCTCCCTCATTGCTCATTCTGGCTCCAGTTACAACAGCAACTAGGAGTTGAATTTGGCCCTGACCTTTGTGTCTGAAATGGCATCCTAAAGTGATTTTTTTGTTCCTCTCACAGATGTGCCAGTTTGCAATCATAACTGGAATAAAATAATATTGATGGTTAAAAAAGTGCTCCAAGGTGCCAATTTTACTTAGTCATTTTTAGAGTGAAACCAAGCTTCAGGATGAGTCTGCAGTCATGAATAAATGCAACTGAACTGAGTATTTCAACCAAGGGTTTTGTCAAGAAATGCTCATACCTCTCACAGAATACGTGCATTTTATTTTACTAGAATCATTTTCTTAACTAGATCTCAGTTATGCGTAAAAGCTGGATGAATCATTAGTGAGCTTTTTTTTCCAGTTCCTATAAAGTCCTAATGAGTCTCTAAAATTAAAATATTTTGAAGAATAAATTATTTACAGCAGAATTTCAACTCACATTAAATCAAATAATGATTAAATCATCAAGATACTCAATAAATCTGGTTTCCTGTTTTTCTTGCCTTTGTTTTGTCTGTAATTTTTATGACTCTTCAAGTATTTCCTAAATTGGCATTTATTTCCTATCTGTCAAGTCTTCTGTGTAAGAGACTGCTTTTGATGCCAGTATAAATGCAAAAGTCAGAAAACATGGATAAACTTCCCTGGAAGACACATTTTTTCTATAATAAAGATCAACCCACCACTTCTACAATTACCAAGGTTAAATCGCTTTGCAATCCATTTGATTAGAGGGGAGCAAAGTAAAATGTTTTAAATACAAAATTCTCTATGAAGCTGCCTCTCAAACCGCCAGTTGTTAGCTCCACTAATTAAATGTAACAAGTGCATGTAGCAGCACAAATAATTCAAACTATCGTTGACATAAAAAGTACAAATGCCACAATAACATAAGAGATACAGTAGAATCAAAACCTTAATTAAACACCTGCCTTCATTATTTCACTTAGTAGATTACCAAACAGAAATATCCTATCATTTCTTCGTAGGATTAAGAAATCTGTACACTAACTGAAGGGTTTTATTTTCTACAGTCAAATACATTTCATAGAATGACAGAAACACAGAGTGGTGTGGGTTGAAGGAGACCTTAAAGCTCATCTCATCCACCCATCATTCCATGGGCAGGGACACCTTCTGCTATCCCAGGTTGCTCCAAGCCCCATCCAGCCTGGCCTTGGACACTGCCAGGGATCCAGGGGCAGCCACCACTTCTCTGGGCAACCTGTGCCAGTGCCTCACCAGCCTCACAGGGAAAAATTTCTTCCTAATATCTAATCTAAACCTACTCTCTGTCAGCATGAAGCCCTTGGGAATAGTGTCTCTCCACCTTTCTTGTAGGCTCCTTTCCTAGGCTGGACTAACTAGGAATCTCCTCGAAACACTCTGTGGGGGAACTGAAAGCTTAAGTCAACTAAGGACCACAGGACAATTACCTGTGTAGCACCACAGAAGGTCACCTCACGTACATACACACACATTTACTTAGTCAAATCATTGATTAGTCATGGACAGGGTCTGCTGTGTTTCTTTATAAAAGGTTGCCCAGAAATGTACCCAGATTCACAACCAGCTTGGTGACAGTGCAGCCACACTGAGATGTCCTGACTGTAGGCAGAGCCCAAGCCCTGCGAGCAGAGCACAGTGGGAAAACCTCTCAGTAAGAGACAGTATGTGCCACATGGGTTAGGGCTGGCTGAATCTACACTAGACTGACAGCAAAAATTAAAAGAACTTATGGATGAAAAGAAGGCACTCAGGAGGTACTCCCCAAGGCTACACATGGAATTGAAAAGCTGAGATATAAGAGTTGGGTGCTTCATCTTGGAAGCTGGCTTTAATATGTGCTGTTCCTATGGTTTCACATCAGAGTATAAACTGTGTGTTAATAGATAATATGTAACTATGTACCTGCATTCTCTAGACTCGGATATTAACGGCAGAGAAGCACATAGTCTGTTTTTATTTGCCCATTCAACACCCTTGTCACAGCATTCTTCCACTGACAGATCTGCAGAAATGAGGAAAAAGAGAAAAACACAATATATTTAATACAACCTTAATAAATGGTATTGCATCTGCCAGTTTAAAAAGTCCAATCAAACACAAGCAAATCAGATTTTCCCTCCACGACTCACGCACAGAACAGGGCACCCATACAAAAGGCAGCCATGGCCAAACAAAGCACCTGGCAGGACCAGTGCTGTGGGTTCTTGTTCCTTGGTGAAGCAAACTACATTTTCTCCTAACTTTCCAAAAGACAAAGACACAGCCTAGGGACTGATATGCTGGCAGAAACCAGTTCAGATATTCCTGCCAAATAAAGGGATCCTTGGGGTTGCACTCCTTTATTATCAAAAGCAGCAGTAACAATAAACAACCTTTTAAAATCCTGAAGAATACAGGAAAAATCAAATACCTGATATGAAAAACAGATTGATTTCATTACAAGAAATTTTGCAGAACTATTTTTTTCCTGATATTATTATCCAGTTAATCTGTTTTCAATTTTTTATTTAGAAGTATGTCTGTAAATGCAAGAGTAGAGAGGAACAAAAAGGTACATGGTATTTTGATCACTTAACATACAAAAAAAATTAATCCTGTTAACAACTTATACCAACACTGAAATTAAGGTGAAAACTAAGACAATTATTTGTGTAGAGTATATTTTTGCAAGCTTCTAATTTAATAAAACTGAATACAGTTAATGAASTGAAAAGCACTACAGGTTTGCTTCATATTTCAAGTGCAAAAGTTCACTGCACAGCAGGTGTATCAGAACTTGGAATAAAACATGAGTCACATTTTTCTATTAATTATCTTGTATTCTGAGCACTGAACAGCTCCTTGTGTAACAAATATGCAAACTATGTAAAAACCCTATCAGGTTATCCAGAGGCTCAGGTTTCTAATGATTTCCTAAGTTTTTTGACTGATGGCCCTGACAAGTTTCACCCATGAGTGCTGAGGGAGCTGGATGATGACACTGACAGGCTACATACATGATCTTGGAGTTCATGGTGAATGAGAGGAGTTCCTGAAGGATGAAAGAGAATAAGTGTCCCCCTGACTTCAAGAAGGACAACTGAGAAGATCTGGGAAACTACAAGCTGGTCAACCTCTTACAGAATCATGGAATCACTCAGGTTGGAAAAGACCTCTGAGATAAAGTCCAGCCTGTGACTGATCCCCACCGTGTCACCCAGACCAGAGTACTGAGTGCCGTATCCAGTCACTCCTTGGACACCTCCAGGGACGGAGACTCCACCTCCACCACCTCCGTGGGCCATCCTTGCCAATGCCTGAGCAACTTTTCAATGAAGAAATTCCTCCTGATGTCCAACCTGAACAACCTGTGGAACAACTTGAAGACATTTGGTCTTGTCCTGTCCCTTGCTCCTTGGGAGCAGAGCCCAAACTCCACCTGGCTGCACCCTCCTGTCAGGGAGCTGTAGAAAGTGATAAGGTTCCCCTTGAGTGTCCTTTTCTTCAGGCTGAGTCTTCACAGCTCCCTCAGCTGCTTCTGATGCTCCAGAACCTTCCCCAACTTCATTCCCTTCTCTGGACATGCTCCAACCCCTCAATGTCTTTCTTGTAGTGATGGGCCCAGAAGTGGACACAGAACTTAAGGTGCGGCTTCCTCCAGAGGGAAAAATCACTGCTTTGGCCCTATTTGTCAAACTGTTTTTGATACAGATCAGGAGGCCATTGGCTTTTTGCCCATTTGGCACACTATTCTCATTGTCTGGGAAGGTGGTGAGTAAATCCTTCTGGAAACAATGTCCAAACACATGAAGGACAAGAATGTGACTGGCAGAAGTCAGCCTGGGTTTGTGAAGATTATATCATGCATTAAGCATGATGATTAAGTACATGATTAGTTAATTATCTCACAGCCTTTGACAAGGAGGTGGTTAGTTTAGCAGATGAGGGAGCTGATGTTGTTTCCCATGACGTGAGGCTTTCAGCACCATCTCCTATAATTACACACAAGCTAACAATGGACACTTTAGGTAAGCAGACATTGAGGTGGCCATGGGGAAGCAGTGCACCCTCCACCAGCTCACAGATCATACAAGTCTGGCAGGAGTGGCTGATGTACCAGAGGGTCATGCTGCCATCCAGAGGAACCTCAACAGGCTGGAGAAATGGACCAACAGGAACCTCAGGAAGCTCTCCAAAGGGAAATGCAAACTCCTGCTTCTGGGGAATAAGGTTTATGCAGCAGTGCACACTGAGGACCTGCCAGCTGTAAAACAGCTCTGCAAAGAAGGACCTTGGTGTCCTGATGGACTCCAAGCTAACTGTAAGCCAGCAATGCACTTTCCCAGCAACAGAGGCCCACCCATCCTAGACTTCATTAGACAGAACATTGGCAGCGCACGGAGGGATGTGATCCTTCCCTTCTGCAAGGCACTGATGAAACCACATCTGAAGGTCTGTGTCCAGTCCTGGGCTCCCCAGTTCAAGAAAGACATGGACTTGATGTACTGAGTCCAGTACAATCTGTGCACTGGAGTGTATTTCATATGAGGAGAGGCAAGAAGAGCTGGGACTGTTCAGTGCAGAGAACAGAAGGCTTAGATGGGGATCTGAGGGTTTTTTATAAATACGTGAGAGGAAGGGATGCAGAGGGAGCCAGACTCCTCTCCGTAGTGCTCACTGACAAGAGACACTAGACACAAGTTATACCATACAAAGTTCCATCTGAACACAAGACAACATCCCCTTACTGTGAGAGTGCCTAAACTCTGAAGGATTTCAAGAAGTCCCTTCCAACCTAAATGATCCTGTGAGTGATTACTTCATGAAAAATAAGTATGATCCTTCCATCTGTTTGTTGCACAGAGGAAGGCAAACCTCGTGTACTTGCTTTTTTGGAGAAGATAAAGTACAGAAGGATGAAATGACTTGCCCAAATTACATATCAAGCTGGTGGCAGAACAGGAAGCACGTATGATTGTCTCATCTTTAGTTTTGGCCCAAGCATTTCTAAAATGAATACGTTTCAACAGGCAGCCACGTTGTATACAAGACTACATCTTCACAAATTACTTTCTGCAGAGTTTGGTAAGGACAAGCATCTGTCTCCTCTGGCTACAGCAGTTACAAAGCCATCATTCTCAGGTGCTCCTGAGGTAGGAGCCTTCCATTTATCTACATACCCACCACCTAACTTGTTGCCGTTATTAAAATAAGTTGGATGCATCAGTCATTTTGAGGTAGGTACTCTTAAGGCAGTTATCAATTCTACAGTGCAAAGCTCTGTAATATTGCACAGAATTCTGACTTTCCCTGCTTAGGAAAGATTAAATCAAAGTGAAAAATGTGTAAATAAAGATTAGAAGGATGACCGGGGGAATCAAAGTCCTGCTAAATTAGGAGAAACTGGGAGAAATAGACCATTTTAGCCATAGATAAGTAAAACCTGTGAAAGTACATGGTTCCTGTCAACAAATACTGAAGTATTATAGTACTGTTACAGTAAACAACAAACAGAATTATGGGATCAAGTAAACCAAACATGTTTTAGTAAGAAAATCATTATACTTATAAGCAGAATTACATTTAAGTGTTAGTTTATAACAGTGCTCTGTATTCTATGACCCAGGTCATTCTTCTAGTCTTACCAAAAATAATGATAAAAATACTGTCATTACTATGTCAAGGTAGTATTTCTCTTTAATTTCTCAGTGTGTCCAGAATTCATGCCAGTGACTGAAAGCTAAGTGCAATTTATAATGCTTCAGATTAAACCAGTCTAGTAAATAACTCTGCCTGAAATCCAGGCATTTGTGTCTAAGCTCTTTGGGAATAGGGACCCTGTCTGGGGCCCTCTGGCTGACAAACGTCATATGCATCAAATTTCATACAATGGATTACAAATAGCCATATTTTTAGTGCTGCTGTCTGCAATCAATCTTAAATGTGTTGAAAAATGATACACATTTAACTGAAATGCAGAGCTGGCTACAGGTTTTTGCAGGGCTTTGTACAAATGAATCTTTAGCCAAGTTCCTCCCCAGAAGGACAATCCCTGGCTCAGGACACGAGCGCTTCCCTCCAAGCCCTGGCAACACACCTCTACTCCAACCAAATAATCCAAGAATTCAAAGCAGGCCAAGCTAAGCAAGCTTGTCTGAAGGAGTGCATCCACACAAAGGATCACGGAGAGTTTGTTGAAGGAGAACTGTGGTTCAGGCCCATTGTTTTGGTGACATCACAATTCATATCCTCTAAAGATCCTGCCAAATATCTCCTGAGAATAGAGTGAAGTGAAAAACAAGCAATAAAAAAAGCACTCCACCCTCAAGGCCATTCTTCTAAAACATAACAATCAAACAGTGAAAAATATTTTCTCTTGGCTTTGTTTTAAAAAAGGTAATTCACATGCAAATCCTTACTCTTTCAAAATCTCAGTGTGCCTCACATATTGGGTGTCAACTTCTGCTTGCACTAGAAGTGATTCTATTTGGGCATTAAGAGTTGCTAATGAGTGTTTAGAAACAGGACAGTTTTCCCAGCTGCAGTTTTGTTGCTGATTCAACTATACACATGTGCACATTCATGTGGCTCTCAGCTGGAAATCCTTGAGTAAAAAGTTCATACTGAGGCCATTTGTGCCTTCTTACACCCTCTTCAGGGGACTAACAGCACAGAGGGGCTGTGGTCTCTTTGCAGCCTCTCCTTAGTATGAGCTGGTACTGCAGGGTGGGCAAAGAATCAGGCAGTGAGAAGCAGAAGGTAGAAACTACTCTGATTATGACATCTCAAGGAATTTCACTGAAAAGAATGGGGTGGGTTTTTTTGTTTTTCCTTGACTGTAACCATACGTCTCTTACTTCAGCTGGTGGGCTCCTGGCACACCTCAGAGCTGCAGTGCCAATAATGATCAAATAGGAATAACAGTACTGCTCCACTGAACCTGGTGCTCCTTCAACAATTTTGCCAAGCGCACAATGTTTCATGCAAATCAGCCAGAGAAATCTCAGACATCCTAAAGACAAAGCCTTTATGGGAAATGCTGATGACATCATCTGTCTTCAGATTAGATTTCCCCTTTTATTTGGAGGGAGAAACCCTACAGGAAAGTTGTAATATGCAAGAATACAGTGTCAGATCCATTTTATAAAATTGAGGAACTCTGGTTCAGCTTTCTGGTATTACAAGACAGAAAAATATGAGGATAAACCAGAGCTCTGTTAATAGGGGAGCATGTTAACTTCATTTTCATCGGATACAGTAATTTTGCATGCTAACTGATTCGTTCAGAAAATCTCAGGTTTATTTTGGATAAAATCCAATGCAACTTTATCACTTCTTTGCTCCTGTACAAAAGTACATGCAGCAGGGCATCCAAAAGAACTTGAGCTCTGTTAGAATGGTAACAGCAAGGAAGCCTATGCTAATGGATACCTGGTGTTTGATGGATTTTAAGAGAGATTTCAGGAATATTGGGAAGGAGAGAGTAAAAACACAGCTGGAGCCAAGTTCTCTAATTTTACAAAAGATGTCATGAAGAAAATCTATCAGATAGGGCATTATTAAGGTCCAAAATATTCAAACATTATGTGCGCATGATGCATTCATGTGCTAGTGCTGAACTATGTTTATATAGACATGATGTATACAAGCAAAGGCTGTTTTTTAAAAAAAGGTAGTTTGCTAATTTCAACAGGATTGCCATAACTTGTGAGAGTTCAAAGCAAGAAATGAGGTTAATATCTGCATAACCTTAGACTTCTATGATGTAACAATTGCTTATCAGCTGCTGCAATGAATATTTTCTGCAAAAGAAAAATAAACTGAAGAACATTACCCAAAAGCATTGATTCCTGGAATGAGAAACCCTGAATTGTTTCTTGTGCAAATAAGCAGAAATAAAGAGACCTGGATACATTTCATAGCAGTAGCATTCCAGCTATATCAAAAAGGGATTTATTTTTTTTTTAGGTAACAATCTACAGCAGTAGCTATTCTGCACAGCTGCCTCTAATGGAAAGGCCTATCTACAGTCCAGGATTTGATAGCTGCTCATTACTCACCACTGATATATGGAACAGTTATCAACCTGATGGTGAAACCAAATCAAAGAGATACCTGAGCCTAGGTGGACCCACCAAGCCAGGGCCAGTTAGGATTGCCTGTTCTTCAGGGCAGTCAGTGATGTGACCCTCAAACTCCTTGATTTGCCAGCCCATAAAACCAGTTTAGTTGGGTATGGATTTGGAAATGAGTTCCCTTGAGTGAGGTCAAGGAGCCAAAATCACACCTTCTTATTAAGATGTTTATAATCCTTTAAGCACGCGAATTGATTATGTTTGCAAGATGTGGTGCAGATCTTTCTCTTCACTCAATTTATTCTGTAAGAGGCTAAGCACTGTGGAATGTGAGAAAACAAAACATGATAATCACTTATCAGCATATGAGGATACAGGCAACACGTAGACTCTGTGAGAGCTCAGCACTAATCCAACGTGGTTCAGTAACAGTATGTCAGCAGAATTTTTGGAACTCGTGATTACAACTGGTTTAGATTTCCAGTAAGAAAACCACTTTCAACAGTAACTGGGTACCTTTCTGAAAAAGCCTTACTAGTGATGCTCATCCATCTAAATGCCAGCTGAAAAAAAATTTCAAATCTACTTACAGAATTCGATCCTTAGAATGACAGACTGGCCAGACATAATACTCAGAGTCACATTCTTTGTCTTCCAATCTCCCTTTACCATCTGCATTCTCACAAAACTACAGCAACTGCATATTCCTTTAACTAAGGCTCCCCTCTGCTCAAGGCAAACAAAGTGTGCTTGGCCTGATCTGCTATACCATTAATTCCTCCTGAACAATGACACCTGGCTGCTACCAGGTGGACAAAGTCAGCTGCTTTTGTGGGAGGGACAGCAGTTAAGTGTTGACAGCTGGGATTTGTACTCTTCATTTTTTAACTCTTCTTACAACAAACTGTGGAAATGCTGTCTCTGGCAATGCAAACACACTCTGGCTGGCCACTTAAGGTATTGAATAGACCTAGAGAAATGTTTAGACAAGAGGGAAGCCAGCTGACTTCAAAGGTCCAACTGGTAATAGACTAACATGACAAATACAGCTTTGCTGCAACTTCATATTGTGTGTAAAACTAGGGATTAGGCACACAGAGTAAGGGAAAGGGTGAAGGAGACCTGAAACCATGAAAGGAAAATAAGTACAACAGAAAATCTGGCCCCATGATTCCCTGAAACAAATAGTTTGAACTGGAAGTAAGGGAGGAATGCAGGAGAGCATTCTTCATCTGAGACAATGTATGTGATGGATCTCTTCAGGCTGGAGTTGTAATGAAGATGCCCCTCTTCCATTTTGTATGAACAGAAAGGTGCAAAGTGAAAAGAAGTTTTTCTTTTTCTGCAGAGAAGTGCTGTTTCACCTCCAGACTGTTCATCAAATATACCAATACACTGATGGGGTACAGTGAACAGACACTGTGGCACAAGTCACCTTTGGACAGTAAGATATTGTCAGTCATTCCACTCAGTTGTTCTTACAGGCTCCCTTAAAGACCATGACAGCCTGAACTTCATAATAAAAGCATAAAACATGGAGCCAGGACACCCTTTCGCCTAACACCCACAGCAGCAGTGGCCAGGAGGAATTCCCCAATGCATATGTTGTAGGATGTAAGGCTGTGTTCCTCACCAGCTGTCCCTTTCCTGTCCTGCTCTAGTCCCTGAAAGAGGATCTACAACTTTGGGCTTTTCTCCTCCAAGTGTGAGGAGTCATACTGGAGCTTTTTGGGGTGATAGACAGTCGCAATTCACATGCAACTAAAAAATATAACACCCTCTCTAAACATGTTTAAAGAGTTTGAACCTTTACTTTCAGATAGATTCTCAGCTGAGGGTGATTATTTCAGGACAGCTGAAATCACTGAAGAAACCCACTTAGCACAGTAACTAAAGCAGCAGCACCCTAAAGGAAATGCCTGGTATGTTAGTGTGTTTTGTGGTTGGTTTGGAAACAGCCAAGATTTTACTGGAAATTTTTTTAGGTCTGGAGAACACTCATTTATGGGGAATGTGACTCTGGTAGCACCAGTAACGGCCATCATACAACTAGGGGATTTTTCAAAGGCAGCCAAACCTCATTTTATAAGATATCTGGGTGCAGTTTATAAAACAAGTTCTTAAAACCTTCCAAGACAATAGCTGGCGATGAGGACAGGCCTGATGGAGGCAATGCTATGCTGCAACATGCATTATGTCCCTAGTGGGAAAAGCACATGATTTACTGCAGCATTTTTATTATGTCTCAGGTTTAAAAAAAAAAAAATCTTTTGGGAAAGTAGGCAATTGGTACTAAAAATTAGAAAAGACAACTCCATCAATTGCAGGAATGAGGCATCTTAAACATACATATATGTGTGTGTGTGTAAATGTATATGTATATATATTTATATGTATCTCAGAAAATATGATGATATAGAAGGCCTTGAGAGTTATCTTGTCTTACTCAATACTTTCCAGGAGACCTGATAAAATTCAGCCAGTTGTGGGTAGAGTTCTATGTAGCTACTCAAAATCAATATCAAGTGAGGCTGATTCCCAACTTGTCTAGGCAATGTGCTCTTATGCTCCAAGATCTCACACATTCAGCAACAACAGAAATTTTTAATAATATATTACTTCAGTGTTCACTCCAAAAGCTTATTTCAATTCATTCTTTTGTTGCTACCTCTTATATACCCAACCTTCTGTGTATCTGAAGACTGCTGCTCCCTGAGGATGCCTTTTCTGGAAAGAAATTAACTTAATTTTTTTCATCTTTCTGGACAGGTTATTTTTTGGGCTTCCATGAGGAGGCTTAAGATCATAAGACATTAAGACTAGAAGAATAAAGACTGTTCTGAAAATTTCTAGAAGATATGGAAGTATTGAGAGAAACTTGGAGTCAACTGAATCAGCATTGTGTAAACAACTTAGTACATGTAGTTTCTGTACCAGGCTTTACATACTCACAAGAAACAAGAACATGAAAAAAGATGGTCCGTTCACAGCTCTGATGAACATAGGTGGACTAAAGAACCCAGACTCACCAAGATGACATGGGAGGACATACAAAAAAAGACTCATAATTGGAAGAACTGCAACTGCTCTGCCTGACAAATGCATGCTAAATGTTGCCCTCCATTCTTCCCCTGTGAGAAAACCATGCAAATAATTCAATAACTTCACAGGATATTGATAGGAAAAGTGCCACATAGGGCTTTCTCATTTAAGAGCAAATTTTAATCTTCTCTTGATTTCTCATTTCAAATAATGAAAAACTGTGTGATTAGGAAGTTTTATTTAGGGTATTAACCTATTGCTCATCCTGTTCATTTGTATAAAGGTCATGACCCAAAATATACCGGTAGACCTTAAAGAGCTTTGGATTGAATCCAAGTATATGTATATATCCAAAATAAAGCTACTTAAATAAGAAGGATGTGAGAATGTGACAGAGCAGCACATCTCAGAATATCGAACATGTATGCTCAAGCATTTCTATTGCCATAAAATGATTTCTATTTTCTAATTTCTATTCCAGTAAAATGATTGATTACAGGAAAAATATTTTCACACTGGGATTTCTGTATTTCCTCTGACTGGAAAATTAACAATAATAACTATGCTATTATATAATGTTAAAATAAAATGTATCTACTCTGTAGGCAACATGTTTACTGGTGAATACAAAAAAACTATGGACAATGAGGAAAGATTCTGATATTCTAGTATTGCCATATTTAAGAATAGTCACTAAGCAGATGGGGTAAAATTTATAGCACAATGGGTCAAGGTTCAAGTATGGAAGGAACCACAGACTTTACAGAACAGGAAGAAAATACAGATCCTTTTTTTGCATATATATAGCAACCTTTAAGGAAAGGTTTCATTTTAGGGAAAAGATTAGTAGAATTCTTACATGAGACTTTCCTCATTTTGAAATTATCTATACCAAGGCACAAATCAGTATCTTGCTCTCCCAAATTCTCTGACTAAGCATTTATATTATATATTATAAGCATATATACCTGAAATTTAGCCAGTGACAAGAGCAAATCTGGAAGGTGGCAGTATGAATGGATCTACTGTGAGTAGCATTTGCACATTATATCCTTCCAAAGCTTCATAAATCCTTGGAAACACCCGAAAAGGCTGGAATGTATCATACAAAGTATTTCTACATCTGTACACTTCAGCACTGAAAAAAAAAAATATTTTCTGGTACTGCTTTCTTTATTACTAAGATGAAAGTCTCAATCCAGATTTTGACTAGACTCAAAATCAAACCATTTGCTGGGAAACACACTGTGCCATTGTGCAGCATTGCTCATTTGTGGTGCTACCATAACCCAGAAAACAATGTACTTCCTGTATCTATGTACTCAGTACCCAAAACTACATCAGCTTTCTTTGAATGAAAATGTAACAGTAATTTCATTAACTGAAAAGAGTATGAATGAAAATCCCTGAGAATGTTGAAATTTATTTTCTTCCAAAGATACAGCAGCACATACTTCAAATCCAAAAGGCAATTTCTCAAAACTTTTAAGTCTGAGATAAGTTATGACAGCTACAAATCAGAGACAAAATACTCCTAAGTGTTGGGGGGAAATAGAAATATTGCTTGCTTTAAAATATGAACAGAAGAAACTTCCTGAACTGCCTTAGTCAAAGATTTGTTGGTATATTGAAAAAAGTACAAGCATGGGAGATGCTTAAGGCATGCTGCATCCTGTTGATCAGAGAAGACTTTCAACACAACTTATTCTGGACTGTCCTGTGTCTTACCAGAGGACAAGTAACCTTGCTAAGACTGATAACCGTGCAGGTGACCGTCACAATTTTCCCCTCACTGTACTCTCTGTCAACATAAATCACCCAGTTTATCTAGCAGGTCCTTGTCTACTCTGTCTCCACTTACTTGACTTTATTCTGAGCCTTTCTAAGCTAATTTTTATTCACAAAATATTATGGCCAGTAATTCTGGCCATTTTTCTAGAACTCCTCACTCATCTGTACTGATTTTTCTCTACTTTTTAGACTTTTTGGTTGTTGCAACTTTTTCCTACGTTTTCTCTCTTGCTCCTGACAGCTCCTTCATTGGATTTCTTTGCAGACAAATTTTCTATTCTTTCTTACCCTGCAATCTTCTCAACCTTCTGCTTCCACTTGTACATCTTATCTTCAAGCAATGCTATCCAACCTCTCAATTTAATTGTGTGATGACTTAACTAATAAAATCTCACCCCTGGCCTATCTCCTTCCATCGAATCTACACAAAAACAGGAGTGCCTAACATTTCCAGAGTGTTTACAAAAGCTTCTGCCTATTTTGGCTAAAATTACCTGCTTACTTTGTTATTTTTTAACTTTACTAGTTTTCTTTGCTTCCTGTAACAGTCAATCATCACTTTCTGCTACATTTTAACAAAAGCTTTTGTTCATTTATCTCTTTCCTACTAACCCACTCTATGTTACTACTAAAATTCTTGCCTGTGCCCTGAAGTTGTTTTATTTGGATTTCAGCTCTCTCTTTCTTGACCTTCTCTGTTTCATCCCCTTTTATTCTCTACAGATATTTTACTGCATCAGGTAAACCCAACTTCTCTGCTTACTGAATTCATTTTACCACCTACTTCTTTAGAAGTATCCATAACTCAAAAAACCAAAAGCAAAATCTTTCATGGTCCCAGTTAACTATTTCAGCCAAGTCCCAGAGGGCTAAAGCCCATCTTTCATTTCAGAATATAGTAAGAGAAGTATTGTAAAACAAGTTGGTCTAAACACAACTATTTATTGAAAACACATGTAAAGTTGATATGAAACTTCCAGAATGGGCTAAAGTAGGACAACAAATAAATAACTTTTGAAAATGCATTGACCTATTCTCAGATAATGCCTGAAACCTAACAGAACAATATAAATATACTGCAGTAACCTGATAAGCTGGTTTATGGGGGTTTCTCTTGGATTTCACTAACACGTCTGCTTTCAATTACACAGATGAAAAACAAAGAGCTTTAACATCTTGCTCTTCTCCTGATTGCAATAAAATGCCATTTCTGTAAATGGCCTCTTAAAATGAAACTCAACTAAAAGCTAATTTAGAGGTAGCACTCATGTTTTAGAACTGGTAGTGTGTGATTTTTTTGGGGCAGATTTTATCTATGATGCCATGCAAGAAAGTACACATTTAGCCTTTTATGTGTCCTAACTCCACCCATATACTTCTTACAAATGTACTGTTATAAAGGCACATGTGAAAATCATAATCTTAAAATAAAACTCATTCCACAAAGTCAGTGGAACCTTTTTTTTATTACAACAGTAAGCTTCCCCTGAATAGACGTGTTTCCAGATGTTTAGTGAGTTAAAACTGTGCCTGTAGTACCAAGATGTGCCAAAGAGAGAGCTACAGGATGAACTATTAATACACTGACTGGCCATGGTGATGTAATTCATCTCTTCAGTTTGTGGTAGTTGATGCATGTTAAATAATGCAATGTTTACAGTAAAACAAAGCTACATCATTAAATGTTTTAAGGTTTTAAGATCCTTATTCTTGCAAAGAATGATGTACATACCTATATTCATGTGTTCTAGGCAGTTCCCCTGAAGGCAGTCCCTTTAGTTTCTTCAGAATGAAGACTTTAAGAGCTATTGATGATTTGATGATTCATTAGTAAGGAAAAGCAATTAAGAAAACTGATGGTAAAAAGTTTAGAAGAAAGCTGTATTTCATAGATATGCTGTCCTACTAACTTGGCAATTGTATCACTAAAGCACCTATGAACTCCTCTTTGCTCCAAGGCCCCTTATTCCAGACCTGCAGGGGAGCACAGGCTCAAAGATTTCAACATGACCTCACCATGTAATTACGTCATTTACCTCCAAAACGCAGATGATTATTCAATATATTTAATATTATTCAATATTATTATTCAATAATTATTTCACCCAAGCAAAGCCTACTCTTTAAATACTGATCTCCTAAGCAAGGATCCTCACCAGCTTTCTGACATTTATATCTAATTTTATCCAGTGTACTTTTAAGTTTAAAGAAATAGAAATTCTCAGTCAAATTAGAATATGGATTCTAATTTGGGAATAAAAACCTGATATATATTTTACTGCCAATTTTAGTGTTAAAAAAAACTTTAAAAAACTGAATTAATAGATCTAATGACTTCCAAGTTTTCTAAAAAGCTATCCACTAATTAAGATCAAATGTACAGAGGCTATTACAAAGTGAAATTTTTCATGTTCTACAATAATGTTGAATGCTTACAATTACTTTTTCTGCTCACTGTGACACATCAAAACCACAGTTTTGCTGATGTACTCTGTTGTCGAAGACAAAAGTAGGAGCTATTTTGATTCTGGAGGTGAACGCTGCTCTTTTGACCATCTTATTCCATCCCTCTTTTTAGAGCACTACAGTCTCTTTATCAAAAGCAAGTATTTTGATGGATATCTGTAACAAGTGCTCTGCTACATGAAAATCCAAGACTCAAGACACTGTGATAGTAACAATTTACTTCACTGGCTTTTGTCTCCCTAGGCCAGAGACCATGTGTTTCCAAGTACTTGCCTGGAGTGTAATGAAACCTCAATAGACCCCTTGGGGTTACACTAATGGAAAAGTCACTTACCTGTTAGCTGTGATAAATTCATTATCACCATAGGACAAAGACTTTCATTGTCATTTCGCACAAATTAAGATTTGCATGAGATTGCTACAATGAATTAAATCAAGTTCACATCCTCTCTTCAGACA
The DNA here is from genome assembly GCA_013186435.1 of Turdus rufiventris. NCBI lineage: Eukaryota > Metazoa > Chordata > Aves > Passeriformes > Turdidae > Turdus > Turdus rufiventris. The sequence continues at coordinate 2,086,054 of PYHW01010297.1, forward strand.
GTACTAAGAGATCAGGAAAAAAGTGTGTAACAGGGAAAAGGAGTCATGGCCTGGATCCAGATCCCTGCTCTCAAAGCAACCACATCACACGGTATCATTCCGAAACGCTCCACATTTTGTCTCCAAAAAGCCCGCATCTTTTCCTTTGCTATTCCTCCCGCTCCTCTGGGATTTCAGTGAGTAGTTTCCCATGTTTTTCGGATGTAGCTGTGTCTCCGGCAGGTCAGAGCTGACACCTCTGCTGCCCGCCGGTTTCGGACCCATCACCTCGCTGGGGACGAGGGGCACCGTGCGGCGACTGACCCTCTCCCAGCGGCACAGCTCCCCCGGCAGAGCCCCGCACGGAACCTGCCCGGGGGTACCGGCAGCGGCGGGGGCAGCGCCGGGGCCGGTGCACACCACGCCTTTCTGCTCACTTGGACGTGGCAGCGGCGCTTTAAAGCCTGGCCGGAACGTCCAGGGGCACGGGGAAGAAGGGGGCCCCATTCCCGGCACGGCAGCGCGGGGAACACGGTGCGGAGCCCCGCGGTCCCACGCCAGGAGCCCGCATCCCGGGGCAGAGCCCGGTGGGGCAGAGCCCGGCGGCTCGGGCGCTGGGAGCCGCTCCTGCCCTTACCTTGTCCCCGGAGCGGCGGCAGCAGCGCCAGGAGCAGGAGCAGCCGCAGCGGCCGGGCCCCGCCGAGGGTGTCCATCAGCGGGGAGCGCTGTTCCGAGCGGGTCTGGGCTCTCCTGCGGCGTCCAGCGGGCTCCCCCTTTTCCTCGCTGCTGCTGCTGCTGCTGTTATCCCAGCCGCCTGAGACCGGTTGGAAAAGAGCTTGCAGGAACCCCCCACTCGGTGGGCTTTACAAAGATTGAATTCAGTGCCTGCCCGCTTAATTACACAGCCTGCAAGTGCTCGGCAGAACAGAGCCGTCACCGCAGCTCGGAGGCACGAACCCTGTTGCTTCAGATACCCCACCGCCCCCACACGCTCTAAAAGTGACTCCCTTGAGCTCGGAAAACTGCAGATCCTCAGCATGAACCTCGGGCCGGCGTGACTGATTCTGTGGAGGAGAAGTGCAGCGACTTCTCTCGGTTCCAAGTAAGAGAAAGCCACAAAGGCAAGGCAAATCAAAACAAAACAAAAGAAACCACCTAGCAGAGGTTTAACCTCTAAAGGGGAGATACTCGACCCCCCTTCTAGGTCTTTCCGTGGATTTTACCCCAATACAGCTTTTGTCAATAAAATAAGATTTTTGAAAGGAGAGGCATTCTAGAACTTTTCAATGAAATTCAGTGGGGAAAATAAAAATCCCTTCTTCCCTCCCCCTCCTCTTAAGAAGTCAGGATGAAAATTTCAATCCAAATGAGGCAGCTCTGCTCTTTCTCTCCTCCCCTCTCTCTCTCTCTCTCTTTTTTTTCTTTTCTTTTTTTTTTTTTTTTTTAAACCTCCTTATCTTATTTAAACAGGAACAGAAACACTGATAGTGGTCAAAGGACCCAGCTGGCAATGCTGTTGCTGAGATTGCTGAGATCTTTAAGATAATGAGAGGGATAATATTTGCAGACAAATGGGGATGGAAACACACTGAGAGTTCAACATCCCTGTATACTTTGCCCTCAATTTTACACAAACAAAGAGTTGGAAGTCATTGTGTGTTTACTTGGAGGTTGTGCCACGTGGACTCTGATTGGGCTATTCTTCCTGTAACTACTCAATAATGCAACTTTTAAGTATCTCTCCTTGAAATGTCCAAATGGAAAATGTATTTAAGGCAGTAGGAGTTGAATGTGCATTTTCTTCCGCACCAAGATATTTGTACTTTTCTAACACAAGAACATAAATACAGCCATAAGGCCAAGAGTCCAACTATCTCAACAGCCTGTCCTCAGCCACAGTCATAAAATGGTGGAAGAGCATGAATAAGAAAGACAAACATGATTATTTTCTCAAATACTCTCCCAGCCTTCAGCTCCTGTGAGTTTGGGCATTTCCTCAGTGATATGTGGTCTATGTGTACTTACTAGCCCTCAGTGAATTTCTGTTGCAGTTATTTCTCATGTCTCCCCATGAGTCCTTGTAAAACTTTATCATCCAAAATACCCTTTAGCAACCAGTTTCATGGATTTACCAGTGACTGTGTGAAGGGCCATTTCCTTTTGTTCCTTTTGAAGCTGGTTCCAAATGCCCTCCTGGTGTTTTCTCCCACATGTACTGCAGAAAGAGTTATTCAAGAACTGACCTCCATCCTCCAGCCACTCTCAAAATGCCCACATCATTTTCCTATTTTCCTTTACCTGCTGTTTCTCTTTTTTTTTTTTTTTTTNGGGGGGGTTGGTTTTCTCCTCTCTATTTTATTGGGAAGGGGCAACTGGAAAAGGGGAAAAAGGATGGATGGCTGATTTTATTTGGAGGGGACTTTAATTGTGGGATTTTCTACATGAGCATATATATTTTTCTCTTCTTTAAATGCCCTAACTCAGTTTAAAAGGATTTTTTTACATCATTTACAGTGTGACCTTGCCAGTGTTTCATTCAAACCTCCAAGCTACCATTTTTCATCTATCAGACAGCTGGGAGAAACACCTAACAAAGATTACACCTTGTCTAAAATTCATACAAGTTTATTGAACCAGAGGAATGTCCTCTGTAGAAAGGCTGGGTTCAGTTCAATATTGCCTATTTCACTCTACATTAAAACCTCCCCTAATTGATTAAAGGTGGATAGAAAGAACTTCATCCAGCATGCCTAAAACAGTGCAAAGTCATACAGAATATACTGTCCACACATGGAGCTACCCTGATTAACACCATGTGTGAACATTTTTACTACAGAGTAAGAATTCCTTGTTCCTGTTTTGTTTGCCACCACAAACTATACCAGAAATGAGGCAAATTTAAATAAAAGCTTAATAAGTATTTCTAGAAAACATCATGGCAATGGTCATCTGCAGATCTGACAATAGGTTTTTCCTTGGTTTGGGGTGGGAGTTTTTTTGCTTAATACACATTTCTACTATAAATTGGCACTCTCACCTACAGACAGATTGAGAGGCCTCGAGTACATGTGATTTCAATTACTGACCCCAAGCTTTGTAATGAACTGAGCCAGGCACCTCAGGCTCAATCCAGAGGTCCTGGGAGTCAATGGAAAGCAAGGGCTTATGAGAGGGAACATTTTGCATAACCACATTTTTTTCTTGTATCTTTTTTAAAGGTTCTGTAATCTTTTGTGTAGCTCTAAAACAAACAAATTCTTTAATGAGGATTTTGTTTCTGCTTCAGAAGAATAAAAATTGTTTGCAGAAACTCAGAATAATGAGTAATGACAGCAAAACAAATCACTCTGCAAGTCATTTCCAAGGGTCCTGTTAAGAGTAGATGCACGCAAGTAGATCAACAAAGACTTTAGAATTACTTTATCAAATCCAGCCATCTATGGCAGCAGGTTCACAGCTCCCATTTGGCTACTTAGGAATTCTTGAGATGGCCTGATTAAGTCTCTGTAAGGGCATCAACCTCTGTCAAGTGAACAAAGCTGACCCGAGTCCCAGCTGTTGTGCTTCTCAGCTCATTTCTTTCACTGCAGTTCCAAAAGCCTGTTTTTTTGACCACTCCACCTATCTGTCCCAGAAGTTCAGCAAAAGAGAGGGAAATGAAATTGCACTGTCCTTCCTGTTTTCAGGAAGAATGTTGCAAGGAAGTTAATAGACTCACCTAGAAATTAAATCAAACTGTAGATTTCTAACTCTAAAGAGAAACTCCTTGGGCCCTGTGGCAAAAAAATGACGCTACATATTGGTTCTTGTCATATGCCACAATAAAGATGCATAAAAAGGCCTCTTTTCCTACTTAATAGGAAGAATACATCACTGATTGGTACAGACACACAAGGATTAAGAGGTTTCATGTGGATTTTACCATCTCCCACTATAAATATAAGACCTCAAACTCTACGGTAGGTAAGTCCATGGCTATTGGAGTACAAAAGACCACTCAGCTTATGAGTGATCTATGCCATGAGCATGGCATGACTGACACTCACCTTCTTCCCTGCCTGGAGAAGGAAAAATAAAAAGAAACTTAGCTGAGTTTTCAGAGATGGATGCACAGTAATCCTTTTTGAAATGGCTTCTGCCATTACAGATAACAATCACTAGCTTATTTTGATTCTAAATCAATGTAATTTTGTTTTTTTAATAGCTCTCCAGGCTTGTATTCATGTTGAAGTTATCACTTTGTGCACCACTGATCACTAAAGCCCCTTAGTGTAGTATGACTTGGGGATACTTTATATGCACTTTCCATATCCTTGTCAGTGACTGATTTGGAATAAATCAGTATGCAGGCACATCCCCATCCTCAAATCCCAAATTACAGAACACCCATACCAAATGGCTCCCAGCCTAGGTAAACAAAAGGAAATGGGAGGACTGTGAGCCTCCTCTGTTGCCCTATGAGTCCAAAAATGCACCTCCAAGAACCACCCAGACACCATCACCAGGCTTGTTATAGCATCTTATAGCTACAGGTAGAGCTGGAATTCCTTCTAGAATAATTACTATATCATTCACAACAATCCTAAATTTAGACTGTTTTTATATAGATTGTATTACATATAAATAGAAGTACGTAAATAAGTCATATTTATATATATGTGTGTGTGTGTATATGTATAATTACACTGATGCCAGTCCAAGCCACTATGCCATTTACTTATACAAGAAATACAGATACTTGTATCCAAACAAGGGAATCTACCCGGGCTCTATGCCTAAAAACTGTCAGAAGAGGCTTTGCTTATTCTTAAGAGCTTTCCTTGTCAAAGACAAAACCTCTTTTCCATCTTTCCAGTTAAATATTCTGGGCTGGAACTAATAACCCTGAGTCCTTTTCAACAACATTGCTTCTAAGCATGTTGAGGTTTTCCCTGTTTTGGAGTTTGTATCCAGTTTTTACATGTTGTCTACATTTTCTCTCCTGTCTGATTTAGGGAAATAGATATAGCTATCCTGGACATTCAGAACACACCGGCTGTCCATTTATATGTATGGGGACTGCTTCTAAGACAAGAGGGGAGTTTACCTGGGAATAAAGGAATGCTTTGATGATCCATGTAATTTCCTTTGTGGCATTATTTGTAGAATTCAGGATTAACTCAATCTGACATTCATGGGGTGTTTCCTGTCTCTCCTAGAGATGCATCCTCCCAGTCACTCAGATCTCTCACTTCCCATAAATTTATTTCCTTTCCCCTTCTAAACTTTCTCATGTCCCCTCACACTGAACTAGCCTGATGTGTGGATCTGCAAAGTGTTTTCCATGACCTGAGCCCCAGGAAGGCTGGGATCCTTTGGATAAGCTGGAGAGCAGTGTGAGTCATGCACACACAGGTAGGAGGGGACAGTGGCTTTAGACTCTGCTTGGAGCCTCCACAAATCCAACAACAGCAGGGATCAGTTGCTATTTTAGCTGCAGTCTAAATAATATCTCATTATAAAGGGTGGGGGAAATCCAACAAAAAAGTAAATGGCTATTCTGGCAAAGGCCATTTCCTCTCTTGAGAACCCTGGTAAATCTGAACTCCATCCCTTATCAAAGAGAAACAATATCCAAGTATGTGACCCAGTGACCTTTGGGCACCAGAAAATATACAAGTGAATATGAGACATTTCAGTCTTAAATAAATGAAATCCCAGAGTCAATTGTACCTACTAGCTTCAAACCAGGAGTAGTTTTCTATGTTTCCTCATGGTCACTGAAGACCTGCATCATTCAACACTGTTTCTTCATTGTTTAATGAATTTTCTGTATTATTTACAAGTCTTTTTGCATAGTTTTTATAAACAAGAACCCATCCTACCCCTCTGCAAATGGTCCCAGCCTGCCAGAAAACCTTTATCTTAACAGTAGAAACCGCAATTTAAAACAGTATAATGTATGCAGGCAGTCAGTGGAAAGAGTATGAACACTGACAAAATTCTGCAACTAATTCATGTATACTCATTTTCTCCTTCTCTCCCAGTTTCACAGATATCCTTTTTTTTTTTACTTCAGTTTCAGTTTCCTTATCAGAGGTTCTCAAACTTTATTTATTCATGTACCACATCTCTTAGACTTCACAGCTTAATATCTTTGTCCCAGCAACCCGAGATCATTCTTGGTGGCCTGATTCTACAAACAGGTCAATAAAACTATTTACAGGGAGTGTGGCTTGCGTTTACAAAATGCTGACAAAATTCTGAGCAGTAGCTATGAGAGGGTATCTTAATAAACATGAATTTAAAAGTTATTGTAGTGTAGCAAACTGTTTAGAATAAAAATATTACAAACTTACCATATTTTCTGACACGATTCCACAGAAACTGGTTGACACCCGGTATGTGTGAAATACACACTGGGTTTTAATTGGAAGGGTGAATGGATCAGAAGATCTATGTACAGCCACAAAATACAAATATTGAATGAACTTCATGTTCCATGTTGTGTGTGCCCTGTGGTTCTCAGGCAGCCAGTTTCATTAGCCACAGCCTATGAGAAGGCTGGCTCAGAGTCTTTGGAGAACTATAGTACTCTCTAAGTTTTGGATAGCATTGAGCTTTTCTGTCTGTCAGGACTACTTTGTCATTCCTTTCTTAACTCCTAGGTGAGCTCTGGAAGCAAAGGAAGAAACAAAGTTTAGGTTCCAACTAAAAGAACTTGAAAGAACTAACCCTTTCTTTTCCAGACTACCCTTTCCTCACACTCTTTACTTTTGACTTTGATTTCACAACTGTTCTTTCACATGGTCATAGAGTTTGGGATTAGGTCAATGAGATATTCTTGCAAGAGGGAAGAACAGCCCCCAAGTGAACGTGTGAAAATAGGATGTGGCATACAGACAGCAGCAATTCAAAAGGAGGTGGAAAAACCATCCAGGCTGCTCACAAAAACGACCCCCCCATACCCTGAAAACACAAAATATTTAGGAATTAATTATCCAGGAGAAATGTGGCCTGCTAAACAGCAAGTTTGAGCAGACTTCAACAGAAATTCTGTTTCTACCTCATTTTCTCTGTTTTCTGAGATATCTTTTGACTAAATACTGGACCTCTTGGTGGCTCGTGTCTATAGGGATAACCTGATTTGTAAAATGTTTTGAACTCCATAAAATTAAACAAGGTGCATAAGAATTAGTTGTTAGAAACTAGCCACTTTAAACCATTAGCTTCCCAAGACTGTGGTATGAAGTAATTTGGGCCAACTTTAACTTCTATTTCCCGTTTAAAAGCAGCATCCTATATAGTAGTCAATATTACAGTAACATTAGCATTCAGAATAGCTCTCATATTTTCTCCAAACTTAGAAATGTACAGACAGGCACATTTCCAGCCAAATAGCAGATACAGACATTTACTGGACATTTATTCCATAATTTATACTCCTGAAATATTTCACTAACGTACAGGCTGTCATTATGAAGATCTAACTTGTGCATGTCACTGAGAGTGACATGATTACAAGTCAGAAAACAAGGTTCTTTCAAATAGGTGTATTTGGGGGCTATATAAATGGTGTCCTAACTCTCCTGCAGAAGATAGGTTGGATGAAAGGATAGGTTGCAGAATCATTTACATTAATCCAGAAAAAGAAGTGTCTTTATTCATCTCAGTTTATGCAATATACTGTATTTAATAGTTCTGCTAAAGACAAGTGAAAGCTTGGCTCTAATGGCAATTTCCCAATTACTTCAGTGGGGCCAATACTGCTATTAACTCTTCCCTATAAGGAAAATCCAGATTGCCTAGGAAGCTGGCCTGACTCTGCTAAGACCTCAATCCAGACTGGTTACAAGTTGAACTGACTTTGTACAATTACAAAAGCTGTTATTCTTGAGAATTTGCCAAATCCTCAAGACAAAACTAGCGTAATAAATTATCCCCAAACTTTTACCTGGAGTAAAATAAATCTTCTCATTTTATAAATGAAAACACCTATGTTGACTTTCATATTCCACTGGTTTCACTGACAGTTTTACAGAAATAATAATAACAACAACAACAACAACAACAACAACAACAACAACAACAATAATAATAATAATAATAATAATAATAATAATAATAAATATTATTATTGTTGTTGTTGTTGTTGTTGTTGTTGTTATTATTTTAGCTAAATTAATTGGGATTGTTCAGCCTGGAAGAGAGAAGGCTCTGGGGTAACATAATTGCCCCTTCCAGTACCTGAAAGGAGCCTAGAAGAAAGATGGAGAGAGACTATTTACAAGGGCTTTGGGTGACAGGACAAAGGGAAATGGTTTCAGTCTGATAGAGAGCAGGTTTAGATTGGCTATTAGGAAGAAATTCTCTGCTGTGAGGGTAGGGAGGCCCTGGCACAAGGTCCCCAGAGAAGCTGTGGCTGCCCCATCCCTTAAAGTGCTCAAGACCAAATTAGATAGGGCTCGGAGCAACCTAGGATAGTGGAACTCTCTATAAGTTATATTGAGGATGGTCCATATTTAGAGTCCTCTGCTAAACACACAGAATGCAGATCCATGTTAGTGGTAATTGACTGACTCTCTGTGTTCCCTTGCAAAGTCTTTCTAGCTGCTTTTTTTTGAACTCTGTAAAGTTTCACTGTAGATATTCAAGTACTGTTGTTCTAATCGTAGCTGGAAGAAATTGGACTGTTTTCTCTGAAGCAGCAAAGCTAAGAATAGCTTTAACTTTGCAGGGAACTGCCACTGAAGAAACTGGTAATATTTCTGTTGGAGTGCTGTAGGACTTGTTCCCATGGGATGGTATGTAGCCTGATTTCAATACAGTCAAACACCTCATCATTATTTAACAAGTTTATTAACTTCACTGGGATTACTCACACATCTTAATTTATATATCCCCTTAAATTCTTTATTGAACTAGGTTATATAAAATGTCCTTAAAAAAAGTCCACTCATGTTTTTCATTTTCCAAAATGTATGTTGAGAACTGTAGTTTTTCACTGTGATTTCTGAAGCCAGTATTTGTCAGACTCCATCATGGATCTTTTTTATACACAGGCTGTTCATGTCTCCTTCTTTATTTTCTGACAGCTCAAAGAATCTGAGGTCCTTCTCACTTCTCTGCCTGTCACAGTGAGCTATTTCCTTTCTTAGTAAAGCCAGCCTTACTAGAAATGTCTGTAAACTCTCTTCTGGTTTGCTGTTCTGTTTCTAGTAAAAAAATTCATGCTGGAGTTTTAACTGTCTGATTTCCCTTCAGCTCAATATTGAGGAAGATAATGAGGCTATGCCAGCATTGCTTTCATATGTGAATTATATGCAGATTCTCAAAAGAAAAAGAAAATTTCTCCCTTATATTCTGAGTTTCTTTATTCTGTGAAGGAGACAATGGCTGTTCTTTTCTAAGAACTAGTGGTCTTGGCATTCATTTTTTTTCCAGAACTTGTTTTCATGGAGAACACACACAAAAGAGTGTGTTTGTATCTCAGGCAAGTGTATCCCATATTCATTTTCTTCATGAGTGAAGACACAGCAGTAGGGACTTTCAGGAGAATACATACAAACACATTAACACATTGTCACAACCCCCAGAGGGTTCATTATGTTTTAGCTGAAAGTCATGTCTTCCAGGTATGGTTCTACAGAGGGGAATCACTCCTTTATTTGCTTACACGGACATTAGCTGGTCACTCCTAGATGATCTAGTACTGTGGAGTGACATTTGTAAAACCAGACCCCTAGATACTGCCTTCATATAAACAGCAACTAGCAGCAGTAATGGTCTATGAAATATTTATAAAAACCTAAAGAATTCATCCATTCTCTCTTCCTACATTCCCTGGCTCCTCCTCATACAATATGTTTAATATTTACCTTAGACACCAAAAAAATACTGGAGCTTTAAGTTGTCAGAGTTACTAATAGCTTCTCATTAGATTGATAGCTTTTGAGATGAAAGATTAACTGATGAAAGATCTTTCCTGCTAGAAGGACAAGTTCCTTCTTAGAGTACTGCCAGGATAGAAATGAGACTTGATGTTTTCTGGGACAACACAACCACCTTCTCTTTTGACCCTAATGCCTATGAAAAGCACCTATAATAAATACTAGTGAAACACCACAAAAGCGCCAAGTCTGAGCATGTGTTTCTTTCCTTTTTTGTTTATTTATGTATCTATGCATACATTGCTATGCTGGTCTGCTTCTTGCTTCAACATATCCCAAATTTCAGCTGCAAAGCTCAGGAGGTTAATGTTCAGTGTCTCTCAAAATGAAAAATTCTTGTTTAAAAGACCTTTTGTACACTTCAGCAAGTTACATGGTTTTGCCTTCAGACTCCTCCATTCCAACCATAATTTCAGGGAAAGACTGAACAGATACAGAGTCTAAAATCTCATCCATGGCACAAAAGTGAAATCATAACCAAAAATGCAATGGAAGCACAAATATCTACTTGTTAAGGCTCTCTATCTCATGGCTCATGTAAATCCTCATGGCTCCACTCTTCATCAAAATGGTGACAATTTGCAACAGAAGAGGATTGCCAACTCCCGGGGGGGAAAAAAAAGAGGTGCAGCATCCCCCAAATTTCTATATATAAGGGAGGAAGTTTTTTAGTGTGTTCTCAAAGGTATTGTAGTTAATATATATATATATATGTGTGTATATATATATATATATTTTTTTTTTTTAAGAAAGCCTCTAAAATTTGAAACAGACTTGGAATAACACCAATCACTGTAAAGTCAGACCTTTAATACTTCATGATATAATGTACTACACTAACATGTAATGCTTAAAAATATCTGATACTGCTTGTAAAATCATATGTAGGACTTGAATTTAAAATTCTTTCTGTTACTACATTTCCCATCTCCTTTTTTCATGGTTTTTTTTTTTTCAGAGTAAAAACTTCCTGCTTTAAATACAAGAAAATCTGGTCCCAGATGTCACTAATTAGGAACAGGTTAGCAGAGAGATTTACACAGAGGTGCCTAAAGTTACAATTCCTCATTGTGGGATCTGACAACAGCCTGTTTCATTTCATTGTATGATAATAAACTTTAACGGGTACCAAGCACAGAGGACACATTTAAGCAGGGAAATTACATTAATATAGGTCTTTCTAAAAGCTCTTAGTGTTTGTAACATACCAAGTACCATGTAAATATATCCCTTCTAGCCAGGGATTCAGCATAAGTACAAATTGAAAAGAGAAGTCCATTGATTAGTGTCTTTTGTTTTTTAACATCTGACATTTTAAAACTAAATTTAAGGAGTTAAATGTCTTTCAGCAGATCATCAATTAAAGAGCATTTCAAAATTAATTTTCTCACAATATTTGGAGAGGGAAGGAGGAGTAAAGGGAATTGCAGTTAGTTATTATGTAGATTGGCTTTTGTTGCTGGAATAAGCAGAAATGAATTTCAAGGGTTGAAAGACTGAGCTAACAACATTACAGTTGCACTAAATGAATAAACAGAAATACTTCCTGCTCACAGGGTTAAAACACTGTGTTAAAACACAAATAATTTGAAATCTAGTGTTTAAAAAATGAAATTATCTAATTACAAATACTCGAGACAGGTCTGCACATTTGCATGCAAACTTAGTCCAGACACCACTGAAGTCAACTAAAAATCCTCAACGCAATTCAACTGGCTGAAACTGCCAGATAACACTCACTATCGACCAATTATTTAACTAAGATATTGACACTTGTGCTGTATTAGAAATGTTTACTTCAAATTTATAAGGCTTTTCCCCTACCATACAATGAAACAATGTAATTGCACATACAGATTCAGTCATGTTCCAAATGACAGTATTTTGTGAGCCTTATTATCCATTTCCCTGCATTTCATGCAAGTCATTAGCCCTGGTGCTAATTGTGAGTAAGACAGAAAAGAGTGGGGGTTTTCTTTCATTTTCTTTGCATTGTCTCTAATTACTATATAAGAATTTGAGTCCATTGAAATCTACTGTAAAATTCTTCTTACGTCATAGGAAATAGGATCCAATCCAAGTTATAGAAACATTTTCTGTTGTGGAGATTACTTTAGACATACTCCGCCCTTCAAATAAAATTAAAACTAGCAGGCAGTTTATAGGTACGCATGTACTAACTAATCATATTATTATTATTTTAATATGTAATTTATTAACATGTAAATTCTCTTTACTCCTAATTTCATGGTCTTAAGATCCATGTTTGAATCATGCAGCTGAAATACATTGGTTTTGAAAAGAGAGATTTTAAACAGTGAGATCCCATTTTATTTTTCAAGATCACTTTTTGTCACTGGATCCACAGCTTGTGAAAATTATTCTGACGGGTAACACCAAAAACTCTGACTCCCTTTCCTGTTAAAGAGGTCTTTGGCATGCTGCAGTGTATTGTGGGAGCTAGACAGCCGCTGGTCTTTATAGAATGTATATCCCTTTGGAAGCATCAGCTCAGAAGAAGGGGAGATGGCACTTAAAATCAATTTTCACCAAAAAATCGAGTTTTTCACTTAAAAGAAAATCAATGTAAATTTTTCACTTAGTGCAATCAGAAGCAGCACCTGAATTTTAACATGGAGTCACCTTAATGTTGTTTTCAAACCACTCTGTAATTTTTCTGCTAATTTAATCCCTGGTTTCTGTATTGGATTCATATAAAGTCTCCAAACAGAAGCGCTCAGAAGGCTTAACAATATATCTGAGATGGAGAAAAGCAAACTGCAATCTTCTAGGAACAATTGCACAGAACAGACAATAAGGACACTAAGTTTTTACCAAGCTTTCTTAGAGGATATTTCAGGGTGTCAAAGGAAGTGCCCCAAGTACCCTCTCAAGCTCAGAAGGTCTACCCCTTCAATATTTAGGGAGAAGTACCAAGCCTGGCTTTGCAGCATCCAGAATGCTCAAAGCATTACTAGTAGTTATGATTAGTTATGAGTTGTATGTTAAATTCATTATGGGAATTGACACTGAGATTACAGTAAGAATGAAAATCACCATCACATTCTTCCTATTCTCCCAAACTTCCTGAGCTACAAAGTGAAGAAGGAACAGACCAAAACATCTCAAAAGAAATGGCTTTGTTTGTATCAATTGCGTCTCCTTCTAAACAGCCAGTTTGGCTTCCCAGTGAGGGACAGGGAAAATAAATCTGCTATGCTGATCAGAAATATAATTCTCAGACTACATTCAGTTCATATTAAAACACATCCACACAGGCACAGGTCTCTAATCTCTCCTGTGGGGCAAAGAAAACAAGGGAATGCAATTTCTTCTCTAGACTAAAATTTTAATTGCTCCTAAACCAGCCCTTTACAGTCCCCTTAGAATGTAAATTTCAAACAGATTTGCCTAGCCCCTCTGATGTATTCAGGGCAACTTTTAAACAGAACAAGAAAGGTAATATAGTGGAGCCCCTTTGGCAATTTGCCTGAATCCAAACACATATCATCTGTTGGAAAGACAGAAATGGTTTGGTTATGTCAAAAGCAGCATATGTTACTTCAGGAAACAGATCTCTGCAGCAGGAATTTAAACACAAGTGCAGCTCCAAAGCATCTGAATAGTGCTCTCAACTGAACAAGAAAACTTGTTTGAATGAATGAATGAATGCATGCCCAATACACAGGAAGGGATGCAATCTATCTGCGGATTCAACTAATACGCTAGAATACCAAAAAAATCTGAATGCCATCCTGCAAAATGGCTACTAACATTTTTATTACAGCTAAAGCATGAGAAAAAATTAAAATAACAGAATTATGATCTATGCTACTTGCAATTTAGACTTGAGCCTTAGATGCATTGATGTTGGAAGCAAAATTCTTAGTGAATATTCCCTCCTTCACTCCAAGCTTCAAAAGTACTCTGATTCCAAGTTAAAAATTTTGAATTCTTGCACTTTATTATTTACTAGATAGGCAGACCAAGAAATAGGCTGTTGCATACAATGTGATATTATTTCATTACACGTTTGTCTGACATTAAGAATTAAAGCACTTTGCTAATCTTATGGATTATTATTATTATTATTATTATTATTATTATTATTATTATTACTATTACTATTATTGGTCAATATGTGCTGCAAACAACAAATAAGCAAAATCTTAGTGTAGTAAGAAAATTCCTAATTTTGTCAGAAATGCTGTACTATTTTGCTAGATATAACATATACTTGAACATATATAAAAATACATTAATTTCATAACCAGTCAGCAGGAGTCTAGGTCAATTCAACATCCTAGGGTGCCAGCTATAAGCCTCATTTAACTGTGAATCAAGCATGTATGTTAATGATGGACAGAGTGCTAGCATCTGGATAGACAAGGAATTTTCATTGAATAGGAAGTGAAGAGTGATTTCCCTATTTATCCCTTCATTAGTACCTTTATGCTAATATAAGAATATTATTTTCAAACGTCTAAACTTGCATGAATCTCATGAAGTTAAACAAAAAAGAGGATTAACTGCTGTTAATAGAGCTAAGCTGAAGTTAATATTGTAAAATATACTTTTCTTAAATCCCTGGAATCCATTAAAGAAAACTGCATTGTGGCTGTGGTGGACTGAATGTTAATGTAACACATATGCTTTGGGAATGCCCATTCATACATAAATTCTCAGATGAAATATTTGAAAGCATTATTATAATCTTGTACAGCAATATTCTTCTAGATCTTAAACTGGGTAGTTTTAAGAAACATATGCCTTAAGGAACCACATAATTTTTTGTTGAGTTTTAGCTGAAACAAAAAACCCCAATCCCCATTTGGTTCTTCAGAAATAAACCTTCTGAAGAGTTTCCCATTATGGAGTGTTACAGCAGGCTCAATGACTCAGCAAATGAAGAAAGCACTATTCTGCTTGAATGAAAACATCATACATTTATGGAACAGTCATGTTACCTGGAAAACCAACCAGTTTCGAACTACTTTTTCTCACATCAGGCTTTTAAAACAGAAACATGAGTTTCTACTCACACTATATTGAAAATATGTATGGCAGATCAATAACCTTAAAAAATAACAGATGACATAAATCCCTAATTAAAGTGCCAAAGTCAATGTGATTTTCACTGTGATCAGTACTCTCTGATATTTTCTGTAAAATTTTTTTATGCCTCTGGTTTCAAGGACAGCAAATAGAATGAAGTGTCTAAACCAGACTGCAATTTGGTCAGATTTGGAAGCCATTAAGCTCCTTTAAGTAATTTTGGAAGTCATTTAGTCCCTTGGTAGTTTATGAAAATATCTCTTTAAAAAATATCTCTAAATCCTTGCTTGGATATCTAAATAGTCTAATAATACAGTGCACCACATGCCCCAAACAGGTGATTCAGGTCTTAAATTGTGTAATTTCGGTCTTCATTGTTTTTAAGAAAGAAACACTATTTGCACTTCTTCGGAACAGGAATTCAAGCCAGGGGGTCATTTAGACTGATATCTTTTTTTTCTAGAAGCAGAGGTAAGCGGATGCTCAGTGAAGAGCAACAGAGATAAACCAGACTTTTCCTTCAGAAGTCCCTCAGTTTCCAATTATATGCAGGTCACATGATTTCCTAAGCTTACGGGATTTTTTTCTCTTTAGCAATCTTAAGTGGATTCCTCTTCTAAGTGCTCGTCTACTTCCCTCTAAAATCCACATAAATATGAGCATCTGCAATGCCTCCTGGTGAGCAGTTCCATGGGGCTGCTACTCTCTGCATTAAGAATTGCCATACTGTATTTGTTCTGAAGTCAGCTTCATCTGCTAGTCCTTAGTTTTTCTATGAAAAGAGGCACTGAACAGCTGACCTGCATCAACTATCCCTTTGAAAGCCAGGATCCTGTGGATTTCTTATCAGCCCTCTAAATCACCCTTTTCTGAGTTAAAAATGGCTAGCCTAGTAATCCACCCCTTCTAGAGGAACTCCATACTTTTTTTACCTTTTCTGCCTTCTCTGAATATTTTCAAGTTTTAATACATTCCTTTTTGAGATCAAGAGATCAGAACTTGCTCAATATCCAAAAAACCATGATTGAACTATAAAGGTACATGGTGGCATAATGGTGTTCTCTGTTTTGTTTTCAGTCCTGAAAATGCCTAACAGTTGATTCAGTTTTATGACTGTCACTGAGCAATGAATCAACGTTTTATGAAACTAAAGATCATAACCTCAGAATCTTGCTTTTGAGTGGGAACAGCTGGTTCAGTTTTATGTGACTCTAGAGTTGGTTTTGCCATGTGTTTGATTTCACATTTATTTACTTTGAATTTCAGCTGCTATTTTATTGCCTGGTCATAAAGTTACATATATATAGAACTTATATAGCTATATATATATATGTAAAAGAACTAATAGAACTATAAGTTCTATTAGTTCTTATATAGAAGAGTTCATCTTTTCTTCTCTCTATCCTGAATAACTTAGTATCTTCCAAACTTTTAATCTCAATGTTCACATCTGCCTCTAGGTTATTTATGAGTACATTGAAGAGAGTAGATCCTAGCACAGACCACTCCTGAAATTTGCAAATGATTGTTCATTGTAAAAATGATATTTTAGATTTATCCTCCTTAGTCTGTATTTTAGGTGAATGTTAGCTAAGCAAGGACCTTCTTTTTCGACCTGTGCTGATGAATTTTCTTAAAAGCTCTCAGTGATGGACCTCTTTAAATGCGCTGCATATCTGCACAGACTATGACTTGAAATAACAACATGGTCCACAACTGTACTGATCCTCTGAAAGATTACTCTGAAGTCCATAAGGCAAGTGTCTCTTGATTTTCTTATGTAGATCATATCGAGTTAGGTTTCTCTATTTTAATTTTCATTATGAATTTATAACTGAATTCTGCATGGAACAGATCACATAAACAGGAAAAATTGGTATTTCCAAACCCAAATAGGTACTGTTTTACAAAAGTGGGGCAATACAGCAAATAAAGAAAAGCAGTTGCTCAAGGAGGTTGTGGCTGCCCAATCCCTGGAAGTGTTCAAAGCCAGTCTGGATAAAGCTTTTAGCAACCTGGTCTAGTGGGAGGTGTCCTTGCACATGGTAGGGGAGGTTGGGACTATATGATCTTTAAGGTGCATTCCAACCCCTCAACATTTTACAATTCCATGATTCTATGAAGCTGCCTTGATTTGGACTTGATGATCTTGGAGACCTTTTCCAACCTTAATGATTCCATTTAGATCAGTGGTAAATTGGATTGCTTGGCTTTTACTTTCACTGGAATGTACCATTCTGTAAGCCAAAATCACAGGTCTTACCAAACATGTAAAGTCAAATGATTCATTCTTCTTCTTTAGTTCATAGAAGAAAAAGGACTAATTAATTCATTAGGAAAATCTAAAAATGTGGAAAACAAAGTTGTCTAGGAAGAAAACATGCATTTGAACCCTTTCTAGCCAGCTAAAAAAAGTACTTGCAAAAAACTTCAAGGAAAAACAGAGATTTAACTGTGAATATTTGCCTTCCCTATGAAAGAATTTGATTTTAAAATAACTGCATTCATTACAGTTACCTTTTCAAAGTGATACCCACAGCCACAAAACTGGCTCATAGTCACCTGAAAGCAGGACCCAAACATATACACTTTTTCTACTATCAAGTCTTCTAGGCCCACCCATGAAAGCTCCCTATGGTGCAAAATCAATGAATAAAAAAATACTGTCTCGATCATGATATTCCAAATATATTGGATACATTTCTAATTATCATTTATATTGTGTTGCTGTATTTATAAAGGTGTTTAAATCTTTCTGTATTCAACATGAATTAGCACCTAAATATATTTAAAATGCCACCATGTAGGACAAAATGGGAAGCACAATTCCTTTTAGAGGCCATAAAAGTATAAAGTATATAAAAGTATACATGGGCCAAAATACTCCTGAGTAAAATTTAGGACAGAAAACTACAGTGAGAGGTAAACACACAAACGGAGCACAGGCTAACAAAAAGACGGCAGTATTCACAGAAATAAGTTATCTTGTTTGTAATAATAGCTGTGCTACTTACCCTATCTTAGTATCTTCAGTTTTTCATTTATCAATATCAACCCTAAGTCATTCATCAATGGAACTGTAAAGTAAATTCAAGGGGTGTAAAAGGACAAACAGTGCTGGTAAAGAAGATGCAGATCATTGTCCTGTGTGTGGGCAGCAGTTTTACGCGTACAGAACACATGATTTCAACTTCTCCTCTTTTAATGAAGAGTAGTTCAGTGCATATTTTTTTTGCAAAAAGGAACTGATGCAAGACACAAGGAATAAAGAACGTGAGTTTCTGATGCTGTGCTGTTCATGTCTGCTGTTGACAGCCAGGCTTTGGCCAGCACTGAAGTTGGAAACCATATGGTAAGCGTCACACACACTTGGAAAACACTGCTTTGAAAACTGCTCAAGACAGTGAGGAGCATGTTCCAATTACAGCATCCATACTGTAAATCCAGTCAGCATGGATGCAAGGCAGGACAAAAAGCACCAGGCTGAAAATCAGAATATTTTAGGGGCAATTGCTGGGCTTTGTCGATAACAGCTGTGCACATGAGTGAAAAACTTTTTGGCCTCTAGTAGTTAAAATAATAACACAATTGAGCACCAAGGCATAGAAAAAAATAAGGTGTGTTTGTTTTTCACTTTACTGTTTCAAACTCAGATGTAAGAACTGAGTATGGAAAAAGAATCCTTTGTTTTAAGATCCCTGTGAGCAAAAGCCTAAGCCTCAATTCTGCACCAATTAGCTTCTACTTAACTGCTGCATTAAGAACATTTAGCGGTCTCTGATAACAGAGGCTTATTTCCCTCCAGTGCACGTTTGAAATTCAGTTTACGCACCTCTTCAGTGCACCATACGATGCAGGATGAAAGAATTTTCCAAAAGACAAGATTCTTCCTAAGAAGAAACTTCTGTAAGTGAAGAATCCCATTAGAAATCCCTCCTTTCTCTATGCAAATACTGTAACTCCAAGTACAAATGCCTCTCCCCACCATCAGATAATGACAGTTCTCTGCACAGTAGAAAACCCGATCCGCCTTAGCAAAGAATAGCAATTACTTCCCACAGTGATGCTCCTGCATTTTGTTGCATCCCGTGGAGCCAGTGTCAAGGAAATGTGTCAGACATTGCTCTGCTTAGGTGACTCTGCTCAGTCACATTTGCAAACCAGCTTTTACTTTGGCATGTCAAAACTACCTGTTCCTGCTCTATGTTACTCCAACTGCATTACTGCAACTTTCTTTTACATTTAAGTCTGCTGAGCAATTTCTAGTCAAACTAGTATAAATCTTTGTAGATCAAAAGTCTTCTTCATGGGAAAAGACTGAAAGCTAAAAAAAAAGAAACAGAGACAAAAAGGAAGCTAGATTGTCTAAAATACTTCTAAAAATGAAATAAAATTCTCCTGGTGCTCTCTCTCTCTCTCGTACATTGTTTTTACAGACGGGGGCCAAATTCAATAGACACATTGAATGGCCTTATCGGATCTCAGGTCACTACTTAACTAGATGACAGAGAATTATTACACCACAGGGAGCTGGTGAGAGAAAGAATAAATTTGGGCAAAACCAAGACTCTGAATTTGAGATCTAAATACATATGAAACAAGCATCGCTACCTGTTATTTTGCACTTTTTCCAAAAAATATTAGTGCTAAAATAGGAAATGGCATAGCAAACTCCAAAATTATCATACACAATTGCCTCAGATTCTCAGAAACAGAAGATTCAGATTTATATGAGGAAGATTGTATTACAGATGATAAAAAGATCATGCTCTAGGAAAGTTTATTATTTCCTAATCACTCGGAAGAGTATGTGGACTGGAATGCAACATGGCCAAACTGACATTTTTGTGTAAGAGGCCCATTATAACAACTGAAAATAAGCAACTAGATCTCAGAGTCTGTCACTAAATACAAAAGCACAAGTTGAAAAGATGGAAGAAAATAGATTGTTTTTCATCTCACAGTTTGAAACAGCAAGTTGTGCAGAATCTACACATCTCCATGGCTGCCTCAAATTCTAAGTTTCCATATTCTCAAGAAGATGGAGATCCAGAGGGTTATAGATTTCCTCTTCATATTCTAAAATAATATTGGAATATTCTTCCTTAGCTGGGACCAGACCTTTCTACAGGATCACCACCTCAACAAGACCACATCCATTACTCCAGTTGGATTGCTCCCACCACCCTGACCAACAGGGTGCCAGGCCGTATTCTGACATTGTCAGTTTAAGCCAGTGTTTCTGTACTGTTGCCTTTATTGCAATTTTTCCTATTAAATTGTAGTTCTCACTTGGAATCTCTCACAATATACTTGTGTGGAGTTAATTCCTCCTGCTGGTTTGCCTTCAAAACAGCACAGTGCTTTTCCTATTTAAAAGATAGAAAGATACTGGTTCTGCTCCCCTGAAACTAAGAATGTACAGTAATTTCATGACAATGAGGCACACTGGATTATAAGGTGCACTTCTGGGTGTCAGCAAATTTCCAAACTTTGTCCATATATAAGGTGCACCAGCGTAGAAGGCGCACTTCCGAATCCAAAATTTTAGTCAAAAGGGTGCGCCTTATACGCATGGAATTACTGTAATTTCTGAGAATTTCTTTGGAGAACCTACATTTTGTATAGTGCAATTGTTTAGACAAAAAAAAAATGTTTAGAAAATAAATGTTTAGAAAAATAAATAAATGTTTAGAAAAAAACACAGAAAAGCTAAAACTGAAAATTCATGTTGGCAGTCAAATAAATTATCACAAGAATACATTGCTCATTTTACTTTGTATCTATTTGTGTATTCTTACCTATTATTTAGGGATAATACTCTCAACCCAAAGTTTCAGTCTGTTTATTTTCTGTCACAAGAAGATAACTCTACATGTTCACACTCAATACCATCATATCCTTTGATTAAACTGTAAGCACTTGATAAGAAAACAGAGAATACCAAAAGTACTGAGATCCCACTGCTGACTTGAATACTTTTGGATATGGACATAAACCACTTTGAATCAAGACTCACAATGCCTCTTCAATGTAAATCTCCTTCAAGATTCCAGAAAAAAAAAATACATCAGTAAATTTGTATATTGATGCAGCATGATGACAATTATATATATTATACATATATTTTCTCTAGACATTAAAAATACAGCTAATACTGATAAAGACAACTATTCTTTCCAGAGAAAGTAAGAATGAAAAAAAATTTCTATGATATTTAGTCTGTGCACAGATTAGTCAGGGCCTGGGGCCTCAGCACAGTCCTAATTCAGGTCACAGGATGACAGTGTTTTTAGGCAGATGAACAGAAATTGATTGTTCCTTGCATCTAGGACCTCACATTTTAGCATATTAAAACTATTAACATGGCTCCATTCTAAAGATAAACAATAGTTTCTAGACACAACAACATCTTTTGTTTGTGTAAATGCTTTTTACTGAATCTGAGTAGCATTTGAAAACCATACATTCTTTGTTTAATATTCCTTGCCAAGAATGAGAACACCATTTGGACTACAAGCTCAGTGACATCATTGCTGAAGAATGAAATTATTTTCCTGGCTACTTAAAAAACCTGGACACTATATAACATTTTTAAAAGTGTCTGTTCCTAGGATACACATCTAGTAATTGACATTTCCCAGTGGGAACAAGTCTTCTATTTTCAGAGGTCAAACAGACCAGCAGAAGATAGGGCTCATAGTTTCTTTTTCCTCAATGCACTACAGAGAAAGGAAAACAAAACATTGAAAAATTGCTCTTCACAGGAAACTATAAGAACATGAACAACCTATTGCATCAGACCAGTTGTCCATCTATCATAATATCCTGTCTTTGACAGGAACTTATGCATTAGAGGGAAGTAAGAGAAAGGCCTAATAGACACCTTCCAAAGAACTTGCCCACAGCTGAACTTCTACCACTGAACTATGAGCTTCTGAGCCAGTGGGGCACTGAGGTATACTTTATCTTTGAGTATGAACAGTTCCATTGCCTTGAATGAAATCATGCCTTTTCCTAACCTGCTTTAGTAGTTTACCACACAGTGGTCCTTAATAATTTGTTTAAGCCCTGAACATTTTACTGTTTACACCCTAGTTTTCACAACATGCCCAAAGTGGTTCAACAGATTCTCAATAAGCATATAAGGAAATTGTTTGATTTTATTACACCCTCTCAAAGATTCTATTTCCTTAATTATTTGTTGCTTTCAAACATTTCCTTCTACAATGGTAAGCATATTGACATCCATTTTCATTGTCTTCACTTACCAGAGACTAACACAGCGCATTCACTACATTCTCAGTTGTAATATTTGTGCAAAGCTCAGGTGGCTGGAGATGCCTGAGCTAACACAAACCAGACCTAATTTGGATTACAACCCTGCACAAATGCAACTGCTCTACTCAAGGTTGGCGGCCTTTCAGGAGCAGTTGCTGTTATCATGTGGCACAGAAGGCAGTTTAAAAAAAGTCACTTAAAACCTGAGGATGCCCATGAGAACTACAAAACTAGTCAGTAAAAATAATATGAGATGTGTAATGGCGTATGTGGGTATTTGTTGAGATATTCAGGCCTACCAGCTGCCCACTAAAACTTGATGCCTATTTTACCTATCAGTTTGTCTTACATACTTTTATGTCTTTGTCTAGTGACATTAAATCTTTGGCATATTTATTGGTTTTTGTTCTAATCGGTTATTCTGCTTTATCTGTCTTTATAATTTAATGCCATTATTTAACTTTATCATTTGACTGTAGTGCTGTGAAATAGTTGCTTCAAATTCAAAGTGAGTATAGAAAATAGATTGAATCTATATATTTGTTTATAGTATTTTCTATTGAATGATTCTCATTTTGCAGACTAGAAATTAAAGTGAAGAAAGCTTAGAATTCTCCTGCTCAGACATGACATGTGGCAGACCAAGGACATGCAATAATGGTCTCCAGTCTTCTGAACTATTGCACAAACATATTCTTTCTGAGATATAAACTCTTTTTTCTTTCTCATCTCCAAAATGTCCCCTTTCTTACTTCAGAATTTTTTGGAAGAGAACAATCACAGCCAAGCATAAGGTATTGGATCATGTTATCATGTTATGTCATTCCTTAATCAGTTTGGGGTTTGAGGCTGTGACAAACTGGCTATAAACTTTTCCCCATCAGTCTGTACTTGTCTTAGCTCTTTTTCTTCAGTGGCTACAGTGTCTGATTAGTAGGTGTCATTATTATTTTTAGCAGCCATTGTCTTCCACTAAGTTTAAGGTATTATCATGCTGTTTACTGGCTTTATCAGTGAAGTGTTCTATGGGCTGCTGTTATAAATAAGCACTTCCTAACAGGTCTTGTAGTTTCAGAGACCTGGGCTAGGGAAGGTTTCATATTTGCACTTTTGTCCACAGATCCCTGTGACTTGCTTTTTTTCCTATGGTTATAGGACAGTGAGAGAACCCATACGTCCTGTCTTGCATTCCTGCTTTCCATTCACACATTGAATCCCTTACCAATTTCAGCTCAAATAAAAGAAAGTAAGTTTTCAGATAGAAATTTCTATTAATTTCACAAGTTGAGCTTGGCGAAGGTAGAAAGAACAAAGGTGATCGACCTGTTTAGGGAAAGGACACAGCAGTTCAATACTTCCATTCCATGTGGCTTTGAGCTTGTCAGGCAGCACAGCTGCAGGTCTGAACGACACACAGTTTGTGGTCAGGTGACACAGGAGGGAGACTGAGAATTTTACTGCAAAATGGCATCACTGACGATAAGTTAAAATACCACTACGTCATTTATGAATTAAGGATTTTCTATAAATGCCTCATAACATCAGAATACAGTAAGTCTCATGTGCTAGAGACCTACTGTACAAAGTGATTTTCTTTAGTAGAGAAGCTGGCATTACTCAAGTACTTTCTCTTGACATTTACTTTCACAAGAACATCAACAATCCAATCCTGCCGCAGCTAGTTATAAACGACAAAATTTTCCAGTAAACCGGAACATAAATTAATACACATGGCAGAACTGAATAAACATTTAAATTTATAGTAAGGCAGGTCTGTAGGCCCTGGGACAATGTTACACAGGTATCTCTAGAATAAATAGAAGTAATTTGCTGTGCTGGCCAAACTTGTTATACTCATTTATTGCTCATGAACTTTTCCTAGTAAGTTGACCTTTTGTACTGAAATATGACAGTAAAACAGATTTCTAGCACTTAGGAAGGCCCTGAAGGAAGAGGGTGAAGCCTTTCGTTTTTCCCAAGCCTTTGGTATGTTGAGCTATAATTGGTAACTTCAGGGCACATTGGTTTTACTTATGTCTAACAGAAGGCTTTTTTTCTGCTCCACCCTGATACATTTCCTCAAAAACTGTATTATGTCACAGTTCTGCCGTTCATTTATATACAGGTCAAATTGAAAACTGATGCTATATTCCAGATTTAATACAGCAAGGGCTTTCATCTTCACTGAGGATGCAAAATCATCTTCTTCTTTGATGCATGCAATTAACAATTTGAGTTTTATAAGGAAGGAAAGAAAATCCCAAGCCAGGAAAACACTGCAGTGAGAGACTCCTTTTTTCTAAAATATTCCCTTTTTGTGCTTCACTTTTTCAGCATGGAATGTAACTGGAAATACATACCCATCTGGTAGCCTGACTTTCTTCCATCTCCATGCAACCTACACCTTGATTATAATCATGCAGGAAGAAACTCAAACTTTTCTGTTCCATGTTTCAAAAAGGTATCCAGACTATAAGAGTACTAAGTGTCCCAAGTGTCCTTCTGCATTAATGAAGTCTGTGCAGAATGTGCAATTTATTGTCAAACTATAAAACAACTAAATCAGAAATCTGCAAGGAAAAGATTGTAACAGGTATGTGGCAAACCATGGCCTCCTTGCAGAATACTAATGCATCAACACACATTGTAAACTACAGAATGAGAAGGGCAGACTTACTTCAGAGTAAGAGGAAGAGGCTTTATAGAAACTGTCACATAGCTGTACACACCTGAACTTTCAAATCATGGCTGCAGCCAACAGTGTCCATAATCCTGACCAGAACCTCAGTGGCCTCTGCTCTATTTTGTTCATAAATTACCTGTTAAGAGGCTGAAAAGTGCAAAAATTGGAAGCATGAAATATTACAGTCATAATTTACTCAGATTTTTATACAGCCATGCTTTGGTGTTTCTGACCTTCCATTCATATGTCATTTAATTACAGTAATTTCAAGTGTATAAGGTGCACCTTTTTGACTGAAATTTTGATCTGAATCCGGAAGTGCGCCTTATACACCGGTGCACCTTATACTCGTCAAATTACTGTATTCTTCTACCGTTTTTTGGTTTGTTTTTCCATTCTGTTTCTTGCTTAGCTATCTGAAAACACAGAGGATTCACTTAACCAGCATGAAATCTACTTTCCCTTGGCTAAAACAAAACTTGCCACTAACCTTTGTATCAGTGAAATTCTTTCCCATCACCTTACAGAAAAACCTGTAGCTGTATTCCTTATGGGATACCAACGGTAGCTTACCAAACCAAAAATCAACAGGAAGAGATAGGGGATGAAATTTTGGATCCACTCAGTGGTTGTATTTACACAGGTTGTGTACCTTTTAAGCATACAAAGCTACACACCCACCAGAGCTCACTTGTTTGTGCCATACATGACTCATGCTCTCACTTCTGAAAGAAGTGTTAACACATCCTGCTAAGGTCTCAAAAATAGAAAAGCAAAGAGCCTGTGGACCATGTTTTAATGCAGCTCATCAAAGCAATAAGCTATTCCCCAGCTCTACACCAGCTGGATAACACTTGGGTAGCCTTGGCAGAACCTCTCATTCTTCAGTCCTTTAAGCTTCTACGGAAAAACATTTTCTTTATAGAAATAAGCTTATGATCTCTGTTGGAATGAAATCTGTCCCTGGCCATCCTTCCAAAAAACTACTATTTTATCTTTCTTTTTTTTCTAAGCCAGCAGGAGCTGAACAGATGGTTTTGAA
The DNA here is from genome assembly GCA_013186435.1 of Turdus rufiventris. Taxonomy (NCBI): domain Eukaryota; kingdom Metazoa; phylum Chordata; class Aves; order Passeriformes; family Turdidae; genus Turdus; species Turdus rufiventris. The sequence continues at coordinate 2,112,023 of PYHW01010297.1, forward strand.
AATTGCACTTTCATTTCTGTGTATGTGCGCGCATCTATACTTACATGTTACATGTTCATGTCTCCTGTGGAGACTAAAAACATTGATCCACTGCAATTTCAGTTATCCTGAGTCTAGGCTTAGTACTTGGATCTCTGACCTGAACTTAGGTAACTACAGGTACAAGCAGATCTGCATCTCTCAAGAATTCACAACCCAAAATTGTCAGTGTTTCACACTGGCTGTTATTCCAGTAGAAGCATGAACCCAGGGAATGACTGTGGATCCTTCTGCATGTGAAAATACAAAAAATATTTTGCAGTTAGAAGGTTTGCTTGAGACTGGCTATTTTATCCATTTTACTACTCAGCAAGCCCCAATTATTGTATGTCCTTTTAACTAAGTTTTCTCATATACCATACTATTAAACTGTTGAGCAGTTGTACTGTTTTTCATATATCTTTTCACTAATTTCTCTACTCATCCTGATTTTAGAGCACTGTCATTGGTTTTCAAGACATTCATGTTTAAATATCCATCACTTAATTACCAGTGACAGCATGAAACTAGCAACTATTCTTTTAATATTATCAGTGCAATATACTGTTTTTAAAATAGTAACATCTTTATGGAGCTGGCCGTTTCTTGTTGTTAACTTTTCCTGTATATGCTCTATTTTTCAATCCTCATTTCCTTCCTAGCATTTTCAAACAAGAAACCTGAATTAACTCCCAAATTGTATTGATGGATAGTTCACTGAAAGCCTAATAAAGCTCAAAGGTAAATAATTTTCCTTTTTATATACTGCATCAAACACAAATTTACATTACTCTGTTCTTTAGTGCATTTCAATCACCACTGCAATAGCAAATATTCTATTAGAAAAGCCAGAGCACACACTGGAGCACTGTTTTGTTCAAGTTGGTACGACAGTGATGCACCTGGATCCTCAGTAATTCCACTCTCTTGTATTATTGCAAAATGGCATTGTTCAGTTAGACCCTGTATTATTTTTATTTTTTTTAATTACCCTTATCCCTATTTTCTAAGGAATTCAGCATGAGTAATTTTTGCTGTGTGAACAGCAATTGTGCAATTTCTACTATGACATCTAGAGGCTGCTGCTTATTTTCTGTGGTTTCTTCTATAGACCAGATTTTTGTGGTTTCTTCTGTGAAGAATCAGGACTGTTAATGTGATGCCACAAGAATTAGATTTCTCAGTGTGAGAGTTCATTGCAATTCTCCTAAGCAGCACTGTATTTCTGGGTTAGAGCATCAAAAGCAAGAAACATTCTAATAGCAATGTCCTCATTTCATAACTCTTGTAATACATCTAGAAAAGGACAGTATATTTGGAAAAGTATTTAAACCAACAGCAAGTATGCTGAAGTCTAAAAAAGTATTTAAAAATTCATGCAAAAATGGACACAGATATACACACACACACACACATAGATATAGTGGCAACAGAAGAGTAATGATAATCAATTTAATAAAATTAATTAAAACCAGTAAGCTAAGTCAAACTTATTTAAAAATGATATTTAAATAAAACTCTCTTTAAAAAGCAGTATCTATTCTTATTAAATGATCACCTGAAGTATTCCTCATACTCCCAATGTATCATTAGCCTTTAACTCAGTAGAATGTCTATTAGATATCCAATTTTCCCTAGTTCCACATGCTGTCATCTAAAAAGCATTTAACTTCATTAATAATTGCAACAAGGTATGACAGAAATGACACATAAAATTCACTGGAATAGAATTAACATTAATTTCCTCCCTAATTCATTCAGAATATTAATGTGCTTTGAGAATTTGAAGTACAGTTGTTTCATATTACAGGGCTGGGAACACACACAGTATCCTCAGGAAATAAATGTGGAAGAGTATGGGAAGCAAACAACAGAAAATAATTACAGTAGGAAAGCCAGGACTGACCTAGCTTCCTTCATTATGTGCTTCTATTTGCTTTTTAGCATTACTGTACTCAATAGGTTGAAAATATCAGTAACATTTCAGTAACAGCTGCAATAAAACTTAACTTTGCCCTTGCAGAAAACCCAGGAAATTAGTGAAATGTAGTTTATTCATTCAGAAACTGATTTTTTCCCCATTCAGAAACTTTATTTTCCTTATTTTGAAATCTATATGCCCACTTGTCCACAAATAGTTTGCCTTGTTCATTTGTAAATTACATTATATATGTTATATTATGTAACATATCTGCCCCATTGTCTAGTATTGAGGTTAATATTGTCTGAATTGCATTTGATACAAAACAGTATCTTCGGTTTAAATGAAGAACTAAAAACTGGTTTGGAGACAATGTTCTAAAAAGAATCGACTTGAAAAGAGAAATGTCAGGATCCTCCCAGAGATAAGAAACAGAATAAAAAAAGGAAAATTAGCACTTTTTCTGATTCTGTAATCAGATTTCAGTATTTGTAATGGCTATTTTCAACCTGAGTCTCCACTACTTGATTGTGCAACTTGCCAACTTAATAGCAGCAATTTACTTGGTGAAATCCTTCAAAACCATTAATTATAACAACTTTACACATACACATTTTTACTCTTTCAGCAGGTATTTTTATTTACATAGAAATTAATGACTACAAATAGAAAAATGGAATGTCATCTGCCCAACAAAACATAAAATTCAGTAATGTAATAGGTTTAATTCTGATTATTCCAATTCAGATACTTATTTTGCTTAAGTAAACAGATGAAAAGAAGTAGTGAAGGGTCAAACTTGAGCTAGAGTAACATCAAGAAAATATTTTCTAAGGTCTGATCACTCCTTTTTGATTTATGATGTTCCACTGGTTTATTTATTTTTAACTGAAAATTTTGTTTCTCAGTGTGTTTCATTAAGTAGAAAAAACACTTAAAACATCTTTCTTGTACCATGCAAACAACGTAACTGTAGTAGAAATATTAAATTTTACTACAAACCTTTCTTTCATTAGTTATTGTGAAGTTAATTGCAGTGATTTCTGGGTTTTTAGCAGAAAAGAGCTGAATTTGTACCTGCTCATTTCTAATTCAAAGCTCACTAACATCTGAAAGACTCTTACCAGGCCCTTCTGAGCTTTAGAAGTAAAAGACGGCACTAGATTATCACAACTTAGAAACAGTCATCTCTTCTTGTAAAATAGCAAAGTAAACAGCAGACTTATTATTCTTCAAACTTTTAATTAAGTGATAAAACTGAAGAATTCGTAGTTTTTCAGAAGAAAATAAACTGCTTACTGGCATGAGGGTATGAGGGAATTGATTTTTCCTTTCTCTATTTTCCCTTTTTCACCCATAAAGCAAAGTAAAACCTGGAAAAATATTTTTAACATAGTGATTTTTTAAATTCATTGGCCAGAAAAAACGTGAAAATTCCTAGCTAAGTAAAAAACTACTAAAAAAAAATTAAAGTAAGCAAAATTAAACATTATCCAAACCTTAGAGAGAAAATCTTCCCCAAGTACCATTAGGTAGTAGAATAAACCTTTTAAAGGAAGCTGTCAACTCCTCCAAAGATCCATGCCAAAAGCAGAGGGGAAATCAAACTGTGGCTGTTGGATGTAAAAGAGCATAGACCAAAAATGAAGTTTAAGGATCTCTAAAGTAAAGGTATAAAATTTACATTCCTTTCTGAATACCTCATAAGCAGGTGATCTTAAAAAGAAGCCTGTAGGAGACAAAATTTCTTAAAGCAGCAGAAAAAATAAGGTCATTGCAAACAGTTGAAGAGATTTTTTTGTGTATTCACAGTGGAGAGTAGGGATGTTTCCAAATGAGAGCACTGTATTACGTGGAACTTACTGGTAGGGTTTAAAGCCATTGTATTGATTACAGGCATTTCAGGATGGTGTAACAGAACTGACAGTAACAGATTGCACAGAATGAAAATTCCCTTTGAAACTTCCCTTTGGAGGGAATTTCTAAGTCCCACAAGGCCTGGGTAAAATACTATTCAACATCTTAAAAAAGGAAGTAAATGTTGTGATCATATACATTCCTGATCCTATTAACCTAGCTGTGTAGCAAAAGGATGAGGAGATAAAATTAGGTAAAGCTTGATACAGGAAAACCCAAAAGTGATGCATACCAAGAATCACCCCCTCACCCCTAATTTTAAGTATGTATTTTGGGGAACCTGAACTAATTAATCCAACTGAAGAAAAAAATATATTCGAGATATTTTGAGATACTATAGAGTTCTATGAAAATGCCTCTCAGTGGTAAACAACGGCAAAAATGCCCAGTGTTAGGATTCTACAGAAATAAATATATTTGCATTATGGAAAATATGGAATAAACCAGAAAATACCATTATTACACAAGCTTCTGACCCCCTCATCTCAAGAAGGTACATAGTCAATTTTTTAAAAGTACAGAAGTCAGTGAAAAGGACTGAGAAACCTCTGTGATAATTTCTACTGAAGAAAAACTGAACAAGCTTAGGATTCTTCAGCCTTCAAAAATGGAAGATTAAATGGTGATGCCACAGCAGTCTAAAACATTAAAATATGAAGAACAGTAATTCACCTTTTAAAAACATTTTTATAAAAAGATTAACAAGAAGCAAGTGAAGCTCAAAGATGTCAGATTCAAAAAACAAAGAGAAGGTGAGTCTGCAGAAATACATCTTAGCTGGTACATTTAGCTGGGTTCAAAAAGCAAAGGGTTTTTATCACAGTTAATGATTGCAATAGCAACCACCTATTATATCTCTGGAAATCCCTGAGAATTTGCTGGAAAGGAGTATTCCCCTATGCTGGAGAAGATGATGGCTTAGCTGGATATTTATTCTGACAAATTTCATACTCCCTCTTTAGGGGAACGAATGGAAGAAGGGGAACCATACCCAGAATTTCAAACTCATTTGCTCACACTAATTACTAGCATTTCCAAGACTTAACTATTACATCATTATCAAAACCACATCTCATTTTCATACATAATTAGCTAGTTCACGTGTCAATAAACAAAAAAAGACCCCAATCCCATTTCTACAAGCGTATAAAAAATGCTAATTGTCATGAAAATGTACACCAACAAAGGATTTCCTTGGGTCAGACTTTTGCTCCAGAGTAAAAAAAAAAAGAGAAATGTTATAAATATTAGAGTAAATAGTCCCAAGAGAAAGAATACTGGACTGACTTACTGCAACTTCTTTTTTAAACTTTAAATACCTACTCTTTCCTCAAATTGTTGATCCAAAGAAGTGTGGAAAACTCTGTGAATATAAACCACAAATTTAAAGATGATAGGTACTGATCATCATTTTCCTCTCCAAAATCATGTCCTAGCACACACATCTTACCCTAATTACTTCAGTGAAACTCCATGAAGACCATTTAATCTAATTAACTATTCTTATTTTGAAGGACCATTGTAAGAACTGATAAGTGTCAGAAATTTCTTATGCCATACTCACAGTTTTAAAAAGTCTTTCTTAAGAAGTGGAAAATATATGTAAGTTTTTTTAGGAAGAGATGGTTGCTATCCCTCTACACGGCAGATGTGATTTTTACTCATTCCAGTTAGCTGATCATATCATGGCACAGAAGACACTTTTTCACTGCTGTGAAATATCTACAAACATCACAAAAAATACATTACCTCAGCAATGGAAACCAACATTTTCAAACAGCACCTACAACTAGCTAATGCTCTTTAATTTACCTGCTACAGCACCTACAACTAGCTAATGCTCTTTAATTTACCTGCTCTACTTATTTCAAAACTCATCAGTAAAGTTAAGAGAGTGACATTTCAAAAGGTGAAGATACCACTCACAGCTAATTTGTTACAAAGCCATACAGGCCTGAGTAGTTCCTGCACATAAATTCTTTATCAGCACCCGCTCAGGTGATAATACCTACTGAAAACATGGCTTGTTTCAGTGCAAGATAAAAGTTAGTATAAAATATCAATAACAGTGAAACAGACCTTTCCCCCTTTACATTAAGCATGTTATCTACAACTTGACTGTGCTTCATTTTTCACACCCAAAATAAATTTCAGTTTTCATATTCTGAAGCAACAGGTAGAATGGAATGTGGCTGTTTTTGCAAATAAGATTGATGATGCTGAAAGTTTTCTAGGAAATACAGTGATGTCTAATCCTACCCAATTATTGACCTGTCAGTCTTACTTGAATTTTCACCTAAAGGCTTATTCAGAGTACAACTGAGAAACCTATCCTTCTCTAACTTTATACAAAATGTTTCTAAACAAACAAATAGATAATGCAAGAAGGCTTTAAACACATAGTCCTTCCTGAAGGAAACTCAACCATCATCTGACAAGGTCCAGCATCATATAGTTAAGCTGTAGAGTTGTTGAAAATTCTGCAAGCATCTAGTTACACAAGTTGGACAAATGAAGACAACTTTATGAACTTTTCAGCACATGCTTTATTAATTTATTCTGTCAGGTAACTAAAATTCTAGGTAAAAAAGAGAAAGTCAGAGTCTGAGATATTCAACACAGATCAAACACAACTTTAATGATGTGAGAACTACTAGAGATGGCATATTAATCCACCCATTTGATGGCCTGTCTATTCCAAGACACACACCTGCACTTCTGAGGTTGTCAATTTAATACAGTATTAGGTAATACTCCAGAGATCCAGCTCTATGTCTGACAAATTGATCTCCAAATGGTATCCCATTGGAATCTCTTTAATATCATTCCTTCTTACTTCTTTGTAGACCAGCTCATTATTAACAGCACAAGTGTGATCTCCTTTCAACTTCATTTTCCAGCTTTTCTCAGTTCCTGTACTTCAGCCACATTGCTTTTCTACTTAACTTCTATCTACGCTACAATCAATTCCAATTGTAACAGTGTACTAAAAAGGGGACTTATCTTTTTGCTCAAGATAATCATGTTGAACGGCACTTCTTTAACCTTTTTGAATGTTCTTGATTTTCTTTCACCTCTCCATCTAAAGGCATTAACATGATGGCTCTTTTCCAAATTCCTCTTTAATCAGCATTTTGAATCAGGCAGCAAGATTTAATCAGTGTGATCCCAGAGGGCACTACTTCAGCTGAGCAAACAGATCTGTTTGAACAGTCCCCTTTCAAGAAATGCTTCCTTCAAACATCTTAAAATCCTCCTACATATCTCAAGAGCCATGCATTCTTCATTATTTTCACAGAGGTAAGAACAACACATTTGAGTTTACCTCAGCCCTTGGGTTTTCTTAAGCATCTTTCCTCCTTTGTTTGGAGGAGGCATCTTCAACCTGTTTCATCACGAAGTTAATTCAACATTACCATTATTGCTAAGACGAAGAACAATCTGTGGACTCCAAGCCAAGACCATCAGGATGTTTTTTAGCTCCGATTTATGTCCCATATGCTGGCAAGTTACAGTTTTTATTAAAGGTTCACAA
>PYHW01010297.1:2143095-2162282 GCA_013186435.1 Turdus rufiventris
TTTTTTTTTTTTTTTTTTTTTTTGCACTAAGACTTGACGGGCTTGTCACTTTTTGTTCCCTTCTTGTTTTATATCCATGTTGGAAAAAAAACTGGATCAGATGGTGATGCCTTATTGGCTTAGGGAAGGTTGATGTTGAGGAATATTCTGTGATTTTTTCCTGTAGGATCTGAAAATTTTAGAGTATTTAGTGATAGGATGGCTTCTAATAAAAATGAGAAGTCCAGTCCATAACATAAACTATCCTGTTACAGGGAGGCTTAGTGCTGCCTGCTTCAGTTACCCTTGCTCCTGCGGTAGTTTTCCCAACACCAGCATACTGAGGCAGCATAGTTGTTTCTGAGCTGCTTCTTAATGCTTGGGTGTACTACTTCCAGATGAGTGAACACAACCTAAATCACAGTTTTAGGATAGAAGGGTCAAGACACATTTGGTTTCCTGGTCTGCTGGCAGAACTGAAAGAAATCTTTGTGTCGGTCTTCTGGATTTCATGGGCAAAAATGGCAGACAACTTCTAAATGTTTAGTTCCTACATCTATCTTACAGCTTCTGTTCTGTTAAACATGCTTATAATGTGCAACAAAGAACTATAATTTTCTCTCTGAATGTGTTACTTCGACACATGACAAGAGACTTGATTATTTGGACTATACATTACAAGAAAAGTAGTTTTTATTAATTTCATGCTTTTTTTTTTGGGTTGAAACTGGAATGGTACCTCTTGCTGCCATTTTGCAGGTAACAGGTTTGTTTATCTAAGATGTTGTTGTCATTTTAAGATCTTACTTAGTGTTACTTTCTTACTCTCCAGAAAGCATGGTTACTCACTTTGTCATTCTGTCATGCTTCTAGAAGTGTAGGAGAGATTCTCGGAAAGACCGTTGTTAAGTGCCTGTAACCTTCGAGAAAAAATGAGATCCCTTCAGATTCTGAAGGCATACTTTATAAGTTGGATTGATAACTGCTGTGATTTCTGGTTTTTCTGATGTACAGCTGTTGTGAGTGAGTGCAGCTGGTGATAAGTAATACTGAAGCAGTAAGAGGAAAAATATATCTTGTATTCAGTAACATTTTTGATATCTAAACTATTAATATATCTCTGTATTTTAATCTTCAGTTTGGAAGATTGCATGACCTGTGTCATCCTATTCATAAAAAATACCAGCTTGCTGTTACCAAGGTATTCAGCAAATACATGACTGCTATTATTGTTGCCACTGAAAAAGTAGCAAAAGATTGCATTCGGTTTCTAAAACAAGAACGAGCTGAACCTGAAACTTTCCTTGCTTTGGATTACCTTGATGTAAGTATGTTTTTCTTTCTTCTGTCATCAGGAAGCTAATACACTTATAAGTCTTGATACTGACTCAACTAAAATTGGCTTAAGTGTTAAGGCACAGGACTTGGGAAGTGAATTTCATGAGGCTCCTGTTGGCCCACTTTGCCAGTCAGCTGAGGTCCCTCTGGATGGCATATCAGCCATTCCTCCAGTTTTTTTGTGATCAGCAAACGCTGAGGGTACATTCTTCCCCATCATCCAGATAATTAATTGAAGAGGTTAAACAGGATCAACTGACCTCCAACTGTGCTACCAGTTACCACCCTGTGGGCTTGTCTGTTCTGACAGTGTTTAGTGCACCTCACTGTTCATCCAGACCCTATTTCATCAGCTTCTCCACAATCTTAGGGGAGGCAGTATTAAAAGCCTCTCTGAAGTCTAAGTAGATAATACTCACTGTTCTCCCTTGGTCCACCCAGGCCAGTCATTTCTATTGTCAGGCTATTGAATATGCATGACTGATGTGGTGAATCCATGCTGACTACTTCTTAAAAATTTTGTGTTCCTATGCCTGGGACTGGTCGGTAGGATAAGTTGCTCTATTTCCACAATCAACGTGAGATTGACTGTCCTGTGGGTCCTTGGATCCACCTCATTGCCCCTTCTTGAGCACAATAGTGACACTTGTATTCCCCTAATCCTTAGGCGCCTCTTTCAGTTGCCATGATCATTCAAAGGTGCATTAAAAGTGACCTTGTAATGATATCCTTCAGCTCTGCTGGTTGCATCACACCAGGGCTTCCACATTTACATGCATCCAGTTTGCTTAAGTTTGCCTGACCTGATCTCCTTGCAAGAATATGTATTCCTTGTTCTATACTACCCCTTGGGCTTCTGCCTGGATTCCCAGAGGCTAGTCTTGCGAGTTAAGATAGAGGTGAGAAGAATTCAGTAACTCAGTCTGTTCTATATGCTGTGTGACCAAGGGCCCTGCCTCATTCAGTAGCAAGGTCACATCTTCTAAGTTTTGCTTTGTCACTGTATATTTACAGTGCCAGAAGTGTTTTTACAGATGCCATTTCTTCAACATTCCTTGTCAGATTTGGTTTCAGCTGACTTACGACTTTTTTTAACTGCGTACTTGGACAGTGCTTCTTGGATTCCTTTGAGACTACCTGTTGCTGCTTCCACCTTTTCTTTGTTTCCTTTTTGCATCTGAGTTTTGCCAGGAGCTCATTCTTTAACCTTGTGGCATTTTTGCCTGACTTCTTTCTTGCTTGAATTTTACGCTTAAGACTGGAGGAGCTGATCCTTGAACACTGAACAGGATTTTTGGGCCTACCTTCATTTAGGGGTCTTGTTCCATGAAGAGGCCAAAGTCCAGGGCTGTGAGCTTGCCTTTTGCCCTAATGCCTACTCTCAGGATGCCAAATTTTTCTGTGTCATGCTTACTGCAGCCAGAGCTGCTTTTGGCTTTCCCATCCCCTACAAGCCTCTCCCTTTTGAGTATGAGGTCTAGCACACCTCATGTTCTCACCTTCCGCCATCTCTGTCTCCTGGGCAAGGAATTGGTTATCAGTGCTTCTCAGGAATGACATGGAATGTTTATGCCCTTTTCTTGTTTATTTAGCTGTCTGTTGAACGCCTCATCCGTTTGTCCTTCCTGATAAGGTGGCCTGTAGCCCATTGCAGTGTCACCTTTACCATGCCCCTCAGTCCTTACCTATGAGGTCCTAAATGGTTTATCTTCTTTCCCCAGGAAAAAATCCATGCATTCCAGCTGTTCTCACACATAAAGGGTAACTTCATCTCCTTGTCCTCACCCCACCTCTCCTTCCCAGAAAGCCTGTATCCCTCCATGGCACTGTTCTAGCTATAGGAGCTATCTGACCATGTCACCTTGACCCCAAGACTCATAGAGGTACAGACTGGTTTAGTTTAGAATGGATCTTAAAGCTCATCCAGTTCCACCCCTGCCATGGGCAGGGATGCCTTCCACTAAGCCAGGTTGCTCCTATCCCCTGACCTTGAACACTTGGAGGAATGGGAAGCCACAGCTTCTCTGGGCAAGGTGGTAGCCTTGCAATTGCATACACATCTTGAACTCTCTTGTTTATTCTCAATGCACTGGTGTCCTTTGATGGGATGCATAGGTTATGCAACAGTATCTTAATGCACGGTAAATAGTAATGCAGTAGGTTACACAGATTGAAGGACACTGATGTCCAGAGAATGTAAACCCCAGATCTGTTTCTGGTCTTGCAGTGATTGAGCTCCCTGTTGTGTAGACCTGTACATCCTGTCCCCAGACTACTCAGATTTGGACATGCTTTGCTGTGACAACATGGATTCTAAACTGCTTGTTTTCTTTACAGGTTAAACCAATTAACGAGAAGCTAAGGGAGATAAGAGGAGCTAAAATGATGGTGGATGTTGTACAAACGCAATTTGCTCCACTGAAAAAAGTGATTCAGTTTGTGAGTGGGAATGCCTTGATCTGTGAAACTGTTAAGGAGGCAAAACACTTAGCATTTGATGGACCAGTGAGGTTGAAAGTAAGAAGCTGAAGTTTGTCACGTACACTTTTCATTGCAACAATATGTGTTTGATGCCATTAAATAATTCTTTTGTAAACATGCTGGAGTAGTGCAGATAAACACAGAGTTGGTACTGTGCTGTCTAATCCCACAGAAGCAAAGCACTCCATACTTAACTATGGCTGTGATTTCCTCTGGCAGTAAGTTGAAGCAGTGTCCTGGGAAAAGGCAAATGAAAGGATAGTGTCCAAATATGGTTCTTGGTATGGTCCTTGTGATGAGGACTAGGAGGGATGGATAATCCTGCTTCTAAGGATGTCCGATTTAAAAATACAGACTTTATCTTGCAAGATTTCCTTTGAAGAAATGATTTCAAAATTCTCTAAAATATCTGCCAGAATCTCTTGGTTGTAGATATAGATCATGTTAAGGACTGGAAGCTTCTCTGTCACTTTGTGTAGTTTTCTTTCTTCTTATTCCTGTCTGTATTGCTGCACAGAGTATTTTATTTCTAAAATAAACTAGTAATAAACTTTTTAAGATAAACTTCCTAAAATTTTGATTAAGACGTTTAAGTTGACAGTGAGTATGAAGTCATTTTTACTTGAAATTCAGAACTTCTCTTTAAATGAAACAGAAGAAAGTAAAACAAAATTTCTCTTTACTTCATATGTCTCATGTTAGCAGGTTTGGAAGAGAAAAGAAAAATTTGAGTCCAACTCAAGTGTGCTTGTTGTTTGTTCAACTGCCGTATCTTGGTTGCTAGTGCATGGGGTGTTTTGGCTGGGTTTTTTTCAGATTTATCTGGATATGCCTTATTTTCTTCCAGACAGTGGCTCTTGATGGAACTTTATTTTTGAAATCTGGAGTGATTTCTGGAGGATCAAGTGATTTAAGATTTAAAGCTAGATATTGGGATGAGAAGGAAATAAATAAAATGAAAGAAAGAAGAGAGAGCTTGATGAATGAGTTAAAGGTAGGTCTCATAAAAACAGAAGTCTTGCTGTGTCTAACTTAGTACTGGGAAGGTGATTTTCTAAAAATGTAATTTGCAAAGCTTCTAGAAGTTGCAGACAGGACATAAAAGCCATTCATCCTCTTCTAGTTAATAATGAACTCTGCATCTCAGTTCTCAGCAGTGGTTCTCAGTTCACAGGCAGAAATATAGGACAACACTGTTGTCTTATCTTCCTCCAGGAAAAAGTTACTACCTGAAGACTTGTAGTGAAAATAACAATATGATTGTGTCATCATGGGAATGTTGGCATGAAACAAAATTTGCCAATGATTTGTAAAATGATTTGTCATACTTGTAGTTTTGGCTTTTTTTAAGAGGGATGGAGTTACGATGTAATCTGCGAGCAGCTTCTTTCTTGGGAGAGATAAATCTGTTACAATACTAATATTAAATATGACCTGTGCTATCAGCCTTTACTTTGAATGAGACCTACATCAGTGAGGCTAGCTTTAAAATCTGAAAAACAAATAATTGTTAAGTAAAAGATGAACTATTTCAAAAGCTTTTTCTCCCACCATAACACTTTCCCAGGACTTAATGAAGATCAGACGGAAGGAGGCTGACTTGAAGCAATTGCGTGCTCAGTGCCAAGGAACTCAGACACGACTTAAATATTCACAGAGTGAATTAGACCTTATTAAAAAGAAACATCTTGCTAATCTCTTCATGGTATGGTATTAATTCTTTATAATTTTCACGTTTAATAATTGCATTGTTTTAACAATTACTTATCAAGTAATGCTACTTCCTTACATAGTTTTTAAAAATCAGTTAAAGTTTCACAGCAGTTACAACTGAGGAATTGATAAAATATGAAAAACAAGATTGCAAAGTACAGTAATTTCATGCATATAAGGTGCACCCTTTTGACTAAAATTTTGGCCCAAACCTGGAAGTGCGCCTTATACACCGGTGCTCCTTACAGTTGTGAAATTGCTGTACTTTACATGAGGCTTTTTCTACTGTGGTTTTAAAACTTGGTTTTCTGGTAAGCTTAGTTTATCATTTAGTAACCTTCAGAAGTCTGTTACTCAAAGTGCACTTTATGTGCTATTTTTAGTTTGCTTTTCCACTTGTTAAAACTGTAATTGTTCCATGCAGATTGGCAATAAAAGTGGCTAAGTGCCATTTGAGAAAAATTATTTGTAATGTTTTTATCAGATAAAACAGTTAACCTGGAATGGAGCTGTCTCAGTTTCTAGAAAGTTGATCATCCTCTTAAGAAAAATTACCATCTTTTTCTTTTCTGCCTAGGAAAAATCAAAACTGGAAAGTGAACTGGTAAATATTGAGGCTCAGCATGATATGCTGAATGAAGGAGTAGTACAAAGAAAAGAGAAAATAGAAGAATTTCAGAAAAAAATTAACGAGGTAATGCCTTTTGTCAGAACTTTGAGAGCTCATGCTGTTAGGCTACAGAAACTTAAGTTTTCCTAATGTTTAGACCTGGACAACTTTTAACTTTGAAAACCGCTTTGTCAACAAGGTTTGTACATTATTCCAGCAATCTCTCCACATCCTCTACCTTTCTTACCAAGGTAGCTGTGAGCAGAGAGCATTAGTGTATATGAGTCATAGCTTTGCAAATCAGTTTCCTTAGAGTCAAAGTTCTGTGAGTGTCAAGTGCTAAACACAAATCCAACCAACCGTATCCATCTATGTCTCAAACAGATGAAGCTTTGCTTAATATATACAGTTTTCTAGAGCTGAAAACAGTCCTCAGTGCTGTGAGAGGGCTTTGTTCTGAAGTCTTCAGGTGACATGGCTGGGGGATGGCCTGTCTGCTTGGAAAGTAGATGAAAAATAGCATAGTCTGAAGGTTCCTTTCTCTGGGGAAGTAGCTGGTATTTGTTCTTGATTTTTCTCTGTGCTCTGATTACCCTGGAAGAATGGCTGAGGCGTGCATGATGATTGTCAGCAAATTCCTATTTCACTTTTTTGAGGTGTTTGTTTGTAGAGGTTTTCTTTTTATTTTATGATGTTTAGTTTTTTTTCTTTGAGTGGGAAGACAGTTTTTTTTGCATGTTGTGGTTTTTGGCGCTTGTTTTGGTATTCTGTTGGCTTTTGGGGGTTTCATGAAGACCATTGTATACCTGTATTAAAGTCCAGTTTGTGGAAGATGAAGCTAGCCTGCCATATATTCAGTGAGGGGAATGTTAAATAAAGACTAATGTGATGCCTGGAGGGGTTTCCTGCTGTGTTCTGCTAGAGGAAGTAATGGACCTCTTGGGGAAATAGGAACCTCATCTCTACCTGTAATAATGCTGAACAAGTCTAAGCCATGGTCTGTATCGTGTGCACCAGCCAAACTATATTTAGCTGTTTTTCTCCATATTTTACTGCTTAGTTGCTTTTCTCTGAATTTTGCTGTATTTTCCCGTGCCCGTTTTTTTGCGTATTTCTTAATTTAGACCAATGTTTATAACAAGTGCACTAAATAAACCTTTTTTCAGAGTTTTTTTTTGCAGCTTGTTAAGACCCTTGAAAGCTACTGAAGTATAAACTAGGCTAAAGTTTAAAAAAATTAAAACCAGTATACCAAGATTAAAAGACCTAAAGCAAAGGTGGGCAGCAAAATTCTAAACAGTAACCAATCATTTCACCTGAAGAGCTCATACAAAGCGCATAAACAAAATAAAAGCACCAATCAAAAAATGCATAATGACATAAAGAGTAGTCTTTAAATGTATAATTAGGACTAAATCTAAACAATAAATCAGCTTCTGCATAGTCATCTGAATTTGTTATCCAGAAGTCCAGTTTCTCCCATATCTGCCTGTGTCTTTAAGTTACTTTTGTTCCTATTCTTGTCAAACAAAGAAATCTGGTGTAAGTCGTGGTAAAATAGTACTGCAATTTTATCTGGACAATTCACACCCCAGGACTTGGATGCTGGTGTAAATGTATATTGTTGGAGAAGGAGAGATTCTTCATCGCTGTCTGCAGTAACTCGGGCTGTATTGTACATCTGTAATATAGTTCCTGGCTTCTGACCCAATTCTCATCAGTTAGTCTGGAGTTAATCCATGACTGGAATTCTACATGTAAGAACAAGCCAAAATTGCTGCCTGTTCCATCTTGCTTGGGCTGCAGGCATGAGAGAATGCAGATGTCACTCATCTGTAAACACTGAGAGTCGTTGACGGTTAACAGTGTAAGAATTCCAGATACAGGAACTTTTCTTTTGCTTGTTCTGAAAAAACAAAAGCATAGAGTCTATCATTTGGAACCAAGAGTAGTGTAATTTGGATAGCGTAACTTGGTTTGATGTAGTATTTGGTACCTGGCTGAAAAAGCCTGAATACTAAAACAGTATTAACAATCCCAGGCTTTGACCCATAGAGTTCTCTTAAAATCTTGTTCAATCCACTGAGTTTCCTTTTAAATAGGAATTCAAAGGAATGGACTGTTGCTATTTCTTCTTTCAGTCCAGCCATGTACACTGTACCTAGTATTTGCCTGCTTAATTTTTTCTTTAAAGTTTTAGAATTGGTTTTGACTGATGCTTTTTGTTCATATCTACTGTATAATTAGGAAATGAGATATTCCATGGCAGAGTTTTTGCTATGAGTTTTCTATAAGCAGAGCACAGTATTTAGTATTTATGGATCTCTTGAAAAGATTCAAATTAAGGAACTGAACTACAACCCCAAGAAATCTGGTCTGATTAGTGTCCTGTCCAGCTTTGTCTTCTTCAGCTGTCTGGGAACAGGTAATACCAGGGAGGCTGGTTACACTGTGATGACTTTTGTCTTCAGAATGATCAGGTGCTGTCAACAAGAGCTTAGAGTTACACTTGGGAGAGCACAGGCACACATGCCTTATGTCTGGCATTTGGACTGAAAGTGTTAATTTGAAAATTACTAGTACAAATTACTTCTCTATAGTTAACTGTACCTTAAAAATCTAGTCTGTAGCATGAAATGATTGAATATTATACATCTGAGTTTCAAAATAGTATAATCATTTTTTTGTTCCATTTCTGTTTTCAAAGGTTGAAGATGTTGTTTTCCGAAAATTCTGTGAAGAAATTGGTATAGAAAATATTCGTGTGTATGAACAAGAACATGTGAGACAACAAGAGGAGATTGATAAGCGAAGGTGGTATATGTCACTAAAATGTAAACCAGTGGCTGGTATTAGATTGGGCACACTGGTACTTGAGAAACTCCATCACAAGAAATAACACAAAGTCCTAGGAGAATGTAGAAGGTTCTCCTTGTCACTGTAAGGATTAGTTAGGCCACTGCTATTAGTTAGGCTATGGATTAGTTAGATCACTGCTATGGTTTGGGTTTGTTAGAGTCGGTGACAGCTTACAACAAACTTGAAAGGTGACATTATTTACTATTTTGGTAGCACAATTATAAAAATATAAATAGTTTTCTAATACCCACATTGAAAAGTGGCAGTATGCCAAATTGAAAATAGCATGAAGGGTCACTTGTGTGTGAAAAAATTTAAGAACTGGGTGTGAGATACAGGCGTTTGGTATAAGAACATACTCTTAAAAGGAAACCAGGTTCTTGGGTTTTTCACAGGCAGACTCAGCTCCTGTTTCTCTCACAGACATGTCACTTCACCACAGATTTGTATTTTAGAAGGAGAATATTAAAATAAACGGATTGTTGAAGTTCAAGTGTCACTTTCCATATTACTGTGGCTATATTCTATGTTGTATTTGTTTAACCAGTATCACTATATCTTTGTGATTTTCCCATACATCTGCAGGATGTGATGTGGTAGAATGAATGTAATGCGGATTTTTGTGTTTGCATAGAGCCCCATCACAGTTAACAGCCTGCTTTGTAAGAACTTGTTTTTAAATCCTGTACTTTGACTAGACTGGAGTTTGAAAGTCAGAGGACACGACTGAACGTTCAGCTGGAGTACAATCGTGATCATCTACAAAAATTAACAAACTCAGTCAGCAAGTTGAGGGAGACAGTTCATAAAGATGAAGCAGAGATTATCAAGCTGCAGAAGGTAATAATAAAATCAGTTTCCCTGTCTCTGTAATTCAGTGCATTCTTTCCTCTCAGTTCCAGTTTTGAATGAATGTAGTTGATGCTGTGGATTAATTTTTCAAGGGGTCAGTTCAATTGCTGACTTTGCAATTGCTTAGAAAAATCCAGATGCATATCATTCCATTTTAACTTTGGACTGAACTGCTGTATTTAGATGCTTACTTATTATTAAAAATAAGCTTATAGCTTAAGTTTTAGAATTAAATTTTGGATTACTATCTGTACAGTTATATATAGTTTGTTTTATTCAGTTAATGTGCTCTGTTGATATGAAAAGGCAACATACAACTGTAGATAAAACTAGCAGCATGTGGCTCAGATTCAGCAGAGGATTTTATGAGCAAGAGGAAGCAGCTCTGGTGCTTTACATTTTTAAGCTGCTTTACAGCCACTAATACATTTAAAATAATGCTATGAAACCAAGTTAGATTTTTAGTTGAAGTAATATGTATGGGTTCCTCCTTCACAGTGGTCTTTATCTTGTATTCTGCTGATGGTGCTTGTTAAAGAAACAAGCTTGTGCTTGTTCACAGAAAAGGGAAGGAGAAAATCTGTGCTTGAACAGAAACTAAGAAGTGAAATGTATTCAAGTGCCACAAAGTGGGGGAAACTCTCCCTCCCCAGTGCCTTTCAGATCTTGTGCTGTAACACATTTGAATGTAACAGGTTTAAACTTCTAACTCCTTCTTGTATAGTAGAAGTTCCAGATCTAGATTCTTGTTGAGAGGTTAAAAATTTAAATATTTCTATGCAGGACGAGGAAAAGCTTCTAAAAAAAGTGAATGAACTGTTGGAGGAGCAGCAACACCTTAAGGATAGATTAAGTGCTCATAAATCTGAGCTTACAAAAAGCCAAAAAGAAGTTGAAGAGTTCAGAAAGATGATGTTAACTCTTAATAGGTAATCTCTACTGCTCTGGGGAGATGATTAAAGGGATAATACTTAGAAGGGATTTCCTGATCACGTGTTTGGTTTTCTCTTGTTTTGTTTTCTTGTTAAAGATTTACTAGTGATTTGCATCTACAGTGTGCCTTAGTTTGACAGTGTTACTAATTCAATGTGAAAGAGTATTTCAAGAGACCAGTGCCATAAACCATATAGAAATATTTTATTATCTACCTAGTCTTAGGTCTCACTGCAATCTCTGACCACAAATTTCTCATCTCTTTTGGTGAGTATGTAGTAGCTTACTTACAGCTTGGCTGGGGACATGTGAAGTTCCCTTGTAGTTTCACAGTTTAGTTGGAGTTGCACAGTGGGTCTGATTAATGGGAACAGTTTTGTTTTCTGATTTCACTGTTCTTTTTCCAGACTTTCCACGTGTTGGATACCTTAAATTAATACTAGCTTTAGGTCATTATTTTGTCATACCGTTATATTAAATCAGCTCCTTTGTGGACAGTTCATGCTGAAGGTAACTTGATGCTATCTGAGAAATTGGTTGCAAAGAATCAAGCTGTTTCAAGGAGAGTAGTGATAAATATACTTGATTACAGTAAAAGATAAAATCTTCATACACTTTCACTAGAGTTGAATGGAACAGAGGCTGTAATTAGGAAAGATGGGTATTTGAATGTGCCTTGAAGTGAACTTGGCAATGTATTGAGACTGAGGCTCCCTCTGGAGTAATTTGGGAGAATGGAAGGAATGGCAGAAGTACAGTTCCATTTTCCTTTATGTTTGGTGGGGATTATTGCAGAGGAAACGGCCCTGTTGGTGCTTGGAATCTGTTTTCTATGCTGCATTTATCATGCTTTATTTCTGTGCATGTTATTAGCAGTGATGTTTCCACTCGAGTTGTTTTGTGCGTTTTCTGCATGTAGAGAAGCCACAGAGTTGCAGAGGGAAGCTACGGCTCTAGAAACCTCTCTGGAAGAGAAGAGATTAAGTAAACATAATCTGCTGCTTGAATGCAAGGTGCAGGACCTGAAAATCCAGTTACTGTTTGGATCACTGGATGACATCAGTGAAGTAGAGGTACTTAAAGTGATTATAGAAGATAGATACCATGGAGGAACACTTACTCATGAATGTCAAGATCCTTTTTCTTTCCTTACAGGACTGTTTCTCTTACATAGTAATGTTCAAACCAATACACTCCATCCGTGTGATCAGCTCCCTTTTGTTCAAAAGAAGGATTTATTTTTATTTTTGTAGACAGAAATATTGTTTGCAAGTATTTTTGCTTGTGCTTGAAACATTCTTGTGAAATATATGAAATATTGTGATACAAGAAAATGGGTATGAAGCTAAGTAAGAGATACACAGGGGTCAGTTTGGAAATGTAAATATAGCACGTGTGAGGGTTGAGATCAAATTTGGTCTGTCATCCATAATAAAAATGCTGTATATAGAATCATCCTTCTGTGTTCAGTAGATGTAGATATTTGAAGAAATCGGGGATAGGCTAAAACAGAAACATTGCTTCCATCTGATGGCTGCCCCATATTAGTCTCCATCTTCCCTCTTTTTCCAACATACCTTTTATGAGGAGAAATAAATTTTCTGCACTGTTACAAAAGAAATGAGCTGTGGGTTTTGAAGAACTTGTTTGTGAATTTGGAAGATAATGAGAGAGAGAGCGCTCATGTTTTGTTTGAGGGAAAGTGACTGAAATTCAGGCTACAGGGAGTAGAAGATTCTCTCCTTATACCATATGGAACTGAAGCTCCTCTATTCTTTTGAATTAAGAGTGCAAGAAATGCCTCAGCTTACATACTTCAGCCTTCCCTTGGAAGGGATTAAGGTATCAGGAAGTGTACATCTTTCCAGCCAGGAGATTTGCAGTACAGTGTTGTAAATATGTAATAAACAGATTGCTGCTGCTTTTAATGCAACTTCAAGCTGAGTTTTGCACATATTTTTTGTCTTCATTTAATAGGTATGTGTGTTAATTAGGCTCATGAGATCTTCACTGTTCACTCTGGGCCAGGGGAAGAGTTGTGGATTAAGTTTACCTTGTGCCCTGTTACCACTGTCTCTTAATTTTAAAACCTTTAAATTAATTGGTGTGATAATTTCAAAATTAATTTATTTTTCTGAACTGGAATGTCCTTCATCTTATAGCTAGGAACTGAAATAGAAGGCACCCAGACTCTATCAGGGGTCTATGAAAGGGAAGAGGGGATTCAGATAGACTACAGCACCCTAGAAGCCAATCTAAAGGTAATATTTTCTGACAGAAATTATTGGAGATGGAGTGTTTGATTTTTAGTTTTGTAAAATATTGTATATTTTACTTGTTTGTTTTGTTTTTCACCCTGGTCTTTAAGTGAAACTTGGTAAAACCACTCCTAAGCTGAAGTGCATGTTGCATGTGTGCTCTGGTTTTGTACTCATGGCATAGCAATGATGTGTGGGATTTCTAGATAGGTTAGTTTCCCATATAACTGGCTTTAACTTTTGCTTACCTGAACCACAAAAATATTTAATATAACCCTGTTTGTTTTTTTTTTTTTCCTTTCTCCTTTACTTTCTGCCTTGAAGTTCCAACTTTGTATGTTACAGCTGAAAACTCCAGAATCCAAGGATGGCTGTGGCGGGTGGTTTACCTTCTGTTTGTGGTATTTGCAGAGGCTGAGACTTTCCATCCTTCCCTGTCTTAACAGTCCGTTAGATCACATTTTCTCAGCAGATTTTGTAATATTTTTTTCCTTTTTAATCTTGAGGAAAACAATGAAATGTCAGATGGCGAAGTGCAGAGCAAAGGATGAATCTGTCATCACTAGAACTTACCTCAAAGAATTCACTGAGAATCTGTTCTTTAGAACAAAGGAGTGAAGCACTAATCCTGCTACTATCTTGTATTTTAAAAAGGAAATCAAGGGAAAATAATTGACTCCCTGTTTTTAAAGGTCTTGTGGAAGAAGAATGAGGGCCTGGTAGATTCATTGGAAGAACTAAGACCTGGGTGGCATTTTCAGTTGTTTCAAGTTTAAGCTGTTCATGAATGGGGTAATTGTTTCAGGAACCATGAGCACTTGCTGTTTGTATTGAAGTGTCTTGGCCTAAAAGCAAATTAGATTGCTTTATTTGTGGGTTTTGTTTTTGTTTTTTTTTTCTTTAGGAACTAGAGTCGGATGAAGATAGAAAGGATCATGTGAAGCAAATGCAGGAGGAAATCAAATCTAAAGAGGTCACATTAATGAAGACAGCTGCTCCAAATCTGAGAGCAGGAGAGAAGTTACAGATGGCTCGAGACAAGTTTCAAGAATCAATAGACGGTAACACTGAGTCTTTCATGTCAGTCACTTTTGTGATTCCAGCCTAATTGAAATTCCTCTTCTTGGGGTTGGTCCTGCTGTTTTTGTGCTTAAGTCTTTATTCTCAGTTATCTTTTTAATTACATGTAAACAATTCATTAACATACACTTGAGTGTGCAGTAGTTTCTTGAAATAATTGTTTGAATAATGGGGAAGATGTTCACCACATGACGTAAAGTTTTTACTTGATTGTTGAGAAGTACAGACTTCAATATTAAAATTCCTTATATTTTACTTACGTAACTGAAGGAACTGTGTATGTTGTCCAAAACTCAGACATGAGCATTTCTGTAAAATTATTATCTTCAGAGAGTTTTGAAGATATTAACAATGTAAGAAATTTAAGGGCTTCTGGAGCTGTACCAGGTCAATGCTGGTGCTGCTTAGGGCTGCTTGGCTCCTGGAAGGAATTAGAAGAATATTGTTTCTTGCTCCAGACAAATGTGGCACAGAGCAAATTGAATATGTCACAGCTTTGCTGGTTTGTGGGTCCTTCATTTGAAATCTGGATGGAAACTCGCACTATATTGGTATATTCTTTTTTCTGCAATAAGATTTTCTTGGATGCTGCTCATGGTACCCAGTATATATTTGTTCTGTGTATTTGCTCAAAGACTCTTTAATTCAATTCCTGTAATTTTATTTTTTTTCCATAGCTTTTGAGACCAGCAGAAAGGAAGCCAGAATATGCAAGCGGGAATTTGTAGAGGTGAAAAAAAGGAGATATGAGCTGTTTGCCCGGTGCTTTGAGCATGCCTCCGTAGCCATTGACAGGATCTACAAGAGGCTTTGTCGGAACAGTAGTGCTCAGGTGTGTCATGCTCAAGGGCTTTGCCTTCAAGGCCTTACTGGATGCTTTGTTACCTAGAATAAAGTAGCCCTTGTTTCCAAAGACAGTGTCAGTCCTTAAGAAGAAAATTACAGAAATAGACTAGAGAAATTTAGGGTCAGGGATGGAATACGCAATAAGCACAAGTATGCTTGACATTTGAGGTGATGTGCAAGCAAAACAGAACTATTCAGCTTAGCTTAGTTTTTGCTTTTAGCAGACTTGTAAATTATCAGAACACAAGTATGAAATGTAATGGAGTACTTCATTTAAAAATAACATTGGTTTACACATCAAGTTACACAAATAATAATCATTAGTACAGACAACTGAAAATCTAACTTTTTAATTAAAAAAATCAAAGCAGTTACATGTAAGGAGACAAAAACAAATTTATTCAGTAGTTGAAAGTTTGGAAATAACAAATATGTGGCACCTATTCTCTGGGAACTGGATACTGCTGATCTCAGAATGGATGAACAGGTTCTCTAAAAGTGAAGCAAACTCACTGGTTTCCTCACTAACTAAAAGCAGTATTTAAACCTAAAACACACCCTTCTAAATAATTTGATAAATCTCACTATTAACAATTAAATGTATTTGTTTCCAGGCATTCCTTAGTCTTGAAAATCCTGAGGAGCCCTATCTGGAAGGCATTGGCTTTCACTGTGTGGCTCCAGGCAAGCGCTTTATGCCAATGGATAGTTTGTCAGGAGGGGAAAGAACAGTGGCAGCCCTGGCTCTTGTGTTTGCCATACACAGGTAAAAGAACTGTTCTGGGATTATCCAGGGGGAAAAAAAAAAATTATTAGGGTATTTTCCAAGTGTCTGGTCAAATAGGTGATAGAAAGAGACAGTGTTACACTTACACACATGTTAAAAAAAATTCTGCTAAATCAAGCATTGCTGAAGTCCTTATTCTTTTTCTGTCATTACTTTAATATATTCAGTGTAGAATTTAATGTTAATTAATTTCTTATTATTTCATATTAAATGTTAAATGATACCTAATTATTTAATCATAATAACTATAAGACAAATATTGCAAAATGCTATCAACTTTATTTATGGAGTTAGTAAGTAACTAGAACGTTGATTAACATTTTAGTTTCTCAGTGCAAAATACTGTCTTGTCTTCTGCAGCTTTCGTCCAGCTCCTTTTTTCATTTTAGATGAGATAGATGCTGCACTGGACAACACAAACATTGATAAAGTAAGTTGCTCTTTTACTGACGATATCTGGCACCCTTTGCTGAAGGGTGGCTGCTTCCATTGCAGGGTGTTGGGATGCAGAGATTGATTAACCTGACTGAACCTGTTTTAGATTAGATTGGATTAGGGCTGAAGTAATAACTATGTGAGATATGGGAAATATTTAAATGCCTTAATTCAAGTGTGTTTGATTGGTCTCTAAGTTGTGACTGTGAGAGGAGGTGGGTGAGGAGTGTGAAGGTGTGCATGTGTGAGCTAAGCTTCTATCAGATACTGCTCTGCTGATGTGTCTCACTTGGGACCACTCTAAGGTGATGGATTTTGGTTAAATACCGGTGTTGTGTTTTGTGTGTTATCCTCTCTGGACTCAGATGATTCAAGGCTGATGACATGAAGCAGTACAGGCTGCCTCCATGCTGCTCTTTGCTGTTACACCATTTACTGCTGAGCTTCACATGTCTGCTTTCCATGGAAGCTGTGGTGTGTCAGGTGATGAGCACTGCCCATCTCTGCGCTGTCTGGGATGGATGGCTGGTGTGTTTCCTGGCTCACTCTGGAGCTGGGCAGGGACCCAGATCATGCCCTTGCCTGGTTGTTACCTAGATGACTTTACTAATCCAAATAAGTTCCTGTTGCAGTTAGACATGCCTCAGTCCTGTACACATTGAATGAAGGTGAAGATTTCTGGGATGTTGCCAGCTTTCCATACTGTGGTGCATTAACAGAGTGCACTAGGTACTTTGCCTCTCTGAGGAGACTCATTCTGCCTGGCAGAAGAGAGGTCCCCTTCATGCCTAAGGATGTGCTGAGCACCATTCTTGTCATAATACTGGAAACAGAGGTGGTTTTACCTCTGTGTAGCTGAATTTCTCAATTCAAACAGAGCTAAAATTAAATACTGCAAGTGAACAAAACTGATCTGTGAAAGATTGTTGCTCGTACTCACCGGTATCCATTTTTTATCCTAAGAAGTTAATCTGTTTCTTTCCTTTCTTTGATTGATGACATATTAAAGCAGATCTCTCACTAATTGGAACTATAGTCTGAAATTATTAGAACAAATAATAGAACAAATAGAAGTTTAACTTACTAACAACAGTTTTTCCTGTAACTTACTAATAGGTCATCTGTTAAATTCATTTCCATGTCATGTAGATAGAAATCTACTGGTTGAAAATCTACTGGTTTTCCTTTATGCAGCATTTAATTTATATTGGGAGACATTGCAATATTCACTAGTTAATAGATTTTGTACCTTTAAGTTGCATTTTCATTGAGAAATTTGCTGCTGTCTGCAGTGAACTAATTGAAGTTACAATAGAGCCAGTAGCCAACTTTTCACCTTTTTTAAAAAACTTATTTAGGAATTTCCACCTTCCTCTCTAGTTACAGAAAGTAAAATTATTGTTCATTGGCACTGGTCTTTTTGTAGCTTTATTCATTGGAATGAACCATTTTTCTCTTAACCATTTTAAAAAAGCAGCATACCTGAGGGGAGTTATCTTAAAACCATGCAAAATACCTGGCTTTTAAAACTGATTTATTTCTCATTTTAGCAATCTTTATTTCATGATGGAATTCTGCAGCTAGCACAGTTCAGTTCTTCCCTCACCATTCCCTAATCACAGCATTGTTTCAGGTTGCCACAACTAACAGAAATACTTGGTTTCTTTCCAAAGGTCTCGCGTTTCATTAGAGAACAGGCACATGAGCAGTCCCAAATGATTGTCATTTCTCTGAAAGAAGAGTTTTTTTGCAAGGCGGATGCATTGATAGGAGTGTGTCCTGAGGTAACAATTAATTATGGTTAAATAACGCGCATGGGGTTGTTGAAGTACTGGGTCGCACCTAAGTGTTGCTCCAGTGAATCATGCACACGCAGTTGGTGGCTGGCTGTGTCCTGCTGTGTGGGCACTGGCTCCAGGGAACATCCTTTGGGCAACTCAAGCTCATGATTGCATCTAATAGTTATGAAATGTTTATTTCAAGTACCAGCAGTGTGTTACATGGTGTGATTCTCTTTCTTCTCAGCATGATGATATTATGTTCAGCCAAGTCCTGACCCTGGATCTGACCGAGTACCCAGAGGAGGAAGAGCAGGATACAGCAGAGAATCCCAGCCATGGTTCTCTTTTTGAATAGTACATGAATGGTGTAAGGGCCAGGTGACAACAGGAACTGGGTTCACAACTGACCGTTACAAATCTGAGTTTAAATGTGGCTATTAGAGGTTGACAAGAAATGTTCACTTTTCAAGTGAAGCAGTTTTGCAAAATATTAAGAGAATCAACTGTTACTCTTTGATGCAGTTTTGTTAGAAAATGTTACTGTGCCTACTGGTACCCAAAGCTTTCATGCCAAATATTTTGGCTGTAAGAAGGGCTTGCAGGTTCATTTCCATAAGTACAGTGTCCCAAAGAACAAACCTTTTGCTTTTCTTAGGAAAAGTCCATAGTTGCCAGCATTCTGTTCAGGTGCTCACTGCTCCAGTCAGGACCTTGTGTTGTGCCTGCATCTGTTTGCCTTCAGATAGGATTATGTCCTCTTTTGTGAAAGAGTAAGGTACTGGATTGTGTTCATTATCTTGGGTTACTTCTGTGACAACCAGAAAGACTTGAGTGTTCTGCTGCAACCTTACACAAGTATTAGTTAATTGTACAAAAACTTGCAGTGCAGCTCTAGAGCAGTGATGTAACCTTGAAAAATTTTACCTCTGAGCTATTTCACTGCATACACAAGTGGAAAGAATGAATCAGATGCTAAAGAGGCAAATGAAATATATATAGAAATATAGAAAAATGTAGTGTTATTATGCAGCTGTCCCAGTACACTGAAGTTACTTTGCTGGCTGGTTTTCATCTAAGCAGATGAAAGTTAATGAACTTTAGATGGAAAGTTAAATAAGTTGGGTAAAGAAAACTGGAAGCTGGAATCACTTTATCTGGCTTATGTTCTACCTCTGTGTGTGCTGCAGAGCTTCCCTTGGTTTGTGGTTGTTCATAATTACCTGGTGTTCACAGAG
>PYHW01010297.1:2162385-2172390 GCA_013186435.1 Turdus rufiventris
TTCATTGAATAAATTTACTCTGAGGCATGAGTCAGCATCAGTGCCTTAATTCAGAATCCAGTAACAGAAGTGTTAGGAGATAAAATAACCCCTCATTTTTCTGCTTTTGAGGATGCAATAGATGGCCCTTGAGACTGGAGGCTGCTTGACAAGCTATAGTAAGGGAAGAATCACCAGTGCTGGGTGGGTATAAGCTGATCCTTACCAAGAGAGAGGGATGGGATTTCCTATTGTCACCTAACTTCAAGCACATAAGGAGCTGCATGAATTTAGGGTTAAAATAGTGGTAGTAACCAGGGTCATAAATATCTCAATGCAAGTGATGGATTTTGCTTCAGCTTGAAGCAACAGGTGAAGTGTTCTGAGCTGTGATCATCAGGATCCACAAGAGCCTGACTCATTAGTTTCCAAAGCAGCCCATTCATGCTGACTGCAAAAGCTTATGTTAGAGGATGATCTCACAGGTAATCCTCTATGTGATGGTAGAAGACAATTTTCAGAAGTTACCTTGGTGTAAATACACCCTCTAAGAGGAACAGGGTGGCTGTGGGCTGCCTGAAGGCCTGCAGGAGCACAGCAGGGTCCTAACAGTGCACCTCACTGAAGCTTTTTGTCCCAGGGAGATGCACGAGGTGGTTGGTTGACAAGGGAGTAAAGACCTGCCAAACCATAGTTCAGAGAAAAAGGTCACCTGCCAGACCCACTCCTTGCCCTTTCTGTAAAACTCCAGTACAATGTGACCTGCTCTCAGAAGGCGTAACAGAAATAATCCTTAGGAAACAGCCACAGGAAAACCTGATAGGAGTAATCCTTCAGCCCTGCCAGGTATCTGCCCTGGACATGCTCTCCTGCAGATACCAAGGTAAGAGCCAGCTGACTGGAAAACTACACGTGTGTACCAGTGCTGGCAGCTGCAGTGGGAATTCTGTCTTGCTGCCAAGATCATGTAGGTGAAAGAAGTAGCAGGTACTGCTGTGCCTCACCCTTCACCCTTGGAGCAGTTCAACCAAAGGCAAAAACCCAGGAATTACCTGCAGATGGATCCTTTGATACTGGGTTTCATTCCACTGCAACACTGTTCCATGCTGTCCAAGGCAGCACAGTAGCAGTATTTAAAACATTCCCACAGGAACCCACTGCAGAGAGGTCAGGGAGAGGCCTGCCCTGTAGTCTGTCCCTGCAGATGCAGCACTCTTCCAGTGTTTTCTCCCCAGGTGATCTTGGGCCTTACCAGACAAAGGAAAAAACAACTCTTCATGTCAAAAGTGGAAAGCAGGTGGGTCATCATGCTCTGGGTTCCATAATTGTGGAACAGCACT
The DNA here is from genome assembly GCA_013186435.1 of Turdus rufiventris. Taxonomy (NCBI): domain Eukaryota; kingdom Metazoa; phylum Chordata; class Aves; order Passeriformes; family Turdidae; genus Turdus; species Turdus rufiventris. Next base: position 2,163,705 of record PYHW01010297.1, read on the forward strand.
GTTCTGCAGGACTTAGGGTTCAGAAACTAAAGCCTACAAGACCCCTGAAGAATCCAGAAACCCACCTGCAGTTCAGCTGCTGGGAGAACTGAAACCCCTCTATTTCAAAGGCAGCTGTGCCAAGAGGCACTTCTGACAGATTCAAAGGCTTCAGTTGGGGCAGATCTTGGTCCAAGTGGCTTCACATAAATCAAAGGAGAAGTTGCATCTGCTTCTGTCTAACTCTGCAGGTCCTGCCTGAGTGGTCTGGCAGTGCCAGGGGAGTGACTCATTTGACTCTCAAGCTTTAAACACGACACATTTATGGGTTTAGAAAAGAGAAAGTCAGTATGTACAATTTTATTCCACTTAAAATCATGGAAATACCAGCTCAAAACTTTCCATGCAGCAGATGTAAAACACCTACTGTTAAAAAGCTTCTGGAGTGGGCCTTGGGTGCTTGGGGCTTTTTCATTCTAGAGTGGGTATATCATCTGGCTCCTTGACCCTCTTAGGAGAATCAGTGCTGCTTTCTCCTAACTTCCTTTTAGCACAGTCCACACATGAAGTTCCTGGGGTGAGAAAGGGGAAAGAAAACATTAATTACACATGCTCCATCCATGCACTTGGTGTATTTTTTATTATAAACGCCAGCTAGCAAGACAAACACAACATTGGTCTCATGAGGTTCTCATATTTGGATTATGAATTACATGTAACATTAACCCTGCTAAAGGTGTGGGCTCAAGCTCTCCCCCAAAACTAGTCTCTTCTACTGACACAAAAAACAGGGACCCAGCTCAGGATTCAACTGCCTTTTGCCCAAGCTAATTTAACACCTGTGGAGCTCACACATGAGTCTGGATCCCTTATTCAGACACCCCAGCTTGAGCTGCAGGGTTGAAATACATCACTCCAGTGGTCCCAAACTGAACCGTTCCTGAAGTCTGCAACAACAATCCTTGATGTAAGCTGCTGTTGGAAGTACATAAACAAGGTAAATAGAGAATAACATGAATGGAATAATAATTCCTTCAAAACCAGAACATTCACTTGGATTTTTGTGGGGTTTTTTGCTTGGTCTGTATTCTGAAATATAAGTAAGCAGGTCCTGAAGCTACCTGAAGATGGTGCTAACAAGTTAGTAAAGACTGTTAGGAGGGATGTTAAGAAGTACTGGAATAAATTATAACCAAGGTTTTAGTTTCTCTTCCACCCAACTGTACTTCACTGAAAATGAGATTTATGAACTCAGTTGAGAGGAAGGTAAGTATAAAATCCCACTGGAATTAAAAAACTAATCTCAGGCTTTACACCTGCACACAAGTGTCTTGGAGCTTGTGTATTTTTTTATTGGGAAAGAGCAGGGCTTTCACCTCTTGCACTGCCAAAGACCCTTACACGCAGTACCTGATGGTATTTCTGTACAATTGTGATGTTGGCTGCAGCAGCACAGATCGCTCAGGAGTGGAATCTTTTAAAGTTGGTTTGCTGTATTTTTTCCATCAATTAGAATGTATTATTACTTGGGTTATTCACAGAAATACCACTAAGCAACCTGAATAGCTCAGCTGAAAAATCACCTTCAGTACCACACCCTTGAGGTTCATTCTTCCTGATGCCCTTAAGGAAGGCCTTTGGAACAGAAACCTGTATTTGGAAATCAAAGCCTAATATCTTACTGATGTTAGCATGTAAAAGCTCCAGAAAAATGTATATGAAAAGTTACTCGAGGTAATACTATCATTTGTCATTTGATAGACCTGAAAAGGCCATCAGTTACCTGCTGCTAGGCAGAAAGAAAACCAGACAGTATAAAATAAGCATTCAGCTAACTTCCAGAGCTAAATCAGAGCTCTGGACACTAATTACTTTGGAAATAAGAGGGGCATTTTTCTGGTAGTGGTAGGATTATGGAACTTTCTGTAAAAATAAAAACATCACTTACCCAACAGCGTTGTGCTGTCCACCCGATCAGCATCTAGAGAAGTGTAAGAGACATAAGCAACACACATGAGCATCCAGGAAGTTTTTATACTTTTGTGCACCATCCCAAAATGGCAAGCTTGTACTTAGAATCTCAGAATAGTCTGTGTTGGAAGAGATGTTAAAGCTCATCCAGTTGCACCCATCCTGCCATGGGCAGGGACACCTTCCACTATCCTGGGTTGCTCCTAAGCCCCATCCAGCTTGGCAGGAGGATGGGGCAGCCACAGCTTCTGGGCAACCTGTGCCAGGGTCCCACTATTCTGATCATACAAACACATCCTCTTTAATCTAAATCTATGCCCTTTCAGTTTGCAGCCATTTGTCCTTGTCCTATTCCTATGTGCCCTTGTCCAAAAGTCCCTCTCCAGCTCCCTTAAGCACTGTTAGGCTGCTGTTAAGATCTCCCTAGAGCCTTCTTTTCTCCAGGCTGAACACCCTCAGTTCCAAGAGCCTGTTTCCAAAGCAGAGGTACTCCAGTCCCTGATAATCTTTATTGCTCACCTCTGGACCCACTTCCAGCAGCTCCATGCCCTGATGTGCAGCTCTGGGGTGGGGTCTCACCTGAGCAGGGCAGAGGAGCAGAGTCCCCCCTTCCCCAGCTGCCCACGCTGGGGTCTCAGCCCAGCACAAGGGAATTTCTGGGATGGGGCCTGTCCAGCTCAGCCCCAAGTCGTCCCCTCCATGGTTGCTCCATCTGCTCATCCCCAGCCTGGATTTGTGCTTGCAGTTGCCCTGACCCAGCTGCAGAACCTTGGCTTTGCTGAACTTGGTGACTGCACAGCCCTACCTCTCCAGCCTATCCAGGTCTCTCTGGATGTGACCTCTTCCCTACAACCACAGCCCTCAGCTTGCTGTTATCTGCTGAGGACACACATGAGCTCACAGTCTTCGTACCCATCAGAGCCATTACATGGTCCTGGTCCTAATACAGATTCCTGGAGGACACAGCTTCCATCAGTTTCCATCCACACATAAAACCAATGACAACAGCCCTGAGTGTGACCATCCAGCCCATTTTTTACCCACATTGCCCAAGTCTTCCTTTTTTCCCTTTTTAATAAAAAGTGGGGGTTATGTTTCCTCTTTTACAGTCAGTGGGAACTTCTCCAGTCGACACTTATTTTTTCAAATGCTATGGCTAAGCAACTTCATTACGGTTTAGCAGATTGAGAATTCCACCAGGACATGATTACTCCAGCCCAGGCTACTACCAACCCTGACTTCAGGTCCAGCTGAGCCTGTCCTCTGTTAAGCTCTCCATCACCTCTCCTAGGAAGAGTTCCTCAAGGGATTCCTGGACTCTTTGCAGTTGGCTGTGTTCCCTTTCCAGTGAGTGTCCAGGGGCCTGTAGTCCCCAGTGTGCATCAGGCTTATTTTAGTTTTGCATTTCTCGTTTCCTTAACCCTTTTAACAAACTCTCCCTGCTATATTTTAGAAGAGATTTCGTAAATAGGCACCAAAAATCAAACCCTGACAGTTTGTTGATGAACAGAGCAGTTCTGCACACCTGAAAAAGGTTTTGTGTGGGATCTTGACTTGTAAAAGAGATAATGAGATTTCAAATCTGAGTAAGGTCCCTCTTGCAAGTCTGATGCAAATCGGACTGCAGCCAAACTTCCTCAAATCTCAGTTGTGTGACAAATATTTTTTTCTAACCTTTATGGAAAGAAAAACATAATGCAGTCTAATTGGAATATTCATCAAGTCACAAAAACCAAGATATTAATTTGGGCATACACTTTCAGGAAAAGGTTCCTGCTGTGCACCACCTGGGAATAATTTTGGAAAACACAGTTTCACTGAACTTATAAATAAAAGTAGCAATGCTTCCCAAGGTCATTTAGTTATTTTCCCCTGTTCTCTAGATAAACCAAAACAGAACTGTCCTTGTTTGGAAAACATTAAAGAAATCTCTTTCCTTAGACATACAGCTGTTTCTCTTCATTCTCTTTGTACCTCTTAGTGTACTAAGCCAAACACTTAATGGATGCACTGATTTAATTTCCCATTCTATGCTCGGTCAGATATTGTGGCTCAACCATCTTATCCCACCAGTTAATCCCTTCAGTTCTTAGTCTCTTTTCCTGACAAGTCAAATTTCTGATAATGTAATACTCAAGCTGAAGTAGTTCACGTTATAAATACATGTTAAGTAAACATCTTTACCAAATACTAACAAAGAGACAAATCTGGAATTTAAGATGAAATTTGCAAGAATCCACAGACCATCAAAATCCACAGATTAAAAAAAAAAAAAATCTAGTTACAGTTTGGCCACGTTCCAACTCTACAAAGCTGCACATGAGTGCCTCGATCAGCTGCAGTGTTCAGGCAGGACAAACTGCCTAGTACTTGCTCCAGATTGTGCTGTTGAAGAGGCCACATTACCTGGACTTCTCTGTTTGCAGATTTGAGCAGTCAGATCCTGGACATACTCTGGGAATTGTTGGAAGCAGTCCCCATAGGACACCACTTTTATTCCATGCAGCAGCATATCTGCCTGGAGCTTAAAAAAGTGGTCTTCATTTTCTTTAAGTACCAACATGTAATGTTCTAGATCCACTTTGTTCTTTACTGTGTAAAGAAAAAGAGCTTGGAATATCTGGTCACGCAGAGTCTCTCCACAACCCAAAAACAAAAAAGACTTGGTTCGGTACAAGTTCTGAAGAACCTCCTGTGAAGGAACAGAAACAAAGAAGAGACACATTTATTTCAGCAGACAAAGCCAAGGTCAGAACTTTTAAAATACATCAGCCAGAAAAGGAGTAGCACAGCAGAACCTCACTAGTGACCTGAAAAAAGCAAATGTTCTAGGACCAGGCCAAACTGATATTTCATAACCACTGTTCCTACACATATACACACAATAAAATAAACTTTTAAAAAAATAAAAGAAGCAAAATTATCATGCAAATATATTTTTGCTGGAACAAGATGATTTTTAAGGCCACTTCCAAGCCATTCCATGGACTTTCAATAGGCATGTAAGTGTTGCCAGCAAGGGAATTTAAATGGAATTAGGGTGACAGAATATTGTGATCCTGTTAGGTCAATCTCTAAATAAGGAAAATTAATATTTTTGACCAAATGTTTCACTAAGACAACATTAAGTCCAGGATCCAGAGCTAGTACCAGTTTAAACCCCTAAGAAACCCAGCAGTCATATGATGATGAATCCCTGTCCTGTTGTCCAGTATTTTGAGGCTCCTGTTCTTTCCAAGGATAAATACAAACTGACATCCAGCTGAGGGATTTGGTTGTGATTTACCCAGCCACAGTACCCAAGGGCACAGACTGCCCTTGCAACAGAGCCACCTTTTGGAATAATTCTAAATAATCCCTCTGGTCTCCAAGTATTTCATTTATATGATCCCATAGAGCCTTAGGTATCTTGTGGCAAGTATTACAAGAAAACTGTTTGGCAAAACATAGTCAAAATCTTAAAAATCACACAAACCATGACTTCAGGATCTTGAGTAACATCTTTATATCCCGAGGGATCAAGCACCATTCCACAGGGATCAGTATATAAGCCGTGAATATGAAGAACTCCGTATTTTACATGGCCCCTTGCCCACTGAAGAACCTAAAGCACATCATGCAAGATACATCCTTTTGTTATAAAATGCCACATTCACCATGAATCTGCAAAACTATACAGCTAAACTGACTTATAAACCACTTAAAGCAGAAACAAGTCCGTTTGTACTTTCCTACAGCAAGAGATTGCAATTGCTAATTACACAACTCACTTTAATCATAACAAAAAGGTGATAGCTGATACTGCAGCTGTCTCTGGCTTTTTGGGTTAAACAGCCAGTGAACCAAGAAGTAACTTCCAGGAGCACTGACAGAAAAGGTATGAACAGCAAATTAACTACCAACCAGATGAAATTCTATTTGGAATTTTAACAATGACTTTATATAAGTTAAACCATTTGTGGGTTTTTCCCAGTAAATGGCAGGGAACTGGTTAACAAATGTGTCACACGAAATTCTCCTTGGTAACTGTTACCAAATTATTCAGAATAAAGAGATAATTAAAATAAACATCTGTGCATCTGCTGTAGCTTATAGACATGCTTTAACAATTAACAACTTTTAATCTTGACTCTTTAAACAGGAAAACATCTTTCAGTGCAGCTTATGTCATATATTAAGTCTAATAATTTTACTGCTCTCATCATACCTTATCCTTATCTTTAAGGTCTAAAGATTCCATAGGTTTACCCTGTTGCTGACCAAATATTTCAAGCAAATTATCATAGTTTGTAGTCAGAACCATTGTGCCTCTCTCCATGAGCCTCAGGATGGATTGCAGGACCACAGGGTTCTGAATGTGTTGTTCTAAATTATCAAACACCTCCATTAAGCAATCCTGGAAGAAGTTGGGCTTCGTGTCCCCGGTACGCTGAGGAAAGAGGAGAGGAACAGTCCATCAGGCTCTGTTACAAGCACCTCCCACAGGAATCCACGCCATCTGGCTACTTAATGCCAAAGCATTCCTCTAAAAGAGGACACACCAACACACAACAGCACACCATCTAAAAATCTCAATTTGTTCCAGTGCTCTTGCCTCTTTTTAATGTAGCTCCAAACAACTGTCTGGGTTTCTCAAGAGAGCTTGTAATACAAGTTCAGTAAAACAACACTAAAATTAGCTTACCCTGGATTCAGACATACCAGTATTTTATCACTATTAAGCCTTTCAGTATATCCTGGATATCCCTGGGATATACTGTTGGTGGGGGGGTGAGGGGAAGAGGTGGGGAGAGGGTTCTGTTTTTTCATTCCTGGAATGAAAACTTTATTAATGATTAAATCTGCTATGAACACATGCAGATTTATTGTTGCACTGGGCCTGTTGAGAGGCCCAGCCTACACTTAGCACTGTCTGTCACCCAGATTATTTCAGCTAGAAGGAAGACTTGACAAAGGTCTTAACAGTTGGAAAACCTCTGGAAACTGGAATCTGGGACTGGGGATGCATGGGCTGTTCTCAGGGAAGTGTGAGCTGCACTGGGGATTCAAAATGTGTGGCCCAAGGTCACCAGTAGGCTCAAGACCTACCTGTACTTTCAGGGTCTCTCCAGTTATAGCCACAGATCTAGAAATTCCTCTTTCACTTCTCAGAAACATTACAGCAAATATTTAATAGTCAGGACTCTTGTTTGCATTAATTCTGAGGAATGGTAACTTATACTAAAACTCAGGGATTTTTTAATCTCCCCAAAATCTACAATGTGCTGCATGATTACTCACAAAAATATTTTAACTGGAAAATATTCAACTCTTGGAAATAGTGCTTCCTTATAATAGAACAAAAGTTCTGTTATACAGAACTAGTATATACATACTAGGTGTAGAAATTTACAGAGTTTACAAACATACTTACTGGTGACATCTTCCTGATGAGATCATGTGCAACCACAAGCAGGTCTCTCTCTTTGATTACTTTCCTACGGAATTCAGCAACATCCCCCGGGTGCAACACCTCCAGCTGCTCAGCTGCTCCAAGGACAGCCTCAATGCAGCTTCTCCAGGAACAGAGTGCAGGGATTCCTGGGGCTACTGCAGCACTCACCCCCGTCCCAATTACCAGGAGAAGGTCCCGAGGCTGCTTTCTTATGAGACTTTTTAAGAATTTTCTTGAATACAGAAAACAAAAGTGTTCATTGTTCATGGTGTGTTTTCTGGCTTGCCTGAAGAGCTCCAGAGTTCACCTGAGCTATTAAAGCTTCTGCAAAACACCAACCCACCAGCAGGAACAGAGTTCTCCATTCCTACGCAAGGAATGAGATGGGCAGCCACAAGAAGCTCATGGCCTCTCCCAAACCAACAATAACCTTGAAGCCTTTTTGCCACTTCAGACAAATAAATGTGCATGGTCAATGCCAGCCAAAAAAATGGCAACAAATTTAAATCACTATTATCTCTGAGATCCAAATTGACAATTACCAATTTCCAGGCCAGTAGGCAAGCCAAACACCATTTCCAATGAAATATTGAAAGAAGTAGACTAAAGATTGTCCAGTGACTGAACTAAAACGTGTGATAGAAAGGAAGTAGAACTATTTCAGAGGGACAGTCACAATATTACAACAAAACAAACTTCTGGGTTTTTTTTTTCTGGGAAACAGTGAAATATTTTATTCTCATTTATGATCACTGTAGGATATGTGAACATAGCAGTCATGCTGGTTCAGATCAAGGGTTCATCCAACTCACTATTTAGACATTACTACCCACAGATCCCTCTCAGATGTGTTGGTGTTATATCCATAGTCTCTGCACAAACCAGCACAGGGAACTGTGAGAGAAATCTGTCTTTCATGATTACTCAGCAAAGAAGTGAAAATGCATATAAACCATCCAGCAAAATCACTTCTGTACAAACAAGGATTTCAGTAGTACAGAAACTCAGAACTCCCCTGACTTTCCAAACTACTGTTACAGATTTTCAGTTCCTGGTAACATGGTAATAAAGATTATTAACACCTCTTATTTCCCAATCACCTGAAACTATCTAGGTCAAACTATAATGTTCAACTTGAAATGGCCTCAGGCAAAGCAATAAACACACAGGTATGGTTGCCAGCTAGTGTCTACAAATGAAATGTGTTTGATGACCCCATTCCTTCCTGCTACATTTAGCCCAAATTGTTTCCTCCATTATTTATTCCTCATAAACAACCTGAGTGAGCATGAAGTACTTGTG
>PYHW01010297.1:2174644-2187474 GCA_013186435.1 Turdus rufiventris
CTCCTTACTCCCAACACAACGAGGGCACATCGGAACAACTTTTAATCTCACATCTTTCCTGCTCGACGCACTCCGTTTGTATCAGTGTTCTGTTCACCGACTGAAAACTCCAGGTCACCGGGCTGACACGACGAAGCGAGTGTTCCCAGGCACTTTTCTATCTGAAAACAGCCTAAAGGGTCCAAGGCAGAGGCAGCCGCGGGAAAGGAACGCCCCGTGCTGAGCCCGCCCATTTCCTCTGACAAAAAGCAGGGGCGGGTCCGCTGCTCCCGCCGGCCCCAATTCCCTGACGGCTTCCGGGAGCGACCCGGAAGAGCTCCGCCCTCAGCCTTCCGTCCGCCCGGAAACAGCCACCCGTCACCGAGGTTCCGCGCCGCTCCGAAATGCAGATTCCGATTAAAATCTGCTCCCAAACCCCTCGAGTGTCGGCGGGGAGACGAACGGATCTGTCCCGTAGGTTCCGGTCCGGGAAGGGGAATGGGACCGGCCGTGGCTCCCTAAAAACACCCCTGAGAGGCGAGAGTTCCCAGCTGCGGGTCTGTGCGAAATCCAGCAGCCAGCCCTCAGTTGCAGGAGAAAGCGAACTGAGTAACCCGCACATTAAGCACTTTGTACTCTGAAAACATACTGGTCATAGAGGTGTGGGAGATTAAAAATACTGCGGTGAGGAGAAGGCAAAACAAAACAAAACAAAAAAAAGACGGCCGCGTTACCTTTGACGGCTCTACTGACGGCAGGGCGGGGGTGGCCGAGGCATCGTGAGGCGGAGGCTGTGACAGTGTGGCAGCAGGTGACACGGGCCAGCTGGGCACCGACACCTGCGAGCAGAGCAGGGCAGCACACAGCTGCCTCTCTCCAGCGAGTCACATCGCCAACACCCACAGCGCCTCCTCCCCTTCCAATCCTTCTCTCCCTTTTTTTTTTTTTTTTTTTTTTTTTTTCTTTGAAGCGCCTTGCTTCAAGTTGGGTGGGTAAGGGCTGTAATTGTGCCAATGGGGGCTGTTACAGACCCGTACCCCCAAATTCCAGTTGCAAAACGGTGTTGGAAATGCATAATTCTCCAGTTTAAATTCCACAACTGGAGTTTTCAAAATTAAGTGCAGAGGGAATTCTCTGCTGTGAGGCTGATAAGGCCCTGGCACAGTTTGCCCAGAGAAGCTGTGGCTGCCCCATCCCTGGAAGTGTCCAAGGACAGGGCTTGGAGCAACCTGGGATATTGGAAGGTATCCATGGCAGAGGGTGGAACAAGGTGAACTTTAAAGTTCATTCCAATCCAAACCAGTCTGTGATTTTATGATTCTACCATTTTATAGACTTTTGAAGACCTGAAGTACTTATTGGCATAAGCTTCCCCTTTTCCTTTGTTTCTCTAGTCAGCCATTTCCATTGTTTTTGGGTACACACAGGTTTTGTGTGTCCGTGTGGTAGATTTGATCATTCTGTTACATTCATGAAATGTCAGAGTTGTACTGATATTCTGGAATAGTTTTAGGAAGAATTTTGGTAATTATACCCAAGCTTGAAAATGACACATAAGGACAATTTTTACTCCATAGCCAGTGTTTTGGCAAGAACAGTTGTATTGGCCACTGTGAAATCACTGACTTTCAGCCTGTGTAAGAACACTGTGTCCTTGTGACCTGTCTGTGTTACAGTCCCTAGACACCACTTCTTGCTTTGTTATTGGTCTTATTTATTATATTGCAACCTCTGGAAAGGCTTGACAAATATTTGAAGAATTGTTTTCCTAGGAAAAGGTAGATGGAGGGTAGAATCAATGAGAACAGGGAAGGAGAAGGAAGAATGCAAGTAGCCTCACCTGAAGGCTGACACATGATTGATTTGGGAAACTCTGCAGTGTTTCCAGCTCTTTGCTTTCCACCCTTCACTGCTGCCAGTCAAGCAGCAAGGAATTTCAACGTGCTGATATTGAGGGTTCTGTAAACCTGAAGATAAAAGACACTGTGTTTTAAAAGAACTAGGTGATATTCTTCTCTCTAAAGCCAGCAACTATGTATGAAATCCAGTTTGGAATGCTATTTGACACTGTATTGTACTAACGCTGGAATGTATTACTAAAGAATTTCTTGCCTTGCCTATCTTAGAATATTTTTTCAGCTGTAGATAGGAATTACAAAGACTTGCAAAATATTTGCCTGAGCTTGTGACTCAATGTCTGGCCCATCCTGTATATTTACAAAACCTAATATTCTGTATTTTCCATTCATTTAAAAAGAAATGTGAGAGGAAATTTTTGTGAAGAAAGGCCTTTGAAAGCATTTCCATTTTTCAGTCTGAATCAATTAATCTGGTGTTATTATCTTTTCCTGTAAGCCATGCTCCTTTCATATCCTTAAACTACACTATTATTTTAAAACCCCAGGAACAATCCCAACTACAGTACTACATTTTATAAGCTCTGGATTCCCCTGCAAGGAGTTGGGAAGTTACTAAGGACAAAGAATACCAATATTTTCCGACCAAACACAGTACAAAATTAACTACATAAAGTAAAATCAAAAGGATTTTCCAAACTTACACTAAGAAGTAACAATGTGATATTATCCATTAAATTCCATGTTATTATTTTAAAATGTGAACAATTAAATATGACAGTGACAGGCCAACACCATTATGAGAAAACTGGCAGAAAGTTCAGGAGCAAAAGTCACAGTGAAAAAAGGTTTTTGAAGTGAGTTGAAACCCATGAACTTTGAAAAATGAAGGAGTTTCTTTCAAGAAGCAACAAAGAAAGGCAATCAAGGATGTCTGAGAGGTAAAACACACTTAAAGGAAGTAACTACACCAGTGCTTGATTCAATCTCAGATTTATCTCTCATAGTAAATCTGTTTGTCCAAGTGTACTAAACAACACATTTAGTCAGTTGCTCATTTGGGGGTTTGTTGCCAACTTTGGAAATAACACTTGAAAGGATGTAATCAGGCTGAGAAATGCAGCTGGTTGGTTTTGGCTGCAAGAAGCAATGCATCTGATTATTCAGCTGTGGTTCTATGAACTGAGATGTAATGTTGATTACATTACATGTTTGGCATCTTGCTCTTTGAGAAGTTATGATAAAGTAAATCCAAGCCTACATTGTGCCAGAACTTGCTGGTTTGAAAGAAACCAAGCAAAACTCACAATGAAAGCTTATTGAACTTGCTAAAAGGTGTCTTTAAACTAACTTGCGTCTTATTTTTTTCCATAACAGGAAGTCAATCTGCCCCTGTTGATTGAGATAAAATTCCTAGCACAATGGAACTGCCAGTTCCTCCCCGTTAGGGGATTACTCTTTCCTAACTTAGAGCTGGCTGGATTTTACTAGTTTGTCATCTTGGTAAACAGAATAGTTTATAAAATACGGTGAAGAAGAAAGATGCTGTCAGAAATTCAAAGTATGTTTTCAAAAGCCAGGATCAGTTTACCCATGACTGAATGTAAAGATTAATTTTCAAAGATAACCTTTGACTTGCTGCCCTATTTGTTTGTATGCCCTGCAGAGTGACATGATCTGTAAAATACCCCTGGATATAACTGCAGCTATATTTTTAAAGCTGCCAAGTGCTTAACACATTTGCACCAACAACTTCTCCTAACAGTCAACTCTCACCTAACAGAGTGTAATTACCATCAGGTTTTGTGTTACTTTGCACCTGCCTCTCTCACACCTGCCTTCTATTAGCAACATTGAAAGTATGATCATTTCAGTACAGTCACATGCAAAAAAGTTGCATATTAAAAGGGGAAATGAGAGGGGAAATGAACTCTGTTAACTGTCCTCTTTCTGACTTTGACTTTGGTTTGAACTTGTTTATAAGAAAATCTGAATACATGAGTTTGCTTTGAAAAACTAAGGAGTGTAACTAAATGGGGGTATCCTTTGATTAAAGAGTTTGTATTGTGTATTTTTCTGACAAAAAACCACAACAACAAAACAACAAAGAAGCTCTGTCACAAGGTTCTTATCTGTTCTGAACAGCAGCAATGTGTGCAGCAGTGGGAAAGGGAGGAAAACCACAAAGAAGGTAAAAGGAAATAATATTCTGAAACCTGGATGGAATGGATTTAAACCAAACATACTACTGTAAAGAATGGGGAGAGAGAAAGCCAGATAGGAAGTTGCAAATGCTAAAATTCTGCTCTTTTCTGATTGTCAAAAAATCAGAAATTAAAAATGTTGGCCAAAATAATTTCATAAATCATACCTGTATAAATGAGGAACAAAAGTAGAGCTGTTACTCTGCTCTGTTAGAACAGATCAGCTATGGTATGACCAGCACATGAATGCAGAATGCAGTGCAGAGACAGAGGTTAAGATCTTGGAGTTGTCTGAAACTGAAGCACAAGGAAGCCCTGAGGATGGGAGCCTGTGACCCTACACAGTGATGGCCAGTCAGTCTGGCTGTCTGACTCAGTGTACTGATGGTCACTGTGCAACTGCACAATAAAGATACTGAATGGCCAAGACTCATCAGTTTTCCAGGAAACAAACCTTTGCTTTGACATGGTTGCTAATGTGATCTCTCCCGTAGCCTAAATAGTTCTGCAAACTCCCGATCTGGGGCGTAGCTGTCTTTGTAATTCCTGTGAAGTCAGCATCCAGCCTGCAAGGGAAGCTGTGAGTGTAGCCCTGTAGCCCAGGGTTGTAACCCAAAAGAAATTTTACTTCAGAAGCAAAGTTCTCTATCCAGCAACTACTGTGCACTATGCCCCCTAGCATGCCTAAAGAGAAATTAAGCATTGTGCCACGTTTACATCATGCTTGCTTGGATTAACACCACCAACAGCTGAGAACCAGATTATGTATTGTACGTGATTTTTGGTGTGAGATCTCAGTTATTATCTCTTTTAATGCATGTTGTAACAAAGTGGTTTGCTATAACATATGCTGTCATTCCATTAAATATTACAGATTCCTGCCCAGAGATAATTGGACACCTGCCTTCTTCTTTACATTTAAAAATCTCTGCCTTCATTCAGAACCACCTAGATCCTGTATCACTGAAAGAAGATTTCGGAGAAAATTATCAGAGCAATGTCTTCAAATCTTAGCTTTAAGAACCTGAACACTACATAACCCAGAAAAGCTCAAAAAGATATAATATGAAGGTCTTGCATTCTACAAAAGAAAGAAAACACCGGTAAGGATATTTTTGAGTTTTAATGTTTTTCTAGAATATATGACAATAAGTTAATTCTGTAAGAAATATTTAGTTTGTTATTTCATTAACTATCTCCAAGTCTTTTTAAGTAGATAAAGCATAAAAATCTCTTTAATCTCATGTTTTACGGATTTATGGAGCAAGTTTTCAACTCCAATATTGACTGATATTGAAATGTGACTCTCTCCAGAATTCCCCATTCGTGATAAGAAGCAATAAAAGTAAAATGGATTTATTCTACTAATGCAATCTTGATTATAGAAAATGCTAGTGAGTTTGTGGGTGGCTTTTTAAAAATCAGCTTTCTAATACGCTGCTGCCTCCTCCTGCTACATCACTTACAGTGACTCATAGCAGCAGAGATGAAATGAAGTGAAAAACCAAACCACTATACACTGTGTTCTGGATGGAAAATTTCCTTTGGAGGAAATTCAGATACCTATGGGTAGTTTCACCTGAGAGTTAGTCCTGATTTTTGTGGAAAGATAGGATTTAAGTAAAAAGGTTTGACTAAGAGGAATTTCCCAAGGCTTCAATCTCTTTGTGGCTAATTGTTCCTTTTCACTCAGTTCCTCCTCACCTGTTAGCTGGTTCAAATACAAGCACTGCACACCACAGGATGGCAGAGTCAGAAGAATTCTTGTGCAGGTTTAGAAAGAATCCCTTGGATTTACAAGTCCACTTGTACATTTTAGCTGTATTGTTAAAAAACAAGAACTGAGTTGAATACAGCAGTCACTAGTTGATTTAAATGACTCTGAATGAGAGCATTTATGTAAATATACTCAAGATTAATATAAAAGAGGTAATTTATTATAAGTTACTGAATGTGAGTGAGAATAAATGGTTTATCTAGAGGCTGAAGAACTTAGACTGTCTTGGAGAAATCTACTGCAAGGTTTCTTTGTTAATGTAGGCAAATTTAAATAAATCAATTGCAAAAGGTTTACAAGAGCATTACTGTGAGGTTCCAGCTCAGATACTAAGAAGACAGGAACTATAAAAGTCAGCATTATCTGTTCATCCCTGATTTGCCTCACCGCAGATTTACACTATGATATGACTTTATAGGAACACATATTTCTTTCCCCCATCCTATTGCCTTGTCTTTTAGTACACAGGATGGATGTTGCTTGCTTTAAAAAAATTCTCATTATTGTGAAATGCACGATTTTTGTGCTTAATATAGTGCATATTCTCTAAACCATTGTGGAGATGGAGCTATTTATTTATTTGCAATGAAATCTATTAAGCCACCTATTTTAAACTTCCCGTGAGATATGAGGAAATGATTCATATAGAAATTAAATTTAAATAACATTTCTTAATTTGGTCGCCTATTTACTAGAGTCTGTTTTGTACTACTACTTTGCATATTATAGTACCCTAAATACTCAAGGTACTTCTCAGTGACTACAGCAGTAGCTGTCTCAATTATCTTCTACTACTGTTTTAACTGTTGCCATTCTGTATGCAACAGTTTATTGGAACAAGGCTTTTTCCATTTCTCCTTATCACTATACTTGTCCTGGAATAACTCTTGCTGAAAGCAAGGGAAGAGCTTAGATTTTAATTAATCTCAGCCTGCCCTCTGGCAGGGGGAAGCCATTCCCCCTTGGTTTGTCACTTGCAAATAGATCCTCTCTTATCTTTCCTGTGGACTCCTTCAGGTACTGGAAAGGCTCAGTTAGGTCACCCCGAAGCCTTTCCCTTCCCCAGAAAAAGGAGCGCGGGAGGCTGCAGTCCTGGGAAGCTGGGATGACCAAAACCTGCGTGGCCTTGCAAGCGGCGATGGATGATAGACCGCTGTAATGGGATATTGGGAAGGAATTGTCGGCTGGGAGGGTGGGCAAGCCCTGGGGGTCCCTGGCAGTGCCCGAGGCCAAGGGCTTGGAGCACCTTGGGCTGGTGAAAGGTGTCCCTGCCCATGGCGGGGGGTGGGAACGGATGGTGGAACGAGATGATGGTTACGGTCCCTCCCAAACCATTCCAAGAGAACGGCTTTTAACTCTTTTTGCGCCCCCTGGGCACTCGTGACCGGGAAACCCTTCCCGCTGGGCCGGGCCGGGGCCGCGGAAGCTCCCCCCTCCCGGGGGCTGGCCCCGCTCCGCCCGCCCCTTCCTGCGGGAGCCACGAGGGTTCCGGGCCGGGAGCGGCCCGCGTGGATCCGGCATGGCCGGGAAGCGGAGCGGGGAGCCCGGAGAACCGAGCGGGGAGCCTGCGGCCAAGCGCGCCTGTGGCCCGCGGGACGAGGAGTTCAATGGCGCGCGCTTCAAGGCGCTGCTGCGGGACCCGGCGGCCGCCGCCAAGGGTGAGGGGCTCTGCAGGGCGGGACAGACCCGGGGCTGAGGGCCGGTCCCGGGGGCTGAGGTGGATCCCCGGGGGCTGAGGTGGATCCCCAGGGGCTGAGGGCCGGTCCCGGGGGCTGAGGGCCGGTCCCTGGGGCTGAGGTGGATCCCCGGGGGCTGAGGGCCGGTCCCGGGGGCTGAGGTGGATCCCCGGGGGCTGAGGGCCGGTGCCCCGGACGTCGCGGTGGTGGTAGCGGTGCTGCTGCTGCCGAGGATGGCACGGCCCGGCCCGGCCCCACATGTGGCGCTGGTGCCCCGGGTGACGCTGTGGCTTTGCAGGGCTGGAGACCTTCGTGTCCGTCGCCAAGACGCTGCCATCGCCCCAAGTGTACGATGTCGTGGAGGGATACGTGAAAATTTCGATGGAGTGTGCTGAGATATTCAAGCTTCTCGATGGAGAAAGGAAGCCTGAAAGTGAAGTAAGTTGGACTTGGGGTTGTAATTCAGGGACTGGCGGCTACAATCCCAGCAATCCCACCGTGGAGAAGAACCAGCAAAAGGTCGCTAAGGAATGGTCACAGCTGCCAAGGCTGCCAGAGCTCCAGGGGCGTTTGGACTACGGTCTCAGGGGTGCCCAGGGTGGGATTGTTGGATTGGACTGGATGATCCTTGGGAGTCCCTTCCAGCTCAGGATTTTCTGTGGTTCTGTGGTGTAAGTAACTCTGATAATTTAATATGTTTTTTGTTTGTTTTGGGTTTTCTGAAAGTTGCAGTGACAGAAGCGCCTACCAACTGGCAGATGCTCCTTTCAGTTTGTAGGCGTTCCTGGATTTAATGACACACAGAACCAATAGTCCTGTCCAAATCAAGCTGTTTAGGTTCTTTAAATGTTATCAAAACACCTTGTAGGAAATAAGGGGATCAACAGAAGCAGTTAAGAAAGCAAAATAAAAGTAATCTAGTGAAAGGAAATGTTTTCTCTAGGAAGCCGCTGGTAAAGTTGACCTCATTTCTCTTATTTCAGCTGGACACAATTTGTCTTTGTCAGAATGTGATGAATGAGCAAAGAGTTCAATGAGTTTTCATGTGAATCCTGGTGCAGCTTTGCTAACTGCTTACAACATAGCATTGCATTGTGTGGCTTTTTAACCATCACTTGCTGCGTTTTGCCTTTCAGTGTCGTTTTTGTCTGTGTAATGACAACCTGTGTTGTGTTCAGTGGCAGCCTTTGCTCATATCTCGTTGCTGACAGGGGTGATGTTTGTAATGGACGCAGCCCCAGTGCTGGATGAATTCTGGATCCTTCTGGAAGGAATTAATTGCAAGACTGAAACAGCCCCAATATTTTTTTTCAGCACGTTTCATTTTTTGTTGTCCACTTGGGAGCAATTGTCCCTTGAAGCACTGATACCATGCTCTCAGAAGTGATCTTTTCAAAGAGGAAGCATTCATTAGGGAGAGAATCTAGAAGTTAATGTCACTTTGATATGTGGAAGCTTTTCTCTTGGAGTGGGGCTACTCCTTTTATTAATAGTGGTTATTATTGTTTGTGCAGCTAATAATTTCAAGTTAGGTATTAACTTACTTTTCTATCCTGCAGATGCTGTTAATCTTTCAAGCTCTAGAAGCCATTTTACTTAGGACAGCCAGCGACCTCTCCCATTTTTCTGTTGTGGGAATGAACATCGTCAAAAAGTTGATTCATTCTTATATGAAACTGGTCTATGCTGCTTTGTATTCTGAAAATTACAGGTAAGTCATCTTGGTGCTCTGGTGGAGAATCTCTGCCAATTGGTCTGGAGGGACTGTACTAGGCATTGCAAAATTCGTCTTGACTTATTGCTAGTAATGCACTTTTATTTAATAATCCTTTTCTAATTGTCATAAAATAATTGCCTGTGGAAGTCTTTGCAAAATGGAATCTCTGATACATCAAACAATCCAGTGCTGTAGGATACTTTCCTGAAACTAGTTTTCATCAGTTGGGCCTGTCCTAGTGAGAGCTAACATGGATGGTGCCTTGAGTCCTTGAGTTATTTTAATGCTACTTGATTTTTAAGGTGAAGTGTACTGTGTGTAACAGGGCTGGGCAGTCTTCTTGTGATGGTGTCAAGAGCTGCTCTTGAGTGCTTTATTTCCCTGTATTTTTTGGAGTCAGGTTTCCATGTTCATAATGCATTTTTCTTTTTCAGACCGGCTCTTCATCTGTAATTTTCTAGTCACTTAAATCTGAGATAATTTTAGGTTGCTAGATAACTGTGTTATCTAGTCCAGACCAAACAGTTTCTCATGCTCATGTGGATAGGGGAAAGAAGTTACAAATGCTAGCAATGTTTCAGTACAAACCTGGGAGGAAGAGGAAAGCAGAGAAAAAAACAAGCTGAAATTGGCTTGTCCAAGGCAAATGACTTATCTTTCAGTCTTTGAGCAGAATTGGAAAAGTTTTCTCTGTTTTCCCAGTTCAACTGTGCTTCCTGCACTGTGCAGTTGATCCTACTGCAGCAGGCATTTTAACTGCACAGAGAGTCTCCAATAGATAAACTGGAAACAAGTTTTGAAGCTGTGCAAGATCTGCACTTCTGATAAAATGTTTAAAGATTGCAGGTTCTGGAGAAATCCTTCTAGAACCTGCACAAAGGAGGCTGAAGATTTATGATGGGAGATGCTCTGCGTTTTCTGTGCAACCTCTTTGATGTGCAGAAGAGTTTTCCTTACTGTGTGTCCCATCAAGCAGATGGGATCTCTGCTGGAATCACATGGCTTTTTACAGATTGTCCATGACAGAATCATGATGGACAGATTACAAACCTGTTGATGGTAGTGGCTGTTCAGATGATGTAAGTCCTGTGCACAGTGGCCCTGACACATTCCTGTTGAAATAAATTGCAAACCTCTATAAATGTAGGAGTTCGAAGAATCAGAGAATAACTAAAGGTTGTCTAGTCTAACCCCAGTGCCGTGATTGTTAATTTTGGCTCTTTCTGCCTTTGGAACTACTTTATAAAGGGAATATCCAGCCTCACATTACAGCTTAATTTTGGGGAAGGAGATAAAGAGGCATTTCCTTCTCCCTTCTTCCATCGCCCCTCTTTCCCAGCTGCTGTTATTACTGCCTAAAATAATTACTTGGATAATTTAACTTCCCTGCTGTTTTCTCTTTTAAGTTTTAATCTCTTGGTTTGGTGGTTTGTATAACCATCATCCTGGAAATGACCTGCAGGTTTACCTCTGCTTTGTCTTTTTAGGATGAGCCGAGGGTGCCTCACACTCTTGTCAGCAATGGTGGCTCAGGGCCCGGATTCAGCAAGGGATGTATATAGTCATTTTGATTTCAATAACAAGTACCTGCCTGGATTGTTGAGAAAAGGAATTAAGAAGGTAATTAAGGTGCTGCATGCCGCGAAATGCTATGCCATGCCTCCCCCAGCTAACTATTTAGACCAAAGTTGTTGCCAGCGTTCGCTGTATTTTCATCTGTGAGAACTTAACTCTCCCTTCCCATCCTTCATCAGCTAAGTTCTTGATTGTTCCTAACTGGGCACAGAAAATACCTCATGTGTTTCCAACAAGCTGTGGAAAAATATAAATGTACGGTTTCTGTGAACTGCCTTTCTGTGTCTAAAACAGTGAAAGCGATAGTAAACTCCTGAAAAGTAGTCAGTCTTTGTGCAATTTGGTCCCACTGAAATAGATGGAAGTTGGAGAGGGGATATTGCCCAGTACTAATACAGAGTAATTGCATTTGAAAACATAAACAAGAGTTCTAAATAATCTCTAGCTGGAAATCCTTAAGAATTTATGAGTGAGGAGGAAAACTCACTTCTGTTTTTCCAGACAAAGCTATCTCTTGTTATCCCTGTTTGCTAAATATAGTCAGGATTGACCCAAATCAGTGCTTTAGAACAAGGATGTTTATGTAGCATTTCAAATGCAAGGGTATAATAAATCCAGTATTCTTTGCAATGTTGGCATTGCAATGTTTCTGAATTTTAAAGCTCAGTTGCAGAGTGAATGTGTACGTTTGTGTTGGATTTGTGCCGTCTGAGATAAAATTCAGTCTTTTTCTTTATAAAGCAATCAAGTGGAAGGCAAAAATCCGAAGACATCTCTTTTTTTCCCTGGAACGCCTTTTATAGTTCTGGAATTGTCAGATTCCATGGGTTTTGACCTCACTGCAGGAGTTGTCTGGGAGAGTACCTCCACCCTTGATTTTACATGCTTGAGTGTAGTCTTTTGACCACAAGTTGCTTAAATACATGAGTAAGGTACAAGGAAACAAGCATCCAAAAGGTCTTACTGTTGTACAGCTTTCAGTGAAATTATGTTACAATTGACTATCAGAGGTGAGTTTTTAACACCAGGCCCAAAGCTTACAGCAAAATCCTGTTTCTCTTTATTTCTTCTTTCAACCCTTTCATGAGTCCCTGCTGCCTTATCTTTTGCCTACTCAGAATCTTGTTTTATGCTTCTTTACATACAGCTTAATTTTGCACAGCAGGTTTAAAAAGTATTGCAAATCATGGTGGAACTCTGTCAGGGAATGTCGTGATGGGACAAGGGGTGTCTTTTTATTTGAAAGAGGGTATATTTGCACTAGATACTGGGAGGAGATTCTTGGCCATGAGGCTGATGCGACACAGTCCAGCCCAGAGAAGCTGTCACTGCCCCATCTCTGGAAGTGTCCAAGGCCAGGTGGGACAGGACTTGGAGCAATCTGGATTAGTGGAAGGTGTCTGCCAATGGCAGCGTGTGGAATGAGGTTATCCTTAAGATCCATTCCAACTCAAACCATTCTGTGAGTCACCGTGCACTGTGCTGCTGTTACATCAGGCTTTCGCTGCTTCTGCTGTGCCTGAGTTGGTAGTTTTACATTCGCCTCTTTTTCGGGGCATTTTGGGAACTGACGAAGCAGTGCACAAGTGAGGGAGCTCAGTGATGCAGGGTTTGGCATGAAGCTGCTGTTAACGTTTCCTTTTTCTTTAAATCTGTGGCCTGGTCTCATACACTGAGAAGTGAAAAGCACATGAACTAGTACATTTTCCTTTTTATGGAAAAGTGATCTGCTTCACGCAAGAAGTTTTTTAGCTGAATGCACTGTACGTATTGCTTGGAAATGTACGTCTGTGGCTGCGTCCAACATGTTTGTAGAAGTTGTTTCACCCATTTATGGCACTTCTAGGGATCATCAGCAGCTGCAGTATCAATTCTGCAATTGGGCACAAGCGTGTGCTAACAACAGTTTCATATTTTTATTTTGTGCTTACCTTTTTGTTTCCAGGGAAGAACAGATGTCCGCATGGCCTATATTCAGTTTGCTCTGTCCTTTCTCATTGCTGGTGACAATGCACTCTTGGCACAGGTGCTGGAGTTGAAAGGTAC
>PYHW01010297.1:2187793-2198861 GCA_013186435.1 Turdus rufiventris
TTTAAAAAAAAAGTCCTTAAGCCCTTAGCTGGCAGCAGGTCATTTCTCCTTTGGTGGGTGACTGAGAATTGGCTGTAATTATTTACTTTTCTTGTTCCTGCTGTCCCGGGGCTGTTGGTTTCCTTTAGGTGCTGGAAATCGTTTCGTTCCTTCAGGCTGGGGACTGCACACCTCGGCCCAGTCAGGACAGCTGACTTTCACTACCCTGCAAGAACCCCAGGTTCTTACAGGGGAGCCAAAAGATGCTGCATGTGGTTGGAGCTGGAACCGCTGAACATTTGAGAATCACTCAGTGAAATAAATACGAGTGCTTCAGTGGGAAGGATGTGAATTTACTTGGATTTTTAGCATGGCGTTTCAGGGCCCAGAGTGTATTTAAAGGTGACAGATGCTGTAGCAGTGTTAATCAGCAAGTTGGCAAATTAGCCAGGTCAAGAGCAGAGTAGGTTTGGCAGCATCGCTTGCTCATCACTGTAGTCACATCATCCTTCTGAGCTCTGATTGCTGCCTTTTGGTTCATCCTGGAATATAACAGCCACAAAAACTATGTGATGTGGAAGAGGAATGGGTATGAATTTCCTGAAGCCTTTTAGTATGAAAAGAGCTTTCACATTTTGACTTAAGTTTGAAATGTTCTCTTAGATTTCATTCCAGATATTCTTCGCTCGGAAATAAAGGAAGACAGAGTTTCTACTGTCAGTCTTCTACTTTCCACACTGAGAACTAAGGTATGATGCACCCTTGAAACTGTGTTGTCTCATGTTTTTTGTTTTCTTCACTGCTGGAAACAGTTCTGCAGTGATTTCTCACGCACCGTTCAGTTCTTAGGGCTGCTGGCAGCGTGCTGCTGCAGTGTGTGTGACTGGTAACGTGTGCAGGAGGTTGGTAGCTTGGCTATATTACTGTCTCAGGATTTAGAACAGGGAGGCAGGAGTTGCTGTCTTTCCTGTGCTCTGTCCCCTTCTGAGCCCTGCCTCTTCCCTGGGATGCATTTGTTGCTTGTACAGCAGCTGCACCTGAGATGTATTTTGTTTTATTTCTTTAAAATGTTTTTAACTCCAGTGTCTATGATTTTTTAATGTCTGCTCTGAATTACTATAGCGATGTTGCATAAGCTGTTGGATGAACAGTTGAGAGAATGAAGGAAAAATAATTTCAAATTTCAAATGTTGCCATAAGAGCCTTCCTGAGCCTCGGGCTGTTCACTAATGACCAGTTAAAGCCAAAAATGTTCTTTCATTTTGCTGTTGCAATAACACAAAAGGGGATAAAAAACCTACCATTTACATGTAAAATAAACCTCCTTGAAACTTACTTGTCAAAGGAAGCTTTTCCTGAGTGGGTATCATAAATCATGAGCTGGTAGGTTATTGGTGGACCTCAGCACAACATACGACTTTCAACATAGCAAGAAAAGCGAGAAATAAAACAAAGCCAGCAGTAAAACACAGGAGATGAACTTTTGAGAAACTTCCTCTGCCGTGTATTCCCTTTCATTCAAACTTGATGTGCAGTAGGCATTACCATGGCTACGCCCAGGTTCCCATGGTTCTAGTCTGTGGCTGTGATGATCCAAACGTGATGTATGCCCTTCAGTGGAGTGTGAACATCTGTCCTGTCCAGCAAGGGCAGGGTTTGCAGAGGTTGGTGTAGGGTCAAGGTGGAGCAGGAGCATGTGAGACAAGTGTTGACAGGACAAGCAGAACCTTTCTTCTGCCCAGATGAGGAGAGCCAGCTCTGTGTCTATTAGAAGCATGAAGTGTGTTGCTATTTTGCCGTGATTTTGCAATAACTTGCAATGACTAGAAGAGTTTGGTTTTTTTCTTCATTTTCAGGTGGTTCATAACAAGAGCATCAGCAAAACCCAGAAGGTGCGCTTTTTCACTGCAGAAGTGTTGCTTCACATCGCTTCACTGTACCGTTGGAATGGGATTACTGATGTCAGCCCTGAGGATTTAAAGGTTTGCTTAGTCCTCGTGCTGCCTTTTTTTTCCTCCTCTTGCAACTCACAGCTTTTGAAACAGCTCCCAATTGCTCTGAGCTTGATGAGTTCAGAAAGAGGAATCTACTGAGCCTATTTCAAATGTACCCCCGAATTTCTACTGCTTCGCACTGGCTTTTGGATACAGATTTTTCACCTTTGTGTCTAGCCTCTTGTATTCCTCTATCAGGTGCTTGCAACCCTGCCACTCCCATCCTGATATACTGTGAACACTCTTTGGAGGAGATGCGTTTCTAGCAGGTGTCTGCTTAGAGCTGTGCAAATCCCTGACCCCATTCTTACACGTGCATTTCAGTTCTGAATAAATTTTAAGTTCTTACAGTTCCTGGCAGTCCCTGTAAGTCACGAGATTCGTGATTTCCCATCCACAGCTGTCAGGAGTCTTTTCATCCACGGGCATCTTGAGTTGTTCCAGATTTGGAAGGTTAAAGGAACTGTAGAATCACAGCATGGTTTGGGTTGGAAGGGACCTTCAAGTCCTGAAGCTTCTTTTCTTAATCTGAACAAATGCCAGACTTTCTTGTAGTATTTCTCTAAGAGGAGCCATATAAAATGTAGACTGAAGTTGATATCTGTGATATGAAATCTCATATACCTTTTTTACTCTTGTTGGTTTTTATAGGTGCCTCAAGGTTCTGAAGAGGTGGGAAAAGCAATGGTGCGAGAACTTGTGCATAGTTTCTTAATGGACCTCTGCTGCTCTCTAAAACATGGCATAACGTTCTATGATGCAAGTCTTGGAACTTCTGGCAAGTAAGTCACTGGGCAGCTGGGATTGTATGTGGATGTTTTACTAGAAGCAAAAGAACCCTCGCTAGTTACTGTGTCTGCCCTGAAATGTGAGGTACTAATTCACTGTTTCTCATGCAGAAAACATGGAGGTAAATTAATTTCTTACTTCTGAGTATACACTGGGAATTATGCCAGGAGGGTGAGAAGTCTCACCTTCAGTTAACAGCTAGACAAGCTGGAGAGTTCACATCCCATATAAAGTATCAAAAGACGGGTTTCTTATGCAAATTATTTTTTTTTGTGCTCAACAGGGGAGGAAATGTGGTACTTCTGCACTTCCTTCTTGGTTTAAGAACTGCAACAGAAGATGAAATGGTTGCTGATCTCCTGGTGAATATTCTCAAAGTATGCCCAGATTTATTGAATAGATACTTCAAGGAGACCCATTATTCCTTTGTTCCTAGAGTGGCACCTGCTTGGATGGACAATGTGAAGTTACTCAAGAAGGTAAGAGTATGGATGATGGTAAAAAACCATGCTCAGAGCAGGTGGCTCTGTAGACATTTAAACTAAACTGAGAAGGAAGGAGTTGGTGTAAGAAACAGTGGAAAACATCACGTCAGTGACATATTTTTTTTGAGACGCAGCAACGTCAAAGCTCGGCTAAAAAAACCTTTTGTCCTTTGTGAGTGTTTTGCTGCCTCTTTTTTTAGCTTAAAATGGGCAAGTAGGAGCTGTAATCTCCTGAAAAGGAATGCTGGTTGCATACAGAGGGTCTGTTGAGTTGAGTAGGAGTCTGGTGGATGCTGCATAGCTTTTTTGCGTAAAAATTGCATCTAACCTTTCCATTACTTCCAGCAAGTCCAAATCCTTCTGTAAATGCTCCCCAAAAAAAGCTGTCATCTCCGGGGCTGTATCAATGGGACTTACATATTTGTTTCGTTTTTTTCAGATCTATGAGGCTCAAC
Source organism: Turdus rufiventris (assembly GCA_013186435.1). Classification (NCBI taxonomy): domain Eukaryota; kingdom Metazoa; phylum Chordata; class Aves; order Passeriformes; family Turdidae; genus Turdus; species Turdus rufiventris. The sequence goes on from PYHW01010297.1 coordinate 2,191,496, forward strand.
CAGACATCTCCAATTCTTTTAAGACTTCAGAGTTTATTCCTCTTCCCAATTTGCTGTCTATGGTGATGGTAACAACAGTCCCTACAGTGTGCAATAAAACAATGCTCAGCAAAGGGTTAAATGTAAGAGCAGTCTATAATATTTCTGTGACTTTTCTGTCCCAGTTAGTACTGTTTGATTGTAGTGTGTGGTCATTCAAGAAATTTCTTAAGTTGCTTAATTGCTTGTGGTTTTTATTGTCTGCCCCACCATAAATCTGGCTTGGGGAAGCACTGAAAAATGAATTTAGATGCTGATTCCAGGTGCCTTTCACAAGCGCCAGTTCTGCCACTGTCCACTAATGGTTATGGGGATCTATGGATTCTTTACTGCTAGCCAAGATGTAGAAAATAATTAATTCACTGACCAATTTTAATGCACATTGGGAGTACAGATTCTGTGCAAAGCATAACAGGAATCACTGAAATGTCATTTATTCACTTCCTTCTTTTAGTTGCCCAGCACAGCGGTGAAGCACAGCATCCTGTCACTGGTATCCATGGTGCTGAGAAGAGCCCTGAGGAACATTGAGCACTGTTTGTCTGAAGAAACCTGGCAAAGGTCACAAATCTACACGCTGCCAGCAGTGCAGGAGTTTGTGCAGCTGTACAGAGAAGCGGTCAGCAAGGTAGAAAGAAAGAGACAACTGGGGGGTCAACAGGAGGTATTTTGCGGGCAGTAGGCAACTGCTCTCCTCTGTACTTTCTTGTCAAGTGGTTCCGGCCGAGAAAGCAGGAGATGGTAGAAATATATCATGAGGAAGAAGACTCAAACCAATTTTTCACAGGAAATCTTCTCAGTAAGATGTTCTTTCCAGTACTTGAGTTCTGCAGAAGTGGAAATACAGTGCTAGATTTCAGGTCATTCCCTGATTGCACACGAGGTCAATTCTGACCTTTGTCAAGAGCAGCAGATCTTCCTGTTGAGTGTTTGGGGAGATGTATTTATTGCAGGAGCTTTGCCTTACGACAGAGAGCTGTTGCAATTTACTCTTTTTTGCTTTTAGGTTTTACCGGACATGAATAATCTTGTGGCTGTCTGGCAATCCCTTCTGAAGCAAAAGAGAGAACACACTGACGGCCCAGCAGAGAAAAAGGAAGGTGATGTCTCCACTGTGAAGGCAATGACCGAGACAGAAGTTGCTGAGCAGCATGGTAGGCAAAGCAGGTGGAGTTATAGCTTATGTCAGTGGGAGTGGGTGTTGCAAAACCCTCATTCCCCCCTGAACTTGAGCAGAATCCAAATCTCACTTGTATGTTCACTACTCACCTTTTCTTTGTTTAATTCTTCAGGCTGTTAGAATTGCCTGAGAATACAGTTTAACGTATAGGCTGCCACTGCTACTAGAAGGTTAAGCAGTTTGGCTTTTCTGTCCCAGGATCAGAATGGTTGAGATTGGAAGGGATTTCTGTAAATCATCTCGCCTGCTATCTCTGCCTAAACCTGGTTATCCAGGTCCATGTTCCCACAGCTTTTGAACATCTCCAAGGATGGAGACTCCAGAACCTCTTTGGGCAGCCTGTGTGGGTGCTCAGTCACCCTCATTGTCAAAAAGTGTTTCTTGGCACTCAGAATGTTCCTGTGTTCCCCTTTGTGCCAGTGCCTGTGCTCCTGCCACTTGGTGCTTCTGGGAGGAGCCTGGCCTGGTCATTTTTACTCTCTCACTTCAGGTGAGAGACATTGAGAAGGTGCCCCTAAGCCTTCTCTTCAGTCTCAACAGTCCCAGCTCTCCCTGCCATTCCTCCAGTGGGAACGTCCACAGATGTTCCAGTCCCTTCACCATTTTTCTAAGCCTTTGTGGGACTCTCTCCAGTGTCTCCATGTTCTGGGGAGTCTGGACCTGAACACAACATTCCTGGTTTGGCCTTCCCAGTGCTGGGAGGAGGGGAAGGGCAGCTCTCTGACACCAGGACTCCAGGGCCTTCAGATCCTTCCCTGGCAGTCTGCTCCCCACTTGGGTGGCCCCCAGAATGTGAATGGTGAATGGGGTTGTTCCTTCTCAGGTGTGGGGCTCTACTGTTCCTGTTGTTGAATTCAGCCATCATGCCCTTGACCTTTCCATGCTAGTAGGTGTTTTGCAGCTGCAAAATAAAACTGGCAGGGAGACTGATATACCTGAAAAAGAATTTATGGCGAGATTTTTATTTTACCAGGAGGTATATATTTTTTTTTTAGCCATTAGTTACTGTGGCTACACAAATGCTTGTGTATGTAAGGCAGCAGTGTAGCTTTGAGTGTTGGAAGAGGGGGGAAGGGAAGGAGTGAAGGCTTTCCTCTTTGAAATACAGTGTCCTTCCTGAAGGGCTTGCTTCCATAGTCTCATTGCAGGGAATGGGAAGTTTCAGGGTTGTCTGCATCTTGGCCAGTGGCTTTTGAAGGTGTCCTTGTAGGCTAGAGATAAATCTTCACAGGGCATATTCCACAGTGAGATTTGCTGGAGCAAAAGGTTTTTCAGTGCATGTCCTTGTGTGCCCCACTTTGGCCAGCAAACTGTTGTCAGCACTGACAGTCCAAGGCTTGGAAACCAGTGGAGCAGCTAATTTCTGTAGGAGTGGAGCTGTAGTTCCTCAGCATTCTGAGGTGGTAATGCTGTGCCACTTACTCCCAGTTGCCTTTTCCAGCATTATTTGCATTGTGGCCACCCGAGAATTCTTTTCTAATGGCAGCTGAGACTCAGGCACACAAAGTTTATCCATGGCATTCATCCAGTTCTTCCTAACTCCCTAAGGGAGACCAAGTTACCAGGAAGAAGTGAGGCATTAAATGTTTTGGCCCATGTACTTTGCTTATTTTCATTAATGACTGCATAACAAGTAGCTTTTATGCCTCCTCATGTTACAACTTAAACCTGAGATGGTTTTTCCTGGGAAGTAAACAGTTGCCTTAAGTGCTGTAGGTGTTTCTCTCATACAACTGTCTGTTATCTGGCTCTTGCCAAGAGCTTTCACTGAGAAAGTATTATTTTGAAAGGGGAAAGGGAAAGAATGTTTTCACTGAAGTAAGAAATTTGCAACACTGTACTGTACTGTCTTCTGCACTTGCCCAGCTAAGCCTACCTGACATTAGCTAAAAGGAGTGTCCCCAGATCAGCAGCATCCTTCACTTTTTCCTGTTATTCAGCCTTAAATTAAACAGCAGCAGGACTGGTGCAATTCTTACAGTGAGCATTCAGATGTGCAGGTTGTGTTCTAGATGTGCAAGCGCTTCTGAGTCAAATTAGAAAAGGCAGCTCTCCGTCTAAGCACTGAGTAAGTGGACTTAGTTTGGAAAGTGTTCATATAGGAGTGCTGGGGGAGGGAACTGGAGATTCAGTGGGTGTTTTTCTCTTCTTGTTGGGAAGGTAGCAGGTCATTTGCTAGGCAAGTCTGCTGGAAATGCAGTTAGTAATTTTCATGCTGGGTAATGGAGAGTGCAACACTGTGCACTCCTGCTGTGAAGGAAGAAGAAACTAATTATAGAAACTATTTGTTTAGGTTCAGATGATGCTGAGATGCTGCTTCTGAAAGCTGCACTGCTTCAGGTCATATGTCTTTATCAGAAGGTTGTGCCCCACTTGGTAGCACGGAGCAACTTTGATTTCAGCAAGCTGCTAAAAGGTATGTGATGGTTATTTGTACTTCCTCCACTGTTTTCTCTGGCTGTTTACAAAGTCTGCAGCACAAGGGAATGTTTGCTTTTCTGTGGAGATAAAGAAGTGACTACCCTGGACATGAAGAAGGCTTAGGTTCTCAGTGACTGCTGTGGCTCAGCCTTCAATGGCAAGTTGTCCAGCCAAGCCTCCCAGTCTGGGAAAGGCAAATGCCAGGATTGGGAGAGTGAATGTCCTGAGCCCACTGTCAGAGAGGATCAGGCTCAAGCCCATCTGAGGAACCTGAACATGCTCAATCAGATCCATGGGATCTGGCAAGATCCATCCATGGGTCCTGAGGGAAGTGACAAAGGAAGCAACTAATCCACTACGTATTGTATCTGAGAATTTGTGGCAGTGTGGTTAAGTTCCCACTAACTGGCAAAGGGGATACACAGCCCTCATTTTTAGAAAAGAAAAAGTGGAAGACCCAAGAAACTACAGACAGCTCAGTCTCACTTCTGTGCTGCGCCATGGTCATGAAGCACATTCTCCTAGAAACGCTGCCAAGGCACAGAGTTGTATTGGTGGCAACCAGCATGACTTCACTAAGGGCAAACCATGCCTGACAAATTTGGGAAGGTTCCCCCAGTGCTGCTTGTGGTACAGCTGGTACAGCCATGTAGAACTGAGACTGAGGGAGAAAGGGTTGTTTGGGCATCACTGCTCTCTGTGGGCCACCAGGGCTTGTGGGCCACCTGGCTTGAGCAGCTCTCTGTGTGCTTAAGCAGGGCCTGGCATGTGTAAGGGTGGGAGTTATGTAAATGCCTTAATTGACCTGTCGGAGGAAAAGGGACTTTAAACAAAATCGCTCTCTAAATCAACTGTCTCATCCATGAGGTTTTTCTCCCTCTGTCAAAGTATCTTTAATCGATGTTTGTACTTGGTGACTCATCGGATCACATACCCTGTTTATCCCTTTATTTCTTGCACTGGTCTGCTTACTTCAAAGTAGAGAAAAGGCAAGACACATTTTTGTGAGGCAGAAATCTCTTTGTGGATCTGTTGGGTACGTTATGAAATAACAGAGTTAAACAGGCTGGAAAATAAAGTGTGGTTTTCAAACAAATGTAATGGAGTAAGCCTGGGTGTTGATTTTGAAGAGAGATGATGGTGGTGTAAAAGAATCAGGAGACTTTGTTTTCTCAGATGTCTCAGTTTGAGAGTTCTGTTGCTCCTTCTGATCACTTTGATGGAAACATGGACCAAAGGCACCATATTTTTCTACCTTACAGCAGTATGCTCTTTAAATAGCTGATGGAATATTGTTTGGTCTTAGTTACTGCTGGATTGCCTTGGTGGTGACTGTGTAAAATGGAAAGTTAAATTGTTGTTTCTGGAATGTGGGCCACAAAGATCCTGCTCAGACACCAGTGCTTTGTACAGCTGATGTCCCTGTGTCACTTAGTGCAGGTCAGGCGTGGGCAGCTCAGGTTTTGATTGCATTGCAAGAGCTCCTTCACCTGTGACAGGATAAGTGAGGTTATTGTGGCTGTGCTGGTGATAACAGCGATGCAGGGAAAGACGTGAGTGTAGAGTTCCATTGTCTGGAGCAAATATTGTCATGGTATGAGCATGAGGATTTCACTTTAACTTGAATTCTATATTTTGCTCTTCAGTTTTTTCGTCCTTTCTATTGCCTGCAGGTCACAGCTTTTCAGGGTTGCTGAGACTTCATATTCCTATTCAAGACCAATGGCTTTTGCTGGCTCAGGTGATGGGATCTCCCTCTGAGGGCTGGATTCCCACCTTGGGTTGGCCAGCCTTAGTCACAGTGTGTCTGGGGATCCCATGATATGAAGATCTGTGAATTGCCACCTTGTCTCACAGTTGGTCTGGAAGATGGACCAAACTGAAGTTGGTTTCTTGCTTTCTCCCCTCAGGTATAGTCACTGAAAAAGGCTTGAGGGAGGAGGTCCCTCCTGTTCTGCAGCACCACATCCTGAAAGTGGCTTTGGAACTTCCTGCAAACAAATTTGCTTGGTTTAGAGTACAGGTAGGAGACTGATGCAAGTTTGTTTCCTTGGCCTCTTGTCCTCACATCTTTCTATCTGCTATTGGCTAGTTTTAAATTAGTGCAGTCCTTTTAGGAAGTGACAGTTTTACAAAACCAACAGGAATTACAGTCTTAGCAGTAGGGAAAAATCCCTTCTCAGCTGAAAGGTTTTTTACAAGGACAACAGTTTCTGCCTCCCTGATGAACACAGGAGAAGGTTCCTGTGGCTCTTTGTGCCTCTGGAAAGGAGCACAAGTGAGAATATGCTGGTTTCCACTTGTCTGGAAAGCCTGAGGTTACAGACCAGGGAAATGAGCCGCTGATGGGAGCTGTCCCACTCCTTGCAGTGGAAGACTCCCAACATTTTTTAGTGTTCTCCGTAACTAGTAGAAACCATCCGGGCCCCAGCTCTCCTTTATACTGCAGGCTTGTAAAATAAGAGCTCTGTCAAGAGTTTGCTTGTCATGTCAGGAGAAAGGAGTGGAACTGGCTTTGAGGAGGAGCAGAGATACCCATGGAGTGTGGTAACAGGGATAGATGTGGAATGACTGGGGAGTAAAACGTGATTGATGGGAGAAGTGGCTTTTTCTTGGGTCCTTGTATTTAGTTGGGGTTTCTGTTACTACAGTCTTCTTCCACTTTCCAGGAAAGCATTTCACCAGTGAGTACAATGATCCTGGCTCATTGCATGCAGAGTAGTGTAAATGATCCCATTTGTTTGTGGCCTTGATATTTTTGGGCAGGTCTATAAAATAACATACTTACCTTACATAGCAGTCTCAGTGCAACATAGTCCTGGAGAGTGTTGCTGTAGCAGAGGAATTTTAATTTTTTTTGTAGGACATCTCAGAGACAGAGAAGATATCTGGTGAAAAATCAGTATTCTATTTACTGATGAAAATGTTTGTTACAAGTACCCATTCTCATCTGAAAGTTTCCACCAAAAAATTAATCATTAAGGTAAGCTTTTGAATTGAAATATCAGGATATTCACTATTTCCCATCAGTTTGAAATTTCAGGATTGTACATTTTTTTCTTAAAGCAGTTGCCTTTACTGCAGGAATGTGTGGTCAACAGAGTCTTCTTTCCTGTTTCCTGTGACTGTTGTTGGAATTTGCTGTTAGATAACTGGCCATTAACGAAATATTTTGCAGAAATAAATGCTGTCAGCTGACTTTCCTGCAGCAGTTGATGAAATAGTAAGGAAAATGTCTTTAATGGGCACCTCCCTAGGCTGAATTAATTCTGATACTGTAATAAATCAGTGTAGTTTGTACCCTCAAAGGTCTTGACATTGGTGAAGAGATTACTTTTGATTTTCATTTTTTATCAATGCTTTTTTAATCTGTACTTCAGCACTTCAGCCTTTCATAAGCCTTACTTGGTTTGCTCTGGCTGTGCAGAGTAATCCTCCCTGTTACTGTCTGACACAAGCTTTTATGCAAGGAGTACTTTTTGTCTTAGAAATTAATTAAAATCTCTTCTGTATATTTAAATTAATTATTAGACTTTTCAGAAAAACTGATCAACTACAAACCCACAAGACACCAGAGGCTGTTGTTTTTAGCAGCTTATTAAAAGAGGGCACCCTTTAGTTATCTCAGTAGGGGTAGAGATTTGCATTAGGGATAAATGCAGCCAAACTATCCTGCCAAGAGAAATTCCAAGAACTGGGTACTGGCCCTGGACAGGGCTTCTCATG
>PYHW01010297.1:2198911-2210149 GCA_013186435.1 Turdus rufiventris
CCTTGTACTGCTCAGTCCACCAGACCAAAGTTACAGTGGTGAAATTGGGGTTTAGTTGCCCTTGATCCTTGCAAGGGATTAAAGGCAGGTTCACTTGGTCTCCCTCCCAGTACTCAATGTCTCAAGCAAGAGCTGCTCCGAAGGTGCTGTTTTCCTGGTGGTTTTGGATTCTTTTGCCAGGTGGGAACATGGACTGCTTGACTTGTTCTTGTATCCACTTTCCACTTCAGTGCTTTGTATTTTCCCTGAAGGGAATGCCGGAACAGGGAAGTTAGGGCAGGTACATCAGGCTGCTAAGAAGAGATGGTAAGGACTTATTTTTCCACACAGTGCCACGTTACTGAAGGTTTGTTTTTGGATTTCACATTCTGTTCCTGCCTGGTTTTTTGAGAGCTGAGAGTGCATTTCTATTTCAAGACTCTGACAAAAGTAGTCACTTAGATTATAATGAGTCCTTTTTCCATAATTTTTTCTTTATTTGTATGAATTACCCTGTTAGATTGATGTAAACAGCAGTTATTTTTAGAGCTGCTGGTGTTGTACACAGAGTAAATGTAGAACAAATGAGTTGTGATAGCTTGCTTTTATTTTGTGTATGGAGAGGAGCAAGGGCACAGATTCATCCTGTGTAACTGCAGTCACTGAGTGTAGGTGCCAGAGTCAGGAAGCTGGGCAAGGTCTCCTCTCTTGTTGAGAGTTAGGGGCAGGCATTTGAGCCATGGTGGCACTCCAGTTCTTTCCCCTTCTCCCTCCTCCTTTCTTGCTCGTAGAGCTGGAGCTCAGGGTCACCAAGTTTGGGTGACTTCCCTCTGGACCTTGCTGTGGTCACAACCCACTGCTCATTTGTGTGACTGTGAATCCATCTGCCTGATTGTTTTAGGTACAAGTAGCCTGATTTAGGTTTAATTTAGCAATGGTTTTCCTTTGTTGGATCAGTAGTTTTCTAAAACTCCCCTACAGGCTATTTTTAAGGCGCTTTTTTTTTTTTTTTTACTCTCTAATGATAAAAAGATGTACAATCCTCTGAAAGCATTATAGCCTGCTTTCCAGAAATTATAGAAGTAGGATTTTTGTTGTCCACGATGCAGCTGAAGTCCCCCTAGTGAGTGGGAAGGAGGCCTCTTGAACTGAGGTGAGTGAGGAGAGTGGCAGATACTACTTTTCTTCAACCTGCTCTTCATTTCTTTCAAAAGAAGAAATCATGGGGTTACTGTTCAGAAATATCTGTATCTCTTTGGGTTTTGTATCTTAGGTGTTTTGAGGTTTATTTACACACCTCCTCTTTTGTTTCCTGGGCAGGTTTTACGTGACAGTGGAGTGTTTGAGTACACCTGGAAGGAGCTTTCAATTTGGCTGGAACACTTGGATAATACAAAAGAAGACCAAAAGGAAGCAGTGATTCAGTTTTTGGAAAGGGTAACAGTGTTCAAATTAGCTGGATAAACAATGTAAAGAATAGTGTTAGTGGAAACTAGAGATTTTGTGGCTATTGTTGAGAACCTGTCAAAGACCAGCGAATGAATTCTGAGAAAAGCCTTGTTTGGGATTCTTGATACAGAGGAGGGATCCTTCTTGTTTCGAGTGGGAGGACAACAAAATGATTTGTAGGAAACTGAAATCCAAAAAGATCAGCTGGTATTACAGCATTGTTGGTATAAGGGTAGGGTGTGGTACGTGTGGGTAGCTTTTATCTCCTCTTTAGGTGCCAAAATGATCAGACCTCAGTAACTGGTGGTCTTTGACAAGGAAAGGTGACGCTTCCTGTTTACTCTTCAGGAGGTTGAATAGCCAGTGCTTCACTTCCAGTGTGTTCTCCCCAGGTACTCAGCCTGTGGTAGCAATCTAGATGCCAAATTGCAGTGAACTTTTTCCCCATCAGTGTCTCCTGTAGAGCAGGAACCTACTCTACAGACAAAATCCTGCAGAAGTGATAAGGAAGTTGTCCTCCTACAAGCTACCTTGCCCAGCTTCCAACCACTTTTAGCACATGGTCCTTCTTAGTAACGTATGGTTCCCCTACACTCGCCAGCCAGTGCACTTACCTTTGTCTCCACCTTTGCTGACAGATCCTGCTGAAGCTGGTGACAAACCCCTACCCCTACACAGACAAGGCAGCAGATCTGGTTCAGGAAGCCAGCATGGTCCAGGTGGCTGTGTTTAAACAGGACTCTGATAATATCAGCATCCCCGTCTCTCACATTGATGGTATGTCAACAGAATTTGATGCCTTGGGGCTACATTTTCTAGCCCTGATCAGCAAACTGGGGATGGATAACTCTAGAAATTCTGTTGAGTGAGGACCCTCCGGGATTCAGCCCTCCACCTGTACTTGGTATCAGAAGTAGAAGGTGGAATTGCAAAGTTGTCGCTTTTCCATTTAAAGTAATTTCTGATGTGGTTGTGCCACTTCAACAGTATTCAAAATCTCTCTTCATGCTCTTGCAGCAGCATTTTTGAACTAAAATGGAAATTTAGCCCTTCTGCCTGTGACTGTTGACAGAATCATGGAATCCCAGAATGGTTTGGGTGGGAAAGTTCCTTAAAGCTCAGCCAGTTCCACCCTTGCCATGAACAGGGACACCTTTCAGTAGCCGGGCTGCTCCAAGTCCCAGGGTCCAACCTGGCTTTGGACACCTGCAGGGATCCAGGAGCAGCCACAGCTTCCCTGGGCTGGACAGCAGCATTGAAAGGCAGAGTGAAGGTTCAGCCGTGATTTTTGTGTTGCACTTACCATTGTATTGTGTGACAAATGTGGCTTTCATCCTTTTTTTGATTTTTTTTTTTTAAGAAGTAAAAAAGATGCCTTGTATTTCTAGAGTGTTACATTCCACCTCTGTTGTTTTTCCTGTTAGTCTGGATCCTCTGCTTAGATATTTTTTCTTCACTTATTAGATGTCCTGGATATGGTGGATGTCCTGGTTGAGGGCAGTGATGGCTTTGATGAAGCAATTGGGTTCTCTTTAAATGAAGACATGATTATCCAAACATTTCCCTTCAGTGCAGTTGTCCCTGCTGCATTAGAAGCCAGGAATATACTGTTGCTTCAGTCTGAAAATGGAACAGGTACTGTTTTTTTTTTCTGTTATGTCATTTCTACCAGTGGGGTGAAAGATGCATAATTTTTACCCATTTTTAATAATCCACGGTGTTTCCTGCTCAAGAGAGGCATTGAGGCTCTGTAGGTGCTTCTGCCCTTTTTCCCTGACCCTAAAGAGAAGAGACACTGTCCCTGCATGCACCATCTGGGTCTGGAAGTAGTTGGCTTCTGTAACAGTGTTTATTGGCCAGTGTGGAGATCAGGAGAGGAGGGAGGTTTCCATGGCTGTGGGCAGCTCTTCCCGAGATCAGGGAGAGAGCATTGCATTGTTAAATAGGAAATGGATGCATTTTCCAAAGGAAGCTTCTTCAGAAATGAAGCTCTGGTGACAAATATTGCAAAGTTCCACCACCTCCTTGAGGAAAGCATTGGAGTCACAGGGGCATCAATTGGGCTTGGAGCAGGATTTGCCAAGCCCACAGAACCTCATCAAGTCCTCCGTGTGTATTTGGTGGTCAAGTAGCACCTGGGGTGGACTGAAAACCCCAGTTCTGAAAGAGAATTCTGTTTAACTTGTACACATTAACTGGGATGTGTGCCCGTCAGTACAAATCAGTTCTTCTCTGAGGTGGTGCTTGGCTGGGGTGTTTTCCTGTTAAAATACAGGCATGTTTAGCAGAACATAATGAAGATGGATTATTTACTTCATCATGAACTAATTAATACATGGAGGATTTTTCAGGTACCTCAGTGATAAGGAGCACTTGTCTAGGTCACTCCAAACACTTCTGGATCTTACTCAGTACTTTTCTGGATGATGCTCTGTGGGCTGCTGCCAAGGCCCAAAGTAAGGAGGGTTGCCCCAGTGTCTGTGCTCATGTCAATAGTTAAATTTGTTTATGCTTTTCTAGGAGCACACATTGTGGAGTACCTTGTTGCTGTTTTCACTGAGCTCCTGCACTCTCAGAGAGAACCCCTTGCTCTCTGCTTGATGTTCCACCTCTGTGATAAAGATCTCGATCCCTGAAAGTTGCTGATTATCCTCAGCTCTACCGGTTTAACCAGTACTATAAACTCTGGATTCCCAAGCAATCTCAGGAACCTGTGGTATGGAATATCTGAAGTCACTGAATTCTTGAGCCAGCATTCCTATAAAAACCTCACAGTTTATAGAGGTTACATTTCCATCAGAAAGAGCATTTTTATTGATCTAATKCTGTATTTCWCATTGATCAYGTTGGGACATAAATTTGCTCCAAGGCTTTTCTCTGATGCCACAAGAGGTCTTTGTGGAGTTTGGGAGGTCACACCAGGGCTCAGGGSTGGCTCGTACACAGCCTCCTCATCAGGCACAGCAGAGCCTGGTGCATACAGTGGCCTCAGTTCAGAGGGCCTGGAGTTGCCCCTGGGTGGGTTGGGGATCACAGGCCCCCTGGGCTGGGTTTGGTGATTTTTTTTCTGTAAGGCCAGCAGTGAACACTACAGATTCCCCAGGGGCACTGCTCGACAGCTCTGTTCTAGCAGGACTGCACACTTGTGCTCCTGGAGCTTCACCCTGGGTTCAGCTCAGAGCTCATCTCAAAACATAGGTGGCTAAAGAGATTTTTGTTTCATCTTCATAATTCTTTTTCTCTCATGCTTTTTTTCACTTGAAACAGTTTAAAAATCACAAGGAGGTAAGCAAAGAACCTACTGTGCCACTGGATTCTGTGTTTGCCACTTTGCTAAAGAGAGCCTATGAGAGAGGAAGCAATACCCTGCTGGAAGATGGTGTTCAGACAAAACTGAGAGACTTGGCTTCCAGGATCCCACCTGACCAGCTTTCGTTGGCAGTAAAGCATGTGTTGTTATACCTGAAATCCACAGTGGAGAACTTCAGCAGTGTAAGAGCAATATTGTAATAATGCTGTGGTTATGTTTGGTTTATTTTAATGTAGAAGGTACAAATGACTTAACTGTTAAAACCTGAATTCTGGTTCTGTAGCTCCTTTTTCTGTACTTGGCTCTGAGGCTACACAGCACCATACAAAACTGCAGGTAATTTGTAAACAAATGACAGTTCTTATTACTGAAGAGCCTTGGATTTACTTTGCATGGGATACCTTGCTGATGGGTGTGACTGCAACTAAACTCAAGATTTTAATCCAGCTCCTGGCTCTCCCTAAGAAGCCTTTGGAGAGAGTAAAATTCACTGGCCTGTGTACCTCCAAATGTCACAGTATGAATGAAATTCTGTCACTATTTATTTGGCAACCTGAGACTTCTCTTAGAATTATGTTTCTACATAGGGAAGTTGGTTCCTTCTCCCAGAGGGGGCTGTAATCTAAGTAATTCTTAGTTACCTCCTATTCCTGTTGTATAATTACCCTTCTGCTGCCATCTTCCTCTTTTCTTCACTTCCAACATGTCTTTATTTTTGTAGCTTGGTAAAACTTTGGGTCCTCAGCTTGTTGACCTCTATGTGGACATGCTGAACATCTTGTTGTGCCGGTGCAATCAAATAAAGCTGGAGCATCAGCAGAAACAAGAAGGGCATCAGGCTGATGCAGATCTCTTTATGGATGAGGAGTCTCTGATGACAGAAGTGTCTTCAAATGACAAGGTACCAAATCCCTGCATACAGAGGCACCTGTTAGTAAACTCTGATTTGGTCGATTCTGTAGGGAATAGTTTTGCTGATCAGAGAGGTGTTGTTAAGGTCTTGGAGGAGAACTTAGGAACATACAGTGTGTGGTTGCTAAACTGGGACTGGAGATGTGACCCAGCTGCATCACCCACAGTCCCACCCCTGAGCTGGATCATGGCCAGGAGAGGTCCCAGATTTGATCACCTTTGCAGAAAAAAATGTGTTACCTCAGCCCTGTGTAAAGCCTTGTTGAAAATTATGTACTCGAGGAGTGGATTCTTCCTCCTCTTTCATGTGTTCTGTGAATTTGTGGAGATCCAAGTATGTTGATGAGCCCCTCAATCCTCAGTTTTCCTGTGGAGCTTGGACATGTTCCGAGTGTTCAGTATACCAGCATAAATCCCACGGCATAAATGTTGGGAGAATGATATTTGTGTGCTTGTAATCCATTACTGTTTTTTATCCTCTGGCCAGTTAGAAGACAATTTTGTGTTCAATAATTGTAATTGAGAAGGTGTGGAAAATAGGCAGATGAGTGAGTTTATTTTTTACCCTGCTCCGTGATTACCCATTCAGTGATACTGTTCCCTCTGTTTGTGACAGACACTGGAGGATGCACTCACCTTGATTTTCAGACATCCTACACTGGAGAGCTGGTTCCTGGCATTGGAACTGCGCTCTATTCCCCAGCCTGGTTTGAAGCCTATCACTGTGAAGCTCTTGTCAGCTCATCTCAATTCTGGGGTGGTCCAGCTGCTGAAAACAGGTGCCCCCATCCTGCAGAGCATCACAAGGGATCACAGACACGTGTTGGCCAAGTATTTCGAAGCTATCACCAGAAGTGTCCTGCAAGAGCTGCAGACTGTGGGGAAGGACAGAAGCCTGGTCTATGCCAGGAAGTCTCAGCAGCTGCAGGCTCTGGAGGAGCTGCACATGTACATGACTGCAGCTCAGCTGAAGGAGATCACTTTAACCATGCTGCAACTTCCTGAGATGAGCTTGACTTCTCAGAAATCTGAAAAATCCCCTAAAATAGGGAAACAGTTGAGCTATTATGGACAAATTTTGGTGCAGCTCCTTACGGACAGCTACCAAAGACATCCCCAGCAAGGAGAACTTCTGCTATGTGCAGAGCACATTAAAGCTTTGGGGAAATTGATGTCAGCATCGGCCAGCAAAGATTTGGAGCAAGTTTTCCTTCAGGCTCTCCAGAGTGAGCCAGTCCTTGCTCTCGCAGTTGGTGTCGAGGTGCAGGCTCACTGTCTTGCCCAGTGCTCCCACACCTCCCTGGCCATTGTGGCCATGCTGATCCAGCACTCCAGGACTCACCTGCTGCAATTTGAGCTCTGGTGTCTGAGCAGTGCCACTGGGAAGTGCCTGAGGAAACACATGGAGAGCTTTCTTCCACTCATTAATGTGTATTTGCAGTGCAGAGACCTGTATGGTTTCAGCCGACCTGCCACAGGTAAAGGCACCGCTGAGCCCTGCCACTGATTAAGGGGGCAGATTGCCTGTTTGGGATCTGCTGGCCTTAGGGCTAGCAATCTTCACACCACAGATAAAGGTGATCAAACTTAGATGTCTGACCTCTAATGAGTGTCTTGGAAGTACCTCTGCAGCACTAAAGGTGAAGAGCTGTTCTGAGGCTTGCCTCTTAGAGTAAAGCCAAGTGCTCTTACAGTTACTGCTGCCCAGGTTTCTCTTTTGAAGCCCTTCTTTAATGCTTAGTGCATGTGGAAATCTGTCATTGTGCTTCTCTTGATTTAGTACAGGTGGTAAAACCTTTTGCTCAGGCATGGATAGAAGAGTGTCTGGAGTGTGCAATGCCACAGCCAGATGGTTTTTGCAGAACGTGAGCTTTCACTTTTAGGAAGTCAAAAAATTTTCTTTCTAAAACAAATCTCCAGCTGTGGGCTGTCTACAGTAATGCTCTCCTAAGCTGGCAGTCCAGAACTTTCTAAACCCACAGCAGCAGCATTCCATCTATGGACAGGCATGTTAAATTCTCTACTAGCAAACAATGAGTTAGGGTTCAACTGTCTAGAGCAGGATCATTTTAATTTCATTTCTTTTGTTGCCCAGAAATGTAAATAGCAAAGGAAACTGCCTGACTTGGGCTGTAGCTCTACCTGCAAGGTCAAGAAGTGATAAGACCTTGTCAGCACCCTGAGAAGGAGAGGATGGGTAAAGAAGTGAGCCTGTCTGGAGCACTTCTCTGTAACAGATTGGCAGCTGCTGCAGCATCGTTTCCTAGAAACTGAGTAGTCTGGGCCTTGATTAGAAAGTGCTTTGGGGTTAGTGTGTTGTTGATGAACACCTGCAGGTGGTGGGACCGGTGCCCTCTGCTCTCCCAACAGTTGTCTCTGCTGTCACACCTGCCCTGAGGAAAGCCCTATGGAAGGAGCTCTGCGCTGGGATTCCGGACGCCGGAGCGGCACAAGAGGCCTCCGTGAGACTGCAAATTCTTTCCAAGTTGTTGCCACCTTTGGAAAGCAAAGGGCTGCATGATCTAATGGAGCAGCTTCCTGCTGCTCTGGAGAGAGCAGGGAATGAAGAGAGGTGGGCAGTGTGTGCTTGCCTCCCTCAGGGCTCAGATTGTTCTGGGAAGCACTGTAATGGCAATGGGAGCAGTAACAGCATCCTCTCCTCAAAGAATCTTTTGCTTTGCACTTTGGCAGCAAGGCATCTTTAACGTATACAAAAGCAAGTTAAAATATTAATTAAAAAAGCATTCATGATCTCTCTGCAGTTGGGCCGTGGCAGATGCCGTATCCAGAGTGCTTGAAAACTCGGAGGAGCTGCGTTCCTGGAGGAGATGTCTCTTGTCAGCCTGCATGAAGGCGTTAGTTGCCATGTACAGCAGCAGTAGAGATGAAAGCAGGCAAGAAGTGGAGAGGTCCATGCTGCTGAGGCTAGAGGAATTATTGGTGAGACTTCTTATCTGCTTTGCCACAGTGGGACGGCATGCATATGTGTGATTGGGCACTTGCAGATTTTGTAAATATAGATTGGGCTTGACTTCCTGTTTTACGGAATCTGGTCTCCATGGGCTTTTAATAGCTTTTGCAGAGTTAACTTAGTCCTGAGAATCCTTTTATATGAAGCAGTTTTATGTTCTTGATGATGGCTTTCTGGTAAGAATCCCCTTTGAGGACTGGAATTTGAGGTATTTAGCAGTAAGAAGTCAAGGGTTACTAGTGGAATTTTTTTTTTTTTAATTAAAAAAAGGTGATAGAGTTCTGCCAAGACCTATCTGCCATCTGAAGTTTGGGGCAAAAATCTGGTTGACCATAAATAAAAATCCAGACCTTGATCTTGAAGAACGCTCCTTGATTGTTCCCTCTGTACTGTGCCCTTGGTTTGAGTTCAGTAAACACAATCACTGTGACACTTAATACTGAAGGTCTCTGAGCAGTGAATGTCTTTGCCTTCTCACTGGCTTTTGCTGAGACTCCCTTGTAGGAGCTGGCTGGCTGTGCAGGCCCTGGGGTCTCCTCACATGTCCATCCCATCCTGAGGGTGTTTTCCAGCCGAGGTCGGCACCTGCATTCGCAGGACTGTTGGTATGTGCAGCTGTCAGTGTTCTCCAGCCTGACTGGTTTGTTGTGGTTCCCAGCTCCTCAGAGCACATTAGTTGTAGGGAACACCTACCCCAGCCACCCTGTGTGCCACATTCAAAGCTTGGTTAGCTAAACCACACAAAACCATGGTACCCAGTCTTGCTTTGACTTGTCAAGTTGTGATTCCTTTCACACTCTGGGAATGTGAAGAGTATTGAGCCACTGGGTTTTTGGAACCTACAGCCCAGCTTGATTTTTAATTCCATACAGCCCATATGTTCCCCTGCTCCCAGAGCAACAAAACTCTTGCAGTTTCCTTTGAAGCAGGAGTTAGGATTGTTGTATCCAAGAGCTTTTCTCCCTGTTATCCTCCGATCATGCCACGTGAGCGTTTGGCTTGCACATTCTTACTGTGTCCCTGGAACAAAAACCGCCGTAGAAGCTCCTTGTGCCAAATGTGACCCAACACCTGCTTTTGCTTGTTGCACACAGTGTGTGGTTGAAGAGGTGGACCCAGATGACTGGTGCAGCCTTGTGAAGACAGGACTCAAGTAAGTGTTTTTATTTTAATTTGCTTTGGTTTATTAAGTTCATTTTCTTTTCCAAGTTCTCCTTTCTTGAACAGCTTTTAATTTCAAGCAGCTTTCCTTGGGTTGGGTTGGGATCTGACTTCTCTGTGATCCTTCTCCCAAAGGTACCGTTACAGAGATGAAACATTTCTGAAGGTCCTGAATGTTACCATCCAGTTACTATACAAGAAAGAATCCTCACTTAGTCAGAGCTTAGTCAAGCTCTCCAAACTTCACATGATGGTCACACAGCACTCTCTGTTTTTGTCAACCATCCTGAGGTCAACAGAAGAAGATGGCACGAAGATCCAGACAAGAGGTATTTTTCACTCATCTTCTTCCTGTACTAAATACAGCCAGTCTTGTCTTTTTTTTGTGTAGTGTTCTCTCCATTCAGCAGCATGCCACCCATGTAAATACCTGCAGAGTTATTAACAGTTCCACAATACTGGCATTTAAATTTTACCTCTGCTTAGATCCAAATGTTACATTTGTTTTATGCTATTTTTAAAACTACTGGAAAGGTGGGTTTGGGTTTTTATTTTGGTTTGGGTTATTGTTTGGTCATTGTTGTGGTGTTTTTAACCCAGTTGAAGTCTTGGACTGATTCTTTTGGTTTGGCAGTTAGTGTAAGATGACTGAAGTGCACCTAGGTAATGTTTAAACGTGTTTTTAAATAGGTGATACAGGAGATTTCAAGTTGATTCTGCAAGTTTTATCAAAAATGGCAATTTAAATTGTGTATTTTGTATTGTGACCTTTCATGAGGCATATCCTTCCAGAGGAATATACATTGGATGCTAGTTCATTTGGAGGAGTAGCTTTGTTTCTTCTTCACTGGCTAGTGAAATCCTGCCTGACCTTGAGCCACATCTAGTCTCCATAGACCTCATCTTTTCTCCACTTTACAGGGGTTTGAGATACAGTGGTTGAAAGAGCTGTGTAAGAAAAGGGGGGAAAATTCTCAGGGCAGCACGTTGATAACAAATGGTGTGTTTCTTGATGAGCAACATGTAAACAAGCTTTCAAGTTTTAAATCACCTGAAAAGAGAAAAAAACTCTTGCAGAGTCACCAGTTTAGTGAAATGAAAAATAAGGAATAGATTTTGCTGCTTACTGTGAATGTACGTATCTCACCGCTAGAGTGCATTTCTGTAGAGCAGCAGGATGGATTCTTTGAGGCCAGCTGCAGTATTCCAGAAGCTTGGTGTCATGAGTGCATTCACTCAGGATGGTACTTTAGGAGCTCTTCAGTTTGGACATGCATTTTATATTCCTGCACATGACTGGGGTCAAACCCCAGGCCTTTTCAGATACTGGGAGCAGAGAAATCTAAAGTCGAGTCTTGAGTGTGCTATGAACATCCTGTTTGCTTTTGAGGAACCCAATCACTTCTATTTTCTGTTTCTCAGTTAGTTGCAGGGCAAAGGTGGATAATTTGTGTAC
>PYHW01010297.1:2229699-2248416 GCA_013186435.1 Turdus rufiventris
GAAGGCTAAGAACTAATTCCCAGAATTGTGGAGTAGCTGCATTTTCAGTTAATGTGAGAGCTCACAACAGCTTAAAACTGTGCTTCTCATGGGTACTAAACAGCTCTTTATCTTTAAAATTCAGGTGCCCTTTATGCAATTTCATGCTTTCTGTTCAACTGACAATTGAACAGACCTATTATAGATTCATAATTTTAGGATGTGACTCACGATTATTTTTAAAAATCGTTATTCAGGTAATGTAACATAATGTATTCTAGAGATTCTGCAATTAGAGAAAACTACTGCCACAAAAGTGTAATTTGAATAGCTCTGTATTGGAGTCTTCTGCTTCAGTTCATTGATCCTTAGGCTGTGTACTTCAGGAGTCTCAGATAGGGATTCTGACATACAAGCTCATAACAGCTTTCAAAAATGCATCATCAATGTCATTCTTACTTTGTGATAAAGGAGGAAAAACTATGAAAAACAAGGGGAAATAGCTTTTTTTTTTTCTTTTCCTCATGGCAAATGAATACTGCACTTAATAGTATTGCTGATTCAGGGTCAACTGCAAGGTGCATCAAATAAGCTGTGATTTTGTGAAGTGGTTGATTGTCTTTCTCCTAATTCATTGGAATGACTTCTGCCCTCTGGCACTTGACAATACCTGGTTCACACTGGTATTTCAATTTTGGAGAAGATAAGCCCCCATTTCCCTAACACCCACCTGCTTTATTTGCAGCATTGCTTTGGGTTTGAGTATGAACCTCCAAAGAAATTCATAGCATCCCTACTTTTCAGGCTCTGTGGAATTAATTTTAAATGGCAAAAAAAACCCCTCAAAATTTAAAAAAAACCCCTTCTTTTAGTAAGAGTTACACTTTCCTTTAAAATGGAAATAAAAGCAAGAACCATGGACTTGGAGTATGCATAGCCTTAGGCTTTGGTAGTGCCCAAGGCTACCTTCCCATCTCTATTTATATCCCAGGTTTCCAATTTTTCTTCAATGTCAGTGAAGCTTCTAGGTCAACCACAAAAATCTCTTTTTTCAGAGGATCTCTCCTATTTTCAGAGGATCTCTCCTGAGGTCCTGCTTCAAGCATCTCAGAGATCTCTTAAGCTTACCTGAGAAGGACTGCCTTGAAGGGCAGAGGGCTAATCCACTCAGGAAAACCATTCCTCTTATATTTATCTTTTATTTTAATAAGTCTTTTGGGCAACAGACTTGGTCTGTTTTACAAATCACATGATAAATGGAGGGGGGGAAAGCTTTTTATTGTGTACCTGGTTTGCTGTCATTTTGGGCAGCACAGCATTCAGCATTTCATTTGCACAGTAAAATGGGATGCCAATTTTAAGAGGCATTCTGTCTCAGGATTTCTTCATCCAGGTTTTCAACAATCCATCAATGCCAAATGATCTGAAGAGAGGTTTTGCACTTAGCATAAAAGGAGAAGTCCCAGTTCTTCATAGGTCAAAATGTCTCTAGACAAAACAACATTCAACAAGTGACATTTCAGTAATACGGAATTCTTATTTGGGCACTCTGTTGGAAATTGAACTTTTGACTGTTCTTTGGTTCTCTCACTTCCTTTTATATATATATTTTTTCTAAACTTGAACAAAGTTTGCTGCTTCAAAGTTTGTTTCTTCATAATTTTTTTGCCAGCAACCCCCAAAACGAACTAGCTCAGATGTGGGGAGTGCGGTAATTCGTGGAGGGTAAGAATCCACTTTTAATTTAGATTTCAGTGCTTGTAGCAAAAGTAAAAAAATCCAAATTTCCGGCCCAAAAGTAAGGTCAGGTAATGAGTTTATTTGCCATAAGCATACCATTTTTTTTTTTTCAGTGAAAGGAAACATTTAGCTACATTATACAAGGAGAATGTTTTTTAATTGACTGAGAGTAGATTTATATCAGATGTTAGCAAGAAATTCTTCTCTGTGAGGATGACAGAGGTTGTCCAGAGAAGCTGTGGCTGCCCAAACTGTGGAAGTGTCCAAGGCCAGGTTGGACAGTCCCTGGAGCAATCTGGGATAGTGGAAGGTGTCCCTGCCCATGGCAGGAGGTGGAGCAGGCACATCTCTAAGGTCTCTTCTAACCCAAACCATTCTGTGATTTGTGATTTTAATAGAGCAGCTGTTCTCTGCTGGTATCATTCCTAGAAAGGGGTCAGCAGGATTGCCTTACTTGGAATCTGATGGGATCTATTGTTTTATTGCAGTGTTAGCAACACTCCAGCTTGTCTGCAACGCAGGAGAATGTTCCTGCCTGCTAACTCTTATCTCAGTCACTGAAGACTTCTCAGAGCTGCAATTTGTTGAGCTCTGGCCAGCTCTGAGCTGAGATCATTCAGAGTTTTACTCCTAGCACTCCAGCCTGGTGTTTTAACTTGCAGAATCCTCATGGCTTCCTTTCTAAACTGTAATATTACAGGAACATACTGCACAGCTTGGATTTTCACCCTGACAGCAGCTCTATTTTACCAGTAAATCCTGTACTGGGAACACTGTTCTTCTTCCTTTAAGAAATACTTGAGATCTTGTTAATGCTAAAAAAATTGTTTTCGGAAGATTTTGTTGAAAGACATTTTTCACGTAAAGTATTTTTATTTGTAATTATAAGTTGAGTACCCTTTAATTTCTCTACTGTGTGAAATCCTATCATTTAGGGAGTGCTTGGAAAGTTTCTGAACTCCATAAGGAATGAGAAATAAACCTAAGGGAAAAGAGGCCCTGTGCAAAAGTGATCCATGGCTTCCCTCTTCCCTCTCTGAATGAAATTGTAACATCAGCATCTACTGATCGTGGTAGAAAATTATTTCTTTTGAAATCACACTTTCATATCAGGTTTGTCTTCTGATGTAATACATAAACAGTGATACCCCCTAATGAGAAGTGCTGCACCTTGCAGCAAGATCTGAGCCTAAGCTTAAAGGAAGGAGAAAATTAATTTTGATATAGCGCAACCTTTCCAAGCATAGTGCTGGCTGAGGTAAACTGAGAGGCCTAAACTGCATTTATTAGAATCAATCCGAAAGATTCATGCTTAGGAAAAAAAACAACCAAAAGCCACAACAAAAGAAGGAAGGAAGGAAGGAAGGAAGGAAGGAAGGAAGGAAGGAAGGAAGGAAGGAAGGAAGGAAGGAAGGAAGATAAAAAAGACTGTCCCTGTCCCCTGCCATGACAGGGGTTTGAAACTAGATGGTTAAGGTTGCTTCCAACCCAAACAATTCTGTAATACAATTCTCTAAGGCACTGGAAGGATTTTGAAACCTTTCTGTCGTGTTAGGATACCTGTTGTGCTCAAGACAACTTGTCATCTGTTATAGCTTATTTTAAAACTACGTGATGAAGTTAAGGAGTTTCTTAAGAAATGCAATAGAAGGGATTGAAATATAAATACAGGGCCAATTGCATTTTGAGGTGTGTGTTGTCAGTAGTAGGCAGGAACAAAGCAGTGGTAAGACAGAAAGCTGAATATTTAGCTATGAAATGCTGTAAGTACAGCACTGTTGACCCTTTTTGCATTCCAGTCCGCCTCCACTTAGGCTTTGGCAGGCTTCATGAGAAACCTTGGTAGAATACACAAAGGTCTATACATCAAATGCACCATTCAGCACAATTTTTTTTTCTAAACACATTATGTGTTCCTCCTACAGTTTTAAAAAATTTCATTGGAATTTACTAAATGACCTTGCAAAAAACCATGGTTGTGTCATGAAAATGCAAGCAGGTGGCTCAGGTGAAACAGATTATCACCAATCTGCCTCGTTGCATACACATGTGCAAAAGAAAAGAAAGTCAGGGCAAATGCTTTGAATTTAATTCTGAAATCGTCAAATTAAATTTGGCACCAAGAAGTTTTTGGAGCCTGAAGAACTTTAGTATTTGGCCCCAAATGAATAGCTTGACCTGAAGCATTTCTTGTAGACTTAAATATGTGCTTTTGAAAATCAAATTCTAGTGGGCATGCTTCAAGCTTCCAACTCCACTTTATTATTGGTGAACAGGCTGATGAATGCCTCTAATACAGCATTTCTCCCTTCTGTGGAGCTACCAGTTCTCTCACAATCTAACCAGGGAAGACATGTGGTGATCTGTCCCCATCTCTTCCTAGAGCTGAGCACAGACACACTGTCTGCCCCCGGGTATTGCCACAGGAGTGATTCCTGAGCTCAGAGGGAATGCAGTGCACCACACATGCCCTGCATAGATCTCAATTCCCAGCTGCTCTCGGTGCCAGGACACAAGTCTGGACAGGCTGGAAGTGAAGGGGTTAACATTAATGCCATTGCCAGGCAGGTCAATCCTTTAACAGTCACTTTAGGCTTCATAAATTCAAGTTCCCCTTTGTGCTGGGCCAAGGGGAGAAGATAGGGTGGTGCATCTTTAAGTAGTGAGGATGAGATCACCTCCTTTTTATAGAAACTGAAATCATCCAAAAGCTGCACAGCAGCAGGCTGAACACGTTTCTCAAGCTGCATAAAAACAGCATTATCTGGGAATTTCTTTCCAAATAAAAAGGGAGCACATACCTAGCCAGCTCTTTTCTTGAAATATGACTCTTAGACACTGCTTTTATTTCTTGGCAAGAACTGGGGGGTTTGACTGGTTTTATGTTATTATTTCTCCAGTCATTTACCTCCATCTTTATGGCTGTGAAAGTGAAAACCAGATCCTTCATTTTCCACTAGATATGATGACAAATCATTATAGCACTTTGAATGTCATCTAGACAAGAACAATCTGATGCAGTGATAGAGCAATTAATATTTATAAAGATAAAGCAATAAATCCCACATAAAAAAATCATCCTGTCCTAATAATGTGCAGTATCATACAGGCACTTAAAAGAAAGAGAGTATATTGTTCATAAAATAAGACCTTGCCCCCCATGCAAGCACACACAGAAACTCCTGCACACAGGCAGATATGCAGTCCAAATCATTAGTGGATTGAACATGACCAGGCAGAGGCCAGAACCAGGACTCCTGCAGGAGTGATGACAAGATAGCAGGGCATGTTTTCAGCCGTGGTTTGCCCCTATAAAAACCCCAAGAACATACTCTAAATTTAGAGTCCAGCAGGTACATCCATAAATCAGTGCAGTGCCTACATTTAACCACACATTGTGCAAGATGAGTGACATCACTTTGTTCTGGCTGTTCTGTACCTTGCATTGCTTACATAAGTCACGCTACAATCAGACCTTCTAGTGTTTCCTAGTTTTAGAAAAGGCTTAGTAGTTTCATGCAAGGACTGGATATGTTTTGAAGTTAATCTTTGACTGGTTTCATACACTGTAGCTTTGTCTAGCAGAGGAGAAGCTCACAGAAAGTGAAATTATTTGGTTCCTTTAGTGTTCTCCAGAGTTCAGGTCAGCAATCTGTTCACTGGAGCCTTTCGCTCCTTGTGCCAGTTCAAAGGACACGGTTCAAAGAGGATTTTAACACTTGGGGTAAGCAGGACTGAAATGGGGTGAGGAGTGAGGTCTGTTGAAGATCTGCAAGTTTATAATTGTGGAGTAAAGGGTTGAGAAGACTCAGCGCTGCTGCGGTGTTAATTGCCTCAGGACTGGACCCCATCTCTTTCAGTCACAGGTTCCCTGTGAGCCACAGAGCCACAAAGAGCCATGCAGAGTGACAGCTATAAGGAAGCATTTCGCTTGGTCAGTAATGAACCAGGATTGTAACAAGAAGAAAGCACAGCACAAGGATACCTGCCAGGCTGCTGGGACCTTGCACAGACCAGAAGAAACATGTGCGGCTCCCTAGTCGCAGTCATTTCAGATCCAAACTGCTCCCTGCTTACAGGCCCCATTCCTGTGCCCACTCATGTGCCCTGTGAATGAATAACTGGTGGGACAAGCTGCCCTGGAGACCTGGCTGTCTTGGGCCCTCTGCAGCATGGAGCAGAGAGCTTCCCACACAGAATGCAGCAGCCTGTGGGAAAGCAGAATTGTACAGACCACTTCACTAATTGGCAAGTGCCAAATCCTTCATCATCTTTTAGGGAAAATGTAAAGCAAGGAAGTGGCTGAGAGTAATGAGCTCACCTGTTTTTTTAAACCTCTGTGTGTTTGTATACAGATGTGGACTGCACAGTTGATGCTATTTTGTTTTATTAATGTGTTTGCTGAGTTTTACTGTGGTACAGACAGACCTCTCCAGCAGTATTACAGTGCAGTGGGTCCTGCTAGGAATCCCATAGACTAGAAAACCACAAAGTGAAGTATGTGATTACAATAGAATGGGAATTTCATTTCAGAAATAATGTGTTGTTCTATAGCTATTCTTTCAGGTTTCATAAGCCTCTTAGAAATTCAGCTGTGAAATATCACTCCACCTTCATTAACAGCCAAAACCCAAGTGCACTGCATGCCGTGAAAAGCAGATAGTGTATGACTATCTAATATATCTATACAAGGTAGTTATATTAAAGATTTGTGATATTTACTAACACATCCTTACCACTTTAGGCTTGCACAGCTCCATTGCTACTCAGCCAATACATTCCAGCTGGGAATGCAGCCTTCAAAACCTTTACTCATTTGATTGTTGAAAGGCTTAGGCACAGAAAGTCTCAAAAAAAATTTACACTCATGTGGAATATCTGCATAATAAAGCAAGAACTATATATTTTTCACATCTATTATATTTTTTGTCATTTTTCTCGGCACAAAAAGTTCAGACTTGTTTCAGCTGAGTTTTTCTCCAGGCAGATGTTTACTAGATACATACCTACTTTCTCAAACAGAGATATTCCTTCAGGTTAGTTCTCTACACATTCCTAAAACAACTGAATAATAAAAAGGGATGACTGTGCGTCTATATGTCTTTATATCTTCTCTGGCTTTTTATAAAACCCAGTCACTCTATAGATACATGAAAACTTTGAAGAAATAATTTCAGACATTGCATTTTTTGTTGTCCAGCTAAGATATTGACTTAAAACAAATGTCAATAACAAGAAGGTCTCACGACTGAAAACGTATAATACCTCTAAAATGAAAAGCTCTGGCTCTTTTGTTAAGGTTCATTTTGTTTCACATACAGAAATTAGAAAGAACAACACAGAACCAAAGCCCAGTATGTCTGGTTTTCTGCCTTAATTGTGGTAGGCCAGTGGTAGCTGAACTGCTGCAGAGCCATGTGCTCTAATTCCTTTCCAGCCATGCTTGGAGCGCACTGTGCCTGTCAGTAGACACTCTGATGCTCTGGCTGCTTATCATAACAGGAATATCAGAGCAGGAAGAAGCACTTCCTGTGCTACCCACAGGCTGGGCTTAGAATACCCTGCAAAGATATGAGGCAAATGTGAGACATCCGTGGAAGGCAGCCACATCTGGAGGCTGGATAGTGAGGAGAGTGGAAGAGCTGGCATTCCCATTTCAGCATCAATACCAAGACAGCACGTTAACTTCAGCTTGCTTTGATTTTCACAGAATAGAAAAAGATTAAAATTCTCCTTTTAAAATATATTTACCCACATGATAACTTTGGCCAAGTCCTGATCTCAGTTCTTGGTGTTGTTGTAAATTCTGGATTTACAAGTAGCTAATATGACAAAATGTGCAGAGCCATTGTTCTCTTCAGTAAAATAAATATTGTCCAAGCCTGAGCAGTTCTCAGTTGCACAGGCTGAGCTACATTTTCCAGTGAAACGCATGCAGAGCAGCTTCTAGCCAAGAGTAAGTTCAGCTGAACTTGCATAGGTAGAGTTTCCTGTAGTACCATCTAATCTGAACCAATTTACTCGAGGTACTTGTGGTATTTCTACCTATTATATACTGTCGACATAGAGAATTCTTGGAGCTAGAATTATTAAGCCAGATCCAGCACTGTTCTTATGCAGTTACTTGACCAATGCAGAATAAATATTGCAGCCGTTTTTTGTTTGTTGCTATTTTCTGTCAGCCTTCCTTAACAAAAAACACGCACAAAGATGAAAAATTGTGCTGTGATTCATTTCACTTGTTTGGAAACCACAGACCAGTACACATTTCTCTCTCAACATACAGGAAATTACTGTCTCCCAAAGAGCCAAAATTCAGAGTTGTGGGCTTATTTATATTTGACTCAAATACTGATGTGATAAGGAATGAATATTTCTTTTAAGGAATTTTGTTTATTTATAAAATGCATCTAAAGGTCTGAAAGGAACAATAGTTGACTATTTCTGTAATCAAAAAGAACATCAAATGTGCCACTCCATGTGTTCCCATGCTCTTATCAATACTTCCCCAAGCTTCCTGCTGACTTTGATAAGTTATTTTATATAAACTCTGCTATAAAGTATCTTAGCATTTTCTACAATCTGCTCAGTCTGTCTTCAGCAGAGCTTTCACTACACACAACTGTCTACCATGAGGAAGGAAACATTTTTCTTTCATTTTGCCTCTTATTTTATTTGATTAGATTTGCTGTAATCTTCACATAAGATTCACCTAATGGCAGCTATTAGCAATTCCCTGATTTATTTCATAATTCTATCGAAATAGTTTATTATATTACAGCATAGAGACTAAGAAAACCCATATCTACTGTACCATCTCACTGAAGAAATTAAAATAAGTCACTTTATATTTTTGCACACAGGTTATTTACTTTTGTGCAAAAGGGGTCTTATGTCTATGAATCAACAGAATTCTCAGTCAGCCGAAAATTTAACCATATTTTCAATAATGCTGAAGACCATTAAGCAATGGCCAACATTTTTCAGAGTTCAGCAACCACAGCTAACACGATACTTTGCACAGTTTTTTCAAAAGAAATAATTTGAAAATAAATTTTTTGAATCCTGACCTATCTGTGGGCATTGAATTATTTAAAACATCCTGGCCAAACAATGCCACAGGGCTCTGTAGTGGAGTGAACTCCATGTACAAGCCACAATAAGTCAGAGACTTGATTTTTATCTAAGTTTAGGAAGTTGATTGTCCTTCCTAATTCTTACTTGTCCTTCTTCATATTTCTACAGGAACATGATAAACAGGCACAGAAATCCCATAAGTTTTTGTATATAGAGAAATGAAAGGGAGAATAATCTCTAAACTGTCATAGCCCATATTCAGAATTTTGGATGTTTCTCCCAGGTATTGAACCATCTTGACCAATGAAGTTTGCTTTCCTCTTTATGTAGCTTTGGGCGGCCTTTTATGATCCTATTTAGAATCAGAAAATAGAACAAGGAACCAGAGTCAAAACTTCAGACCTTCAGAGTTTAAGGCAAGTGTTTCATGGCAAATTTCTTTTTCTTGATACAAACCAAACATTTGAATTCAGAAGCACAGGAGGATTTTTGCTCAGCTTCAGAAGGCATGTTGTGCTATTGCATGTATGTCCTCTGGCCCTTTGCATGGGGAAATCAAGAAACCAGTGTCCTTAAACAGCTCTAAAGTGTATTTATGCATAAGGGCTGTGCATAGGAAGCTCTGCCACCATCACTATAAAAGGACTTTGGGTGGGAACTGTGAAGAACACGAAAGGGACTGTTTTACTTTTGTTTGGCTAGAGCTAGTTGAACTGTAGTTTCTGCCATTTTTTCCTGTATGAGGTAAAAACAAGTCACTGCTCTTCAAAGAGATTTCTGCCACTTTTCCCCCAATTACTGTCATCCTGTTGACAAGTTCAAATAATTTGAATTCTCTGATTCCATATTTGCAAAGTCAATAAGATCTATCCCTTGAACTTTGAGGATTTTTGACATATCCAATCCTGCATTTAAAACACTGAAGCGTGTAATTGAAGACACGGCAAAATCTCTTAAAGGTCCATCATACTACTTCAGCCAAGTTGACTTGATGACTATTTCTATCTACAGAACTTAAAGTGCTCAGAAGCCACATGAAATTCTCTGTTATTTAATCTTGCCTTTAAAAATAGCTCTGTGACTGGTTTGATTTCTTAACTATAGTAGATACTACAGGTGGCACAAAAAAATTAATCCCATTATCACACTGCTTCTTGAATAAAACTACACTGGAATTATTTCTCTTCTCTCAAATATTAAGTGCTAAGGAGTGGGCCAACACAGAAAATCTGTCCAGTCAGGTATCATGGATTGCTCCTGAATATGTAAGACACTTCAATGCCATTATCATCACAAGTGATGTGCTCATTTCTTCCATTTCTGAATCTTTCTCATTACAGCCATGGATAATAATGAATGACAAATAGCTTAAGCACTTCTATCAGCTGCTTTGGAAGCATCATTAAGTGATCCATTCTTGGCTCCAGAGAGGAGTGAAACATTTGGATGGAGCTGCCAAATATCATTAGTGTCTCTTGTCCCTTTGACCAGATCATAAAGATCTAATGCAAGGTAAAGCTATTTTTCATATCCTTGAAATAGTGCAGTTCCTTTTCACATTCTTATTGGCAATGGAAGGAGCCAAGTTCTACTCTACTGCTGGAGTGAGAAGCCAGATTATTTTCTGTCACTAGGTTTGTCCTTTTAAATTAAGATACAGATATATTAGAAGTATGGAAAAGCTGCAGGGCTCACTGTTAGGGCCAGATTTATTTAATATTTTATTGATGATCTGGATGCCTGGATCAAGTGCCTCTTTTATAAATTTGTGGATGACACCGAGTTAGGTGGGAGTGTAGATCTGCTGGAGGGCAGGAAGGCTCTGCAGAGGGACCTGGACAGATTGGATCTATGGACTGAGGGTCAACAGGGCCAAGTGCTGGGTCCTGCCCTTGGGTAAAAATAACCTAGGCATTGCCACAGTTCAGGGCTAATCTCAGGTGTACTGGGTTTGCTTGCAAAAAAGTGGTAAAAACATTTCAAAGGTCAGCAGCCTGAGGTGCTGAGTAAACAGGGTTCCTTTTCCTCCTGAATTGCAGGGTTCATCTAGATTTGACAAAAAGGTTGGAGGATGGGAGAAAATGGGGAAAAAGAAACAAAATAAGGAATGAGGCTCACAACCAACTTTATAGAAAGCAGATTTTTATGATAATGAAATGTCGGGTGACATCCAAGTTAAAGAAGAGATCTGACAGTTCAGGATGCTTTTGTTATAACAATTTCTATATCTGACTGCTGCCATATGTGATTTTTGAAAGCCATCTGACATCTAATTTCTAAAACTTTGTTCATAAGCAATAACTAGTGTGTTTAATCTCTTCGAGACGAGGACTCTTTTGTCAATGCAAAGTACTTAGACCTAGCATAATTTAGAGCATCTAGATATTACGAGTTTGGGCATTCAAAGTTAAATGCATGGCATTTTTCTTTTAGTTTGATTTGAAAATATTACTCTTATTTTTTTTCATGCTGCTCAACAGAAGAATATGACCTTCACAAGTAGAATCGTCCCTTTCTACCCTGTGTAAAATCTTACAGGTGTATTTCCCCTGAAGATGCAGTACAAGCAAGCCTTTGGAACAAAACATGACATCAAAACTAGCTCATCAAGAGAAACTCTGGCAGCTGTCCGTGACACTGATGAATGAAAGCGCTTGTCAGGGCTAACACACAGCCAAGCATCCATGGACAGATAGGGAAGCACTCACTCGTTATTTCCCAAGTCTTCCCATTTACTTGATTGTGCCTGGCTCAGAGATACAGCATGTGAAACCCCTGCTCTGCAGGGACTTGGTGCTTGCACGTAGAGACTTTAGATCTTCCTGACAGGAGGTTGCTTTTCTCCCTTAATATTTCCACAAAGAACTGGTAAGATGCAGGAAATAATTCTGAGAATTTGGCTTCTGGTGTGCATAAAGCTTCAACAGTCCCTGTAAGTAGGTAGGACTAGGTGTGCATATTGGTGTGCACTTCATCTCAGAGCAGGCAGGGCAGCACCCCTTGGCACTCCAGACATGCAAAGCTGACTAGAGAAAGGGTTTTCCTGACAACCACACTTTGGGTGGATTGAGAGACAGCTGTGAAGGAGGAAGAGATGTTTGCAATACAGCCTTTCTTTTGGCCTTAGCAACCAAATTCATGTTTCAAGAGTGAAAAGTTTCTACCTAAATTAATGGAATCAAGTAATCCTCGGTGTTCTATAAGCCATTAGAACTGTGAAATTCAAATTGATGTTCTTCAGCTTATTTTTAAATATGCTAAGAACAGCCTTTCTTCAGTGGAAGTACATATCCCACCTCCTGAAGCTCCTTAGCTGCTCCTTTTTCATTGAATTGCTTGAGGAAAGGAAACCTTATAGCCTTCTGCCTGAAATAAGAACAGAATAAGCTCCCTAAATCAAACAGGTGTCTCTACCTCTTACACTGATCTGGGGAGCACTTTCTAAAATCTATTGTCTAAAGTGTTTGGCTGAGGAAGAACAGCACTACATGAAGGAGTGCTGTGCCTGGGGACACCCAGAAACTGACTGGCTTAAACCTCAATCTCGTCCTGCTCTGCCTGCACCAGTGTGATCACCATTCCCCAGGACAGTGTGGGTGTGTGCAACTGGCCAGGGAACGACATACCACTAAAAGGAGGAGCACTGGGCACCTCAAGCCTTCAAATGTCTTACTTTGTCCTCCTGCTGAGACACTCCTGATGCCTTGCAGCACAGAGGAAGCTTGACTACAAGCAGTACAGAAACTTTCACTTCTAACATGCATACTCCCGCTAAAGTACCATTTGGGGAATTCTTTAGGCATTGTTAAAGGATACCACAAGCTCAGTTAAGATTTACACATATATAAATTGTCTTTAACAGGAGACACTGTCACAATAGAGGAAAACACACAACACCCTTCCAGGACTTCTGGAAATATCCAGGCCTTACCAGGATTTAAGTCAGACTTATTATCTATTTCTAATGTTTTATCTTGTCAGGATGAACTTACTCAATTTTAGTAAATATATGTTCATTGTCAGTTGATTCAGATACAAGACATGTTTTCCAGGCATTGCTGTACATACAACATGGTATAATACACAAAATGTGCAATGTATGTCTGTCAAGGTATATGGTCTGAAACTCAGGAGGTAATTGTTTGTAATTCAACTGGATAAGAAAAAGGATTATTTGAAGTGATCATAAATTTCCTGTTTAATACATACAGATATAACTTTGATCTTTTTTTGCAAGAATAGCAGATCACATGATTTATAAAAGCATTTGTTGAAAGTGTAACAATCACTTTGGGCACTAATAAATGCTTTACAAACCACAAAATAATTGAGACCATTTTCACAATTTAAGCTACCCTAGCTAGTTGCATTTACTCAGTTCACCACGGGTGGAAAAGGAAGATCTCGTGGAGACAACCATCTGGGCTTAATGCCTCAGCCAGTGTACAGAAAGGCTGGCTACCTCACCCTGAGCTAGTGCGCAGGAAAGTACATGTCATTGCAACTCATATCCTCCAAACCAATATGCTGTAAAATTTACAGAACCATATTCAGAATAAAATTCCTGTTTTACTGGTTTTCTTTCTCCCCACCTCTGACCAAATGAGATTATTGTGCTTTGGCTTGAGAGAAAAGGGCAACATTTCATATACTTTGAATTAAACATAAATAGTACAGTAATTTCATGCGTATAAGGCACACCCTTTTGACTAAAATTTTCGTCTGAACCTGGAAGTGCGCCTTATAATCCAGTGCGCCTTATAGTCGTGAAATTCCTGTACTTTAAGCCTTCAGCTTCTTTTATTTGCTTTACAACTTGAACACAACTTCTCTTACAAAAGTATAAGTTGAGCTTCTTGCACAAGCAAATGAGTTGATGTCTTTGTAAGATAGATTTACTGTCTCTATTCTACACAGGCAGAAAAAATATAGAGTTAATTTAAAAAAGAAACCATCAAGATGACTCCGGACCTTATTGACCCTCTGACCACTTCCTTTTACATGATTTAGTCAATAAGGCTAAATTCCACTCCAAGTTGTCCTGAAAAAATATTTTGTTTTGAAATGTGGAAAAACATTTCTCTAATTGGAAACCTGATTTCCCTAATTCATGTATTTATTTATATATATTGATGTGAGCACCAAAACCTTTTGTAAAGGTGAAAAAGAGAGAGCATGTCAGACCTGAGTGCAGCCAGGTAATCTGTAGAGAAAAATCTCAGAGGTAAATTATTGAAGATCACAGAATCATAGACTGGTTTGACTTGGAAGGACCTTAAAGCTCATCTTGTTTCAATCCCCTGCCATGGGCAGAGACACATTCCACACCTAGCCCAGGTTGATTGAAGCTCCAAAGATTACCTGAATTGTCTTGTGTGTAGTTGACCTACTGAATGTTTGCTTAAGTAAATATGAATCTAAAAAAACCTGCCACTCCAAGTTCTTTATCTGGAGCAGCTGTTTGAGTCATTCATTGGAGCAACCCAGTTTATAAAAGCAGATCTTCTGGAAAATGCAATTTCTTTTGCTCTCTGCTCACAGATTCTTTTGCATCTTGTCTGTTATTAAAAATATTAACTGATGCTCATTAATACTGAGATACTAACATAACTACACATTGTAGTGTAATTAATATAGCATTAAAACTACTAAAATAAAATCACACAATTACCAAAATTGCAAACTTTCAAACACCCTTTTGGTTGGATATTTTTAAAATGCCCTGAATGAAAAGCCCTACTTAGCCTGGCAGAGGCTTCTTTCCTGCAAGAATCTTGCCTTTCTCAAGGGACTGCCCCATTTCCTTCTATCCAAGAGCTTAGTTATGGGGAAAATAGTTTCTACATGGACTTCAGACTTGCTGAGCTGGTGAAGAGCTTGGAGTGGGTTCATAAGTGATGAGGGGTTTCTGAGTACAAGTACAGCACAAGAAAAACAATGAGACATGGATTCTGTGTAAGTGGCTTATAAATCTCAGAAGTCTGTTATCACAAAGGCTATGGTTCATGTATCACTCCTATTGAGATGATTATCCTCTCAGGAACAGCATAGGAACAACCTGGGATAAAAAGGCCCAGATGTAGAAGCTCAGTGGTTTTGGCTGAAGTGCAGAGATCAGCCTGGGCTGAAAGCTCTACATACAAGTTCAGATGTGTTTCTACTGTGCAAGGCTGAGCATTTCTGGCTTCTATTCAGTATAACCCATGGCAATTAACAGATGAAAGTAGGAGGGGGCGGGTAACAAGACTGGTACAAAGGAAGGGGGAAGAGCAAAAGAAAACTAAATACATAGAACACCTCTAACTTCGAAATTGCACCTTAAGTATTCTGCTGTGCATTCAGAGATCCAACTCCAAAGAACTATTTTAGCAGAAAAAAGATCTTGTAACTTTCTGTACATAAAACTTTCAGTAACTTGTATGTTTAATCTTGGGAGCAAAATCAGATCTGTGCTGAACACAAGGAAGTTCTAGAAGTAACTTTGAATTATCTTTCAAGTTGGCCAATTTAACACAGATCATATAAACTGCATATTAACTTGCCATAGGCAAGCCCTCAGCAGAACAATAGACTGCCAAAGATGGTAATATCCCAATTTGAGACTAAAACAGGATTAGAATTTTTAATTTGCTTAATCTCTTCCTAAAAACCCCCTGCATTTCATGTCGTGTCTTCAAGCTAGATATAACAATCATTTGCTACATATAGCTGTTATTAATCATAATTTCTTATTATCACTAAAGGAACACATGAGAAAAATGGCGATACTTTGCACATTCATAATGGGTTGAATAGAACTTCCAATGCTTCAGGTTACAAAGTCTGTTCCTGCAGTAGTTTATGCACGTAGAGAGTAGAGAGCTTGAAGTGCTCAAGTAATGGAGGTGTCTGACAGGTTGTAAGCAGCCACACAGGTTTGCCAGGGTCAGGACTGTCAGGTATGTGTAATCTAGGACTCAGCCATTTGACAGACACTCATATGCATTCAATAAACTCATATTTGCTAACTTGCAAACTCATTTTCACCATTAGATGGTCACACCCCATGGGGTCTTAATAGCACACACTTCAGGCTATCATAATTAGCTACTACTAAAATAAATATAGTAAGAAAAATATAGCCTCATATGAATAACTGGCATGATTTTCACATAGCAAAGGTGACTGTTATTGACTGGTGCAAAAAGCATGCCCCACAACATTAAGCCAGTTAGATACTTTTAATAAACCTAAGGCCTTTGAATTTACCCTTCTGCTGTATAAAACACACATCCTAAGGTACAAAGATGAATTCAGCCCAGCCCCTACCCTAAAGCCTATCCATCTTGTTGATCAATATGCATATTTTACATCAGGACATGAAATGCATTATTATATAAGAAAGCACAGGAATCTATTGCCAGGGCACTGTGCAGCTTAAACGCTCCCTGGAAAGACACTCCCAGGTTGGCAGGGCCTTTGTGGTCCACAGCTCAGTGTACCAGAACCTCAGAGAGGGAACAGGGTAAACCAGAGTCCAGGTCCAAAGGTGCCTGCAGGGTCTGGAGGCAGGCAGGCAGGTCTGGGGCTAAGCTGAGCCTGCAGCTCAAGGGCCAGAAGAGCAGCAGCCAGCACTCCAACCAAGGGTGGAGGTGGGTAGGGGTAAGGTGGGAGGGAGTGCCTCAGGACTGAGCTTAGAGATCCCAGCCAGGGTAGGGAAGGAGGCCCAGGTGAGGGTGATCAGGGCCATTAAGGTTTTTAGAGCCCTTAGGACCATAACTCCCATTACTCCTTTGAGATATAAAGAATTTTGGGAGTAATTGAGGTGAGTGAGAACCTGTATGGTCAGATAGTGCCCTTGGTGCCTATTATAGTGATAAAATGATGTTAAGTGTTGATGAAGAAGACCTTTAGGACCAATATATAAAGATTAGACACAAAGCCCCCTGTCTGTAAAGACTTTGGCTAGACAGATGTACCATGGGATCGTTACAATGTACCATGGGACCTTTAAAAACCAAAATCAATTAGCATTCTAGGATTCTAACTAATCTCGAGGGTACTTAATCAGTAGTCCCTTTAAGAAAACAAGCTTTATTCCTGTGTTTTCTGATCAAGTGCTGTGATCTACTAGGAGGCATGTTTGGCTAAAGAAGCCTACAGGAAGGAAAACAGCTGCATTTTTTGTCCATGGGTGTGTTTTGATAGAAGCCAGAGAAAATAGAAGGTAGGGTGGGGAGCTAAGAAGGGATAGGAATACCTTTTCACTTCATAAAAGGCTGGACAGGGCAGCAGCTTTCCTTGATTTTTTTTTTTTTTTTAAGCAGGGTGGCTGGAACTTTAGGGATAGTGTTCAGGACAGAGCAGAGAGGCTGAACTCCTGGAGACTGGTGAAACTGCTGCAACGTTGGCTACTGGCTGGTGACACAAGTGTTCCCTTGTGCCCCCAACGTGACAGAGCTGTTGGTTCCAGGAGCAATCTGCAGGGGAAAGACATCCAATCCTCAGTAAGTAGAGCATGATGTGAGGGAAGTGAGACTGTCACTCCTCTGGCAGCAGAGAGAGTCGTTCCTCCTCACAATGTCAGGAAAAACTTGGAGGGTAACAGTACCAGGACAGTCTTCTGCTCCTCTTCCCCATGGGATAAATAACTCTTGGATGCATTTACAGGACCAACATGTGATTGCAAACTTCATTCTCACCAAGAAAAAGAACTGTCAGATTTAACAAGGGAGAAGGTGCTTAAGTCCTGGGATTGCATGTCCTTGTTTTCTGTAGCTTTGTGAAAGGACTAGATACTTTACTAGCAAAATGCTACATCAACTTCAAATTTCTCTCCTCTGTCCAATTCAGCAGAAGGGCCTTCCACAAAAAATACTCATCTATATTGGTGTCATGGGAAACGAGTGCATGACTGTAAATCTCATTCAGCAGGTGTCTGGTTGTTAACTTATTGGCATCAAAAGCTGACAGGAAACTGAAATTTGCAATATGAGGTAAATGTATGCCATTGTGGAGGAAGCACATGCAGTATGTGAAAACTTTTCTTTGTTATTATGCTGTAGCAAAAAGCCCAACTCTCAAAGGCTGTCATCTCCTGTTTGAAGTCCTCTGACCATTTTGCTTTTCCCCACCAACACTTGCAAGGCCTACCAATTTTCAAATGGGGATTCAGAGAGAAGAATACTTTGCCTAAGCCTTTACAGTATTTTTAGGAACTAAGGAGAGGCTAAAAAAATATCATAAACAAAAAAAATTACCGAGGGAATTTTTTGCAGGAGAACTGAGCAGGTGGTGGTATTGCTCTCCAACCATGGCTTAGAAAAATGATAAGTTTCTGAGGAAGTTTTGGCCAGTTTTGGAATCTGCTGTGGACAACCCCCATCAGCAGCAGGAGGATGTGGTATCCAATCTCTGTAGCACAAGTTGGCTTATTCCCTGGGATCACCAGTTCCTGATTTTTACAAGAGGTGCTAATGCTAAGGGAGAGGTGCCAGATCTTGGTAGAGGCTTCAGCAGACACCTCAGGCTGGGTGTTGTCCCCACAGGGACAGGAAAGCAAGAAGGAAGCAGCAGCTTGTCTATGACATCAGTGGGGGGAGCAGAGAGATCTGCCTGCAGGGTCAGTAGAGAGATCTGTGGGACATAGCGAGAAGGAAGGATAGTGAAGAAGGTGTCCAGAAATCCTGACCAGAAACAGTCATTAGTTATCAAGGATGCAGGACTATGCGGGCTGCCTGGGATGCTGGCTGATGTCAGGGATGCAGGATGAGTTGTCCAGGATGCTAGTCGATATCAGGGATGCAGGCTGATGTCAGGGATGCAGGATGGGTTTCCCAGGATGCAGGCTGATGTCAGGGATGCAGGCTGGATTTCCCAGGATGCAGGCTGATGTCAGGGATGCAGGATGGGTTTCCCAGGATGCAGGCTGATGTCAGGGAT
>PYHW01010297.1:2252810-2273141 GCA_013186435.1 Turdus rufiventris
TCCACAGAGTAGGTGAAAGAGTCTGCAGAGAATTTACTGCAGCACAGAACTGGTTTGACAGGAGTCTCTTTCTAGCAGACACAAATCATTCTCCATTCATGGTTCTTCTTGGAGTTAATTCAGGGAGCTGGGGAGCCAAAGGTGAGAAACTACTTCTTTTGATCTGTCAGTAACAAGAAGGTATGAAAATTACCTCTGTCCTAACAAGAACTTGAGGGATGTATACAACCAAATTCACCAACTATGGGTAATGTGGCCTATAATGAGTTTGTTTAAGGTAAAAAAATTTGATTTGAGTTTAAAAATACATTTTTTATTATTTTTACTGCGTTATTTATGCAATTTCTTTTGCCCTGTTTATAAAGTATTTTGCAGCTAATGAATATTAAATGTTTACTAAAAAGTATATAGTTAAATACTGAAGAGAAAAATAAGATACTAATGTAAGAAACCTAAAAGTAGTAAAATAAAATAGTGTTTATAGAGTAGCTTCCTAATTAGTCAAAAACAAAAATACCTCCCCCCCCCAACATTCCAACCTGGAGGAATCCAGTGCAAGATCAAAACAGATTATTTAAATCAGTGTTAAAGTAGATACTTTGAAGTCAAAGTGGTTTAACCAGTTTATGCTCAGGTAAATACCATGAGGTACTGAACCTCAGATTTGTAGCTGGATAAAGATGAGCAAATAGTAAAAAAATTCCAGTGTGAAAGATATTTTTTTAAACTTTTTTTTTTTGCTTGGCATTGAAAAAATTCTGGAAAACATTTCTGCAATTAAATACATTTGGTGTGTAGTTGAACACCTAGATGGGCTGGTTTGGGAGAAACCACAGGTGGAGCAAACTCTTAGATCCAGTGGCTTTATCCAGGGGGTGGGAATGTGTTTCTGCCTGTCCAAGGGTTTTATGTGCTGGGATCCCATCCTGTCACTTTTACAGACAACTGTGGGAGAGTCCCTGTAGGATCTGACAATCTGGGGCTAAACTCTAGGGCTGCTGCCCTCCAGAGTTAATACCTTTTTTCTGTCAGGTGTTTTTTTGTTTGGGGGTCTTTTGATGTTTTTTTTATTTTTTGGGTTTTTTTGTGTGTGTGTTTTTTGTTTTTTGGGGTTTTTGTTTGGTTGGTTGATTTTGTTTGCCTTTTAAATGTGATTGATTTAAAATTCTGTTTGGATTGTTACTTAGAACCTTGTTCATGCTGATGTCACTAATGGCCTGTCAGGCTTTCCATCACTCACTGGAGTATTCGGGGATTTGTCATGTGGCTGTTGAAGGTTAGCGTCTGTCTGGAGTGTGCAGATATTCCATGCCACATCGATAATATAACAGACTCTCTTTTATTATAGCTTTCACATCTTTCTTTATCAGTTGGGTTATTCATTTGTTCTTTCATTTTAATAGAGATGAAACCTTGTGGGACTTTTCATGTCCTGCTTGGGAGTGTACATGCTGAAATTATCAAAGTCGAACTGGAGATGCTGAGGTGAAGAGGCATGATTTTCTAAAAACTAGGGAAAAAACCCAACAGCATCACCCCCAAAAAATCCACACAAAATACCTTCCAGAACACTGCTGCCCTACCAAAATGAGCAGTTAAGTTTCTGAGGCATGGCAAGTATGTTGCTGCTCATTTTTGTCATTTTTGGATGCTGGCAGAAGTTGCTGGATCCCCCCATACCCTTTTTTTTTGTTTTTTAAATTATGATTAGTATCCCTCTGGGCAGAATTATGAATCCATAAACTTGATAATGGGAGCAGTCAGGGTATTTGAGAACACTTGTCTCTTATTTATGTAATACTGTAGCTCTAGTAACCTTAGCAACTTAGTTTTGTTGTTCTAGTAGTGTGCTCTAAATCTTTAGTAGGGTACTAAGTAATAAATCCATTTGGAAGTCAGAATTTTGTTTTGGAATTTAAGATGTCTTAGGGATTAAGATGCATCTTACCTATAAGGTCAGGATGGATCTTTTAAAGATTTAACATTCTATCTGTTTGGATCCTTTCTAAGGAATGAAAACTGGAATTTCCTGAAGAATGAAGTATGTTGGTTTCCCCTCTAACTGTTGGTGTTCAGGGTGCTGATCAACAGGGAAATCTCAGAGGATGCAGACTTTTCAGCAGTTGAAATACACAGTGTCGTATGTCCAGCTGCATTTCTGGAGAACCAAAACCCTGCAGTTAAATAGTTAGTAATGATTGTTGCATCTACCTATCCTTGTAAACTGGCTCAGTAGGGTCAGGTAGCAGCTCACTGACATTTTAAGTATTACCAGGAATTGAATGAGAAGGTAGAAAGTCTGCACAAAATCAGTTCATAGTGTAGGGAGCCCACTGAATCTGCTTTCCACAAAAAATATGTGAAATAACCTGGTTTTGGTCTGTCTGCAGTCTCTTGGGTTAAACAAGATGAATTTCAGGGAATCAAGGTTGTTCTTTTTTTGGGTGTGTGACTGTAAAGAGGGTTTTGATTACCTTTCTCTATGCAGGTCAGCATACAGGAACAGTAGATACAGCATCATGCTGCTGCTGCTGTGGAGCTGTGGTCACCTGGCCACACTGCAGCAGTAGTTCTGTTGGCTGAACTTAATCAGATGCACCAACAGTCCTAAGTAATTTTTTTTTTCTCCTAAATTCTTACTGTTGAAGGCACAAATTATATGTGTGAAGATTTATAGGGAAGATTTATAGGACTTCCTGCAATTTCAAGGCTTTAAAATTGAAGTTTTTGTTGTTTTGGTTTGCCTGTTCTCTAGTATAGATGGTGTGCAGATACTGAACCCTGAAAACATCAATATTCTTTGTCTTCCTATTCTGGGGTTCCTTAAAAATGTTGTCTTAGGGTCCACAAATTTAATCCCTTTAGGTGAATGTAGTATTTTGCAAGCAGGTAATGCGCTGTGATGTGAAGAGCAGTTAATTTTGGAGCTATATCTGTCCTGCCACAGCAGTGAGGAAACAGCTACTGGTGCTGGTATTGAGGCTGTATTTGGTGCTTCAGAATATTTTTTTGCATAATTTTCTTGTGTCAGAAAGCAGAGCAGATGGCAGGCAATCATCAGTCCTTCACAACTGAAGCACTCTGAGTTGTTTCCAGGTACAATACTGTGCTCTATGTGCAGAAGTGCATTTGAGATGACCTGATCTGTTGAACTTTGCCATATTTCCCTCTGGAAAATGACATCATTGGGCTTTTTGTCACTCCTTTTTAGGCAAGAGGTGCTCAGTGAGTCAGGCTGAGACTGCTC
Organism: Turdus rufiventris; assembly: GCA_013186435.1. Taxonomy (NCBI): domain Eukaryota; kingdom Metazoa; phylum Chordata; class Aves; order Passeriformes; family Turdidae; genus Turdus; species Turdus rufiventris. The sequence continues at coordinate 2,256,058 of PYHW01010297.1, forward strand.
CTGGTTTTGCTGTTTGTGTTGAAGATCTTTATGGCTCGACAGTGACCCAGCTCTTCATAAGCTTCTGTGCAAAGGCCCCATGTCAGGAATTGCCCTGTCACCACACCCAGAATGATTTCAAGTGTCAGGAATATTGTGTTAGATGTTGCTCCCATTTTATCAATTTGTTGGTACTGCATCGTGTTGGGTCTTTTATAGGAATATGGGTAAACACTTAGGTGGGGTTTTCTGTGAGCACATGGAGGTGGCAGATAGATTACTTCTGATTATCTGTGTCTGGAAGTAACACAGATTTAGCTCCAAACTCTGTTTGCATGCCTTATCTACCAAGCTTGGATAAAAGGCAGAAGTGTATTGGGAGTTCTTGGTCCTACCTTGCAGGGCTTTGTGTGATCAGCAGGAACTTGAGAAATGGATTAAAATGCCAGTGAAGCTTGAGCTGTCTTTGCACTATGAAGAGCTTGATTTAATTGCCTGGAGATGCTGAAACACCATCAAGATGGGGGAAGTGTTTGGGTTTGTGTGTGATGGATTTATAACATTTTGCTACGGACTGTGAAGGATTTCTCTGGAAATTTATTCCTCTGCATTGTTGGAGAGCAGATACAGGAGATCTTGAATATCTAGCAGTGTTACATTTCCAATAAAGGATATGTTTGCTTACCTACCCTAACGGACCCTGAGAGGTGGGCATTACAAATTTCCATAAAACTCAGTGCTCTGTAGTAATACACAGGGTGTTCAGTGTGAGTGAAATAATCAGTCTTGAGGAGATGAGTTTATTGCCTTATGGGGGTCACTCGTGCTTTGTGATTGCCTGATCCCATCCTTTCAGAAGGAAAGCAGCAAGTTCATGGCAGTACAACTTGGAGATAAAGCTCTGTAAACCCAGGTGTCTTTCTGAATAATCCATAATAATTCTGATGATCCAGTTTTTTATGTGCTTTGTGGGAATGTTGAAGTACCTTTTTTTTTGTTTGTTTCTAATGAGTAGTTTAATTCTGCCTAACTAATGGTCTCAACTGATGACCCTTGTTTTTCTTAACAAGGGGGACTGAACTGTACTCAAAGACTTGTTTGAATTGTTAGTAGCCCATATTTTACATGATTAAAAGGTAACCGACTTCATCCTCTTTGATCTTTGAAATTAAAAGCATAGATTACGTTATGGGGAGTTCTTTGCTCTGACTCTACAGATTCATTCTGGATTGTTCTTCATCAGTGTCTTTGCTTTTCTTTCAGTTAACAAATGAACAAAGATTTAAAGGTTTGCATTAGGTGCTTTAAAATGTTACAGAAACCAGAATAATTGTTAGGAGTTTTTTCACTATCTTCTGTTCAACAACTCTCAGACTAACTTATTTGGTGATAGATATCTGAGTTGTCATATGTGTGCATATTTGATACAGTTCTGTGACAAAACAGAAGTATTCTTGAATGAAAGAATGATCCTTTTGCACTTGTTCTGCACGTGAGTGCATCTAGTTGCTCCTAGAACCCAGTAGGGAAAAAGTGATTGTGAGTCTCAAAAGGAAAAGTGGAAAGGGAGGCAAAGTGTAAGATCCCAAGTGTGCTGTTTGCCACTTTTACAATTTTGCTGTCTTGAATTTATTTCCAAAGTAACGTTTCTAGGTATCTCATAAATAAAGGGACTAAAAATGTGGACTTGCTGTGTTGGAGCTCACTCCAGTGTTTTGCTCTGAGGCTGCTGTAGCTGGTGCCAGCAGTTTTCAGAGTTGCACTGAGAACAGGCTTGTGTCCCATTGCAGGAGGCTGTGCTGTCTTCTGTTCTTTCCTGTGACATGGCCAGGAGCATCGCCTGGCCTGTAAATAACATAAATTCTGCTTTATTAACAAAAACCAGAGTTGACTGTGATTTTTTTTTCAGCAAAACTTGAATTCTGAGTTCCTTTCCAAATTGAATATTTTTTTTAACAACTGCCAGAAATGAAAAAAACTCCAGGTTGGAATTTTTCACCCTATATTGTTCTGAATGGGGCAAAAGGGGAAAATCAAGTGTAGACATGTCCTTCCTCTGTCTCCTCTTCCGGTAACAAACTTTGAAGGGAATCACAAATGTTTCTTCAGCAAAATGCTGTGAAGAATGCAGCAAGTAAAAATGTAATGCTTGCCTTGTACTTGCTTGTCACTGTATGAAACCTGAGGCTGAGGGCATTTCATAAAATTTGTGAAAAACAGAAGGATAGGGGGAAATTTTGAGTTACTGTGGCTGTATCTAAAGCCTTGTTGTGTCTCTTCAAAGGCAGATTCTATACTTTTGAATACAAGTGAAGATTTACATTCTTTACTTCTAAACTGCAGTTGCAACATCAAAAGGCAGTAAACTGTGTGATTAAAGTCTCAGGGGAGGATGTTTTTAAGCCCAGTGGAGGGCAAAGGCAGTGAAAGACAGTGCCTTGTGGTGCTTGTGCTGAGGAATTTTCTATGGAAGAACTTTCTTTTTCAGCTCACATGTTCCTGCTTGAGACCTTGTAACTGTCATGAGATAGAACAAGTGATTTCTCAGTAGACAAAGGTTGTGACTTTCTCTGGTTGTTTATAAATAAATTTTGTAACCCTTTTTAAGCTGGGGAGAGTGCCTTTTGAGGGTGATGTGGGTGGGAGAGACCCAGGGAAGGAAGGAGGGCAAAAGAAGCAGAGCTGAAATTCCAAACACTAGTCATGCTGTGGGTTGGAGGCAAAAAACTTCAAAGTCTCTTAACTGTTTATCCCCGTATTCTGTTCCCTTGGCTAATTTGGTGTAATACACCCATGTCCCAGCCTTCCAGGTCTGTAAGGATTTGTAGCTATGCGAGTCTCTCCTTTGGAGGAGAAAGTGAAACAGTGATGCTGGTTACCAGTGGAAAGGGATGGCATGTTTTCAGTAGCTAAAATATTAATGGAAGACTAAACCTCTGTTTATGAAATAGAACAGCAACTCTGCAGTAGTTACTTTCCCTTAAGAAGTAGGGTGCTGGCTCTAGGGCAGTTTTTTGGGTCCTGTCTGACTGAAGGTAGTATATCATATCTGTTAATAAATCCCCTCCCATTTCTACTGAGAGCCAGGGTTTTTTTTGTTTCCAGTTGTTTGCTTGTGGACTAAATTAAATTCTTGTGCCATGCTTGGAATTGTTAAGAAACTATCCCTTTCCTCACATGTATGAGGTGCCTGCAGCATGGAGATCTGGGGTGCTGATGAGGGGATCAATGGTCTCCAACCCTGCACTGCCTGCAGGACAGCCTGTGCATGCTTCCTTCACAATTTGATGGTTTCACAGGAAAGTGGTCAGCTCTTAGAGGAAACACTTTTCTTCCATGCATGACTGTGATTTGTTTAAAGAGTGTGGCCTGCGTTCACCATAAGAGGAGATTGCACTGGGATGTAGGTGGGTGGGCAGGCAGTTCACTTTTATTTCTAGCTAAACAGCTGTATTTGTTGTCTTAGAAACCTGCATTAACAGTAATGCCAATGCTAAAGGGAGTGCTGCCTAATTAGCTGAAATATATCTAGGAACTGGCAAAGACACTCAGTTTCTGGGACAACCCAACCCTGAACAGCCCTAAGTGGGATTTTTTTAAAAGGGCTTTTTTTTGTTTGTTTTTTGTTTTTTTTAGAAATACATCCTTTTTTAGATTGGTTGTCTTATGTGTGCATGCCAGGTTGGACACCCAGCTGAGAGATGGCAGTGTCAAACAAGTTGGTTTTGAATCTTGGCTGCAAGATAGGTGAAAGTGTTGGTTGTCAGCTTCTAAAAGTGAGTGGGTTTGTGGTGTAGAAGGTAAGTGAGAATTATGGCTTCCACTATAAAGTTGCCAAGTGCTCACTCAGAAAGATGCTGCTAACTCAGAAGAATGTTTCTAACCAGAAAAGAAACTGAAGTTGGAAAGTACCAGCCTGTGATAGTAAGTATGGGTAAGAAATAAGTGTGCTTCTCTGCAAACTGCTGTTGTGATAGCTGCTCCTTCCTTCTGCCTTGACTGCAAGTTGCTAATTAGCAGCCTGGGCAAAGATAAGGTCCTGGAGGAGGTACATACATAAAATTATCAGTAATAACCACAGTCTTGGTAGTTTTGTAAGTTTGGAATACTTCTAAAATACAATTTGGTGTTTTACCTGAACTACCACAGTAGCCTCTCAGGTAGGGCTTTGACACTGTATTTATTAAGTGTGAAAATAGGGACCTTGGATGTCCTGAATTTACAGAGGTTGCAGTCTTTGATTGGAGGGATTGCTTTGGCAGAGAACAAAATAGCATGTATTTTTTTAGCAGTGAAAACACACATTTTTACTGTTCTAGACAAGTTTCTGCACTCCAGCAGTGCCAGCATGCTTTGTAAGTTGCCAAGTGACCTTTCCAGGTTGGATCTTGGGAGGTTTGGGGCTGTTGTTGGGTAATCCTGGAAGCAGCAGTAGGAAACGTGTAACCATTTGTCTCTCTTTCACTGGATTTAAAGTGTCTGCACCAAGTGGGGTTTCCTCTGTGGAAGAAGAGTGTTTATACCTGCACTAAATCCCCGATTAGGCCAGCCCTGAAACACAGCAGGCATAGCAAGGTGCCTCTGGTGCTTCCCTAATGAATAAATTAAATCTGTGGAAGTGATGCTGCAGTCCTTTGGGAATGGTACACGGTTTGAGGGTTTGGGTGCTGTTTCTAGGGAACTGCACTACCACATGCCTTGTGAGGCTGAAGTACAGCAAAGTAGCTGACAGCTGTGGGATGAAAATGGATTTATTATTTCTGTGCACTGCAGTTCAGTAGCAGGTAACTGTATCCTTTCTATTGTGATGACCCTTGCTAGGATTAGTATTCAAAGTAAACTGCCAGATGCCTGTAAAATGCTGCCTTTATTTGGTGTTTCATACTGACCTGTCATATCTGATGATTTTTCTCTAGATTTTTCTTCTGGGGTTACTCTTGTTGGAACATAATAACCATGTTATTATGGTTCCATTTGAATTTTACTTTTTCAGAGTGGAAATCTGTGGACGGTGCACAGTAGTTTATGCTTTTGAATTATCTGGGCTTTGATTCAATGTTGAGTGTTAACTGAAATGATGGTTTCTTCAGGATATGATGTAGAAGTAAAGAAGAGACCTGCAGGAAGATGTGTGAACTTTAGGGATGCATTTTACAAACTTTTTTTTCTAGAGGAGGTGATTGATGTTTGTCTTCTCAGCAGTGATGCTATAAAGCAAGGTTCTGCTGTGGAAGAAGTGCAGGTAAAAATGGAGACTTGGAACAGATGTGGATGAAAGAAAGTAATCTCTCTCCTACCTTCCACTTCTGGGTAATGCAGAAACCGTCCAAGGAGAATAAAGGAGAAAACTGCAATGCCCAAGCAGTGAGACTTCTTGATGGTTTTGTGCAAGTGAGCACTTACTTTCCTTCAATATTCTTACTATTTGCATGAAATGAAGTAACAAATAAGCAATATTATTTTTTCCCAGGATGTGAGAAATCAAAGGGTCCAAATTTGAGGAAGCTCTGAAACCCCAGCCAAACTTTGTGGCCAGTGTTTAACCTCGGTCATGTTCAGTTATACCTTTCTCTGTCACTCTTAGTGGACTTTCAAAATAGTACACAAAAATTTGTGCATCCCTTGCATTTTGGCAGCCAGCATCAAGTGCATTCCAGTACTGCATGGCTGTTGTGGAAACCTTAGCATGAGTTGCAGCATCAGCTCAGTTGTTGTCTTCATGTGTCTTCAACTTAAATAATACATGAACTCTGAGCAAGCACATTTGAAATCTGCACTGTTCTGCCTGTGCATGAGGCCTCTTCCTTTTAGTTGTGCTACAGGTCTGCAGTGGGATATGAGGAGCATAGAAAAAGAGGAAATAGTTATGTGAAAGGCATGTTTTTGCTCCTAAACTTGTTGCATTAGAAACTCTGCCCCTGGGTTTTGCTGATTAGCAAACATCATCTTCACAGAGCAAGTTGGTATTGCCTAGTTTGGGAGCTGTAATTTTTCCTGTGTCCAGTGCAGTCAAAAGAGGATGTCAGGTGTCAGAAGCCATGAGGGAAGGGATTGAAATCATTGTTTGGCTACAGATAGTTTCCATCTTTAATACGGTAGATTTGAAGAGGCTCAGAGAAGGGCCGTAGAGGTGCTATGGGGATGAGTTATGCAGAGGGGATACTTACCTGGTAGAGTAGGACTTGTCAGCTTGGCAAAGGGATGCTTCAGGTCCTGGTGCCACAAGATACTTGTGAAGTAGGTAGTGTGAATAAGATGTGTAGGCAGCAATGGCTCACTTGCCATTCTGTGAATAAAACCACTGCTTAAAGTTGGAAATTGGTAGGAAAGGAAATTTCAAGCCCCTAAAAAACTCCCAAACCAAACAAAACCACCTCCTGTACGGTAAAAGCTGTGGGATTCATGGTCACAACCAATTGTAGGTTGTGAAAGTGTAGGTGTGTCCAAGGAGATGATGAACAGGTGATTAGAATGGCCATCCTGCAGGAGCAGTGGTCTCTGGCACAGAAACTCTGGGGGCTGTGAGGGTGCTGAGGAGAAAGGTAATGCACTCCTGCATCATCCTCTGCTCCTCCCTGTCCATCTCCAGGGCCAGCTGGTCAAGGCCCAGTACTGGGGTAAACAACCTTTGGGTTTGACTCACTGATCTTACATGATGTTTTCGTAATCCTTGGAATTAAAAGGAAAGTGTTCTTCAAGGGATTTCCTCATCAGGGATGCCTGATAGATTTCACTGTGAAATGTAATACAGGGAGAATTTGAAATATTCTTTAATGTTGTACTGTGCAGTTTTTGAGTATCCACATTCAGCTACTTTGTGGTATTTCTATGCTGATCTTTCAGCGACTCTGTGGAGTTACTGGATATATAACTTGATCATTAAACCCAATGTAAGACATTGTGCTGCAGAATAATACCCCAGTGTTAATTCCAAGAAGCTCATGAGAGACAAGAAAAATAAGCTCTTTGTGTCACTGTTTAATTAACCAAAGCAGATCAAAGTGCTGGCAGGGAGATGGTTTAGGAAGAAGTTAAGCTGCAGTTCTATGGTGTCCTGTCAGGACACTCTAAGAGGTCGTTCCAGACACTTGATGATGCTTACACTGATAATCAGTGTCTAAATAGGTCCTTGGTATCTTTCCTATGTTTCCATGGATCTCTTAGGCTCATCTTTGCTTACACTACTTTAGAATCATAACCTATGTATGAGAGCATTTTTGACAAAGAATAGCTTAAAGCATGTTTCTCATTAAGTACAAATTAAATATTTTGAAGATATTTATTTATTAAACTTTTATCTGTCTCTGCGACAGGTCAACAATATTGCCCTATCGTGACAGATGGGAGAGTCAGGCAGAACTGCTAAATGACTCACTCAAATCAAAAGAGTAGGTGATGGGGGCAGACAACCCTCTTCTGGTGTTTTTTTTAACCTGAATTTTCATGCCTTCTGTACAACCTGGATCGTTAGTGAATGCTTCTTTTTGAATTCAGTGTCTAAATATGTGAAAGAGCTCCTTCAAAAAGAGCAGGTACCATGGTTAGAGCTGTCTGACTCTGCTCTTACTGTTTTATCTCCTTCTGATTAGACTCTCTTGATGATTTAAGGGCACAGAAGTGTTGTGCCTCACACCTCTTGCCCCTGACTCCTCTTTTTTGCTGAGGAAGTAGTTAAACTTTTGGGCCCTGAAATAAATGTTGAAAAAGACCACTGAAGCGATGAGTTGTTAAGTCCTACTCTCTCTGCTTTGCCCTCTCCTTTGTGTTCTCCAGCTGGGGAGGTTTGCAAGGCTAGAACCTCTTTTGTCTGCTTTTTTTCTTCCTTAAGGCCTTTCTTAGGTGAACTAGAGCTATCTCTTCACCATTTTTTATCCCAAAGTATGTGTTTTCTTTTGAAAACCATCTGAGACCTTCCCTTTCCTGAACTTTTCCTTGTAGGATTGGTACTTGTGTTTGAGGATTCTCTTCACCCTGAGCCCTCTCCATTGCAGAAGTCAATGAATACCACTGGGGCCAGGTTAAGTCCTTAAATAATGAGACATGTATTAAATGCTCTTAGGCACAGCAGTAATGAGCAGTACCTAAAAGGGCTTCATGGTATTACATTCATTAATCTAGCTGTGGTCTGGCTTTAATTCTGTGTAGATATAAGGGGAAGAAGTAGTTTCTGTCAAGAGGAAGAGAGGTTAAAACAATAGGCGCCACAGGAAAAGATAGGGAAAGGTAGGTTTCAGAGATTGGTGTAGGATAGCAAGACCAATTTTGTTGAGTTTGGTAAAAGCATGATTTAAATGGAAAAAGCAAAGTAACTCAAAAGACACAACCAGATGCATGAGATATAGGAAATAGTTCTCTAGTGATAAATTATTAAATAAGATAATTATGGTAACCTCTTAAAAACATGTTTTAGAAGTCAGGATAATATGTAGTTATACCTAGTAAGAGTTTTGTATATTTAGGTGCCTGGACTATATGGACTTTCGCAATAAAATGTACTGCCACTTTTTTTGTACAAGGTTGGGGCTTTTTGCAAAAGTCTGCAAAGAGATCAGTCCTGTGTCTCTGTTGGATACATACCATACTGTTAATAAGCCAGAAATAACTGACTGATCAACAGTGTAAAGGTTTGCTCTGCTCTGCTGTCTTCAGTCAAATGACAGCAGCTTCATGGAGGAACCTTGCTCTGATCTCTGGGCACTGGCAGTGTCTACATTCTTCTTGCTTGCCAGGGGCTTGCCAGAAGGTAGAAAAAGGTAGAAAAACCAAAAAAAGTATTACAGACATACCATAATTACCTTTATTAGGAAGTCTGTGCAATGTGTTAGATTGGCACCAGCTATCCTTGCCTTTAATTATTTGATTTTGGTAGTTCAGTTCTACAGCCAAACTTTTTGTTTGGGCACATTTACACAAACCTCGGGTGCAGTGCTTAAGCACAGGATGGCAACCAGGGGCAGGGATTCTGGTGTTCCTGCATTTCTCCTGTGGCTGTTTTGGGAAGGGGGTTGGAGGCAAGAAGTTTGTGTGGCTTTTAAGCTTGTGAGGAGCAGTGCCTTGGCAGCTCTCCTGTGGGAGAGTCATTTGTCATACTTGGGTGGCCAGGCTGTTGGTCTGATGCTCCAGTTGCTTCCAAGGGCTTTTCTAAAAGCCTGTAGCAAGAGCTAGTAATGTCTGTAGCAGACAGGATTTGCTGTGGAAAGGTGTGTGGTAAAATGCTGTGTGACCCTTCATGAAAGGGGAAAGTTTGCTGGACCAAATTTCTCATCAGCTTTATTTTCTGCACCTGTGGGATAGTGCCAGTGGCATGAAGGTGGAGGTGGGCATCACCAGTGCCTGACACAGGGAAAGGGATAACATGGGGGACTGTTTGCTGTTTGGGAGTTCTGGTTGCTTAGAAACTGCAGTTTATTTTTCTTCTACAGAAAACGTGAGTTCTTGTTACAGGTGTTGAGAGCATGACCAGAAGTCACACGACTTACGGTTACAAGATCTTTTTAGGACCTATTAACCAATCAAATGCCACCAACAAGGATATTTATGTTTCGAATCCAATACTAAAAAATTTCATCTAATTACAGTGTGACCTTTCTCAGCCAATCCTGTTCTAACATACAGATTTATTCTTAAGGCTGTTCTGTCAACTACTTTATACCTACTTTATTTTAAACTTAGCTTTTAGCTAAGCTTTTTTCAACTTAACATATCTCTGCTTTAAGCTTTGAATCTACATTCTTATTTCTAGCACCTAAGCTTGGAAGCTTTTCCCAAGGCCTCAGTTCAAACCCTGCGTTCTTTGCCAGGCTTTGATTTACAGGCCTAATGTTTTGAGAATTTCTTGCATTCTGAATGCCGACAGGATGACTGACACCTGCTAAGTCCTTGCCTTGGCTCATGCTTGGCAAGGAAGGACAAGACAGTGGGCATTTGGGTTCTTTGAGTTTGTTTTATTGCATGGGTTCTGTGTTTTGTAAAGTGGAGCTCAAGTGTCCCGCCATGCCCTGTGCCAGAGGTGCTGAGCAGAGTTCCTTGGTTGTGCCTCTGTTTCCTGGCACTTATAGGGATCTGTTATCTGTGAGGCTTCCCCAGACAGACGTGGTTGGAAGTGACCCACGGGTTCAGAAGGCATTGGATTGTTCTGGTGGGAGATGTGTGTGCTTGGGAGCCTTTGCAGGGCCCTGGGAAGCAAGAAGAGGCCCTGTAGAAGGGGCCAGCTAGTGACCTTGGGGTTCTGTGCCTGGGATCTGAGGCCATGGCAGTGGCCAGTGTCACTTGCATGGGAAGCCCATGGGGAAGCAGCATTTCCCAACCTTTGCTCCATGGTATATTGTCATTGGGGCTGGTGAAGATGAAGGTCCAGACCCCTCCTGGGGTATTCATCCCCTCGGGATGATACAGCTGATACAGCCCCATGGATGGAGGAAATATCTTTTGCAGAGCCTGTTTACTGTTGCTTTGGTCCAGACTTACTGTATCTGGGAATTTAATGGATCTAAGTTGACCTTCTCTTTGCCGTATAACTGATCAAAAACATTCATCAGCCCAAAGTTTGGCCAGATAAATATTTTCAGTTACTGCACTGGAGGAGTGGTGGCAGCACATGTGCTGCAGGCAGGGCAGAACTTTTCCATGTGCCTCTTGGGGAGGAGCTAGAAGAAGCAAGTGGTTGGATCAAGCCCAGCCTGGATTTCAAGGGAGGTGCTTGTAAAAATGAGTCTTGAGAAGATCTGGTCCTACTGGTGGCAATTCAGCCCCTGTCACATTGAGCAGGACTTTTTGGGGCATCCTCTGGGGTTCAAGGGGTTGGCAAGGGGCAGCTTTGGGTAACAACTGGGCCCTGGCCAGGGGGCAGTGGGGGTGGAGAACAGGCTACTGGAGGAGGAACGATATCCATGAACAACAAAGAACAGCATCCAGGGGCTGTTCCAGCAAGCTTGGGTCATTCTCGTGGCTCTTTTGGAGTTTTTTCCAGAGCACTGGGATGTTTCCCCCATTGGGGGCTCTGCCAGGTGCTGGGAGGAGCCAGTGATGGAGCTGGAAAAGCTATGAGTGGCATCATATGGCACTGTGTCATTCCTCTCTGGTGAGGCAGAGCACTGGCCTGTCTGTGGTGGCAGGTGGGGGCCTGGATCTGAAATGAGGTGCTTGTTCAGTTCCTGGCCAGTGGAGCTTTGGGAGGTTGGAGCGACCTGGCAGGGCTCCTTATCTCAGGAAGAAGGAAATGGGGAGAGGTGGAGGTTGTGTCCATGTTGAAAATCACTTTCTAAATCTAAAGAAAAGACAATCAATGTGTATTTTTGTTGACAGCATTTCTTCTTTTTTGATCAGTTTGGGATTTTTTCCTGCTGCTGGGTGGAGCAGCATCAGAAACCCTTTAGGTTCTTCATTGCTTCTCTGTAGTGGTGCTTTCGGCTGCTCTCCTTTCTGCTCGCCTTAATGGGCTTCTTCAGACTCTGAAGCTGGAGAGGAAGGAGGAAAGCAGTTCATTTTCCCAGACTCACATAGAGGAAGGGAGGCTGAGTGCTTCCCCAATTTAGCTAGGAGAAGGGGGAGAGCTTCTTCCATTCTACTTCTCTCCAGACCATTTGATTACATCTCACCAAAAATTTGGTGACATGGCACAGACATTATGAAACTTCCTGAATTTGTAGCTGCACAGCTGGGGAGCCCAGTGTGCAGGTGTGGATTTCCTTGAAATCAATCCTTGCCTCCCTGTAGCCAGGTTCCACACCTTTTTATGGATTTCTTGGCTCATCTCCTGCTGTTTCCTGAATAAATGTATAAGCTAGAGATCTCAAGATTTTCTAACTGAGATAATACTGAGCCTTCATCTTAGATTGATAGATGTGTGTATGCTACACATCTTGGTGGGGTAGAATAGCTAACTACTTTAGGGTAAGGAGGAGGGTTGTGTCTGTGATGTCTGTCTTGCCCCCGTTGCTGCTGTTACCATGATGCCTTCCTTTTTCAGCCAAAGTTCTGCCAGTAAAAGTTATTCCTTCTGTGTCACCTGCCTTCTAACTAATGCTTGCCACTGAATTCTGGAAGTTCATTGGAGTCCTGTTTTTATCAGGTCAAGCTGAAGGGATTAAGTGGTGTCCCTGTACGTAGTTATGGGAAGAAGCCTGAACCTCAGATTTCTGATGATCTGGTTAGCTGGCAGCTGTCTCTAGAGAGGGACCACCCATTCTGATTTTATAATTACAACCTTATAGCATCAAAGGTAGCTTTAATATATGTGAAGCACTTCTTATATTGTCCTTGCAGAATGCTTGGGTAAACTAAAAAATTAAATGCAGTGTGAATCGCTTAGAACTCTCATTTTGTCACCATACTGGGGTTATAAAGATCTTCATTAGTGTTTAATTAACCCCTAAACATCTAAGGATGGTTATTTTACAGATGATCACTGTGGCAGTGTTGGATGAAATGGGTTTTATAATGTTTAACAGTGAAGAGTATCTCCTGGCAGACTAAAGGAATAAAAACATAGGAAGAAATCTTGTCTAGCTGAAGTTATGGTTCCTCTAAGCTCTGAGTGGTACATGCCTAATAGGTAAGAAGAAAGACATTTATTGCATAGCAGTTGGCATAAATCTTACTCCTAATGAGGATAAAATACATGTAAATTAATAATTACAGTAATTGTAGTTAGGATTTATTCATACAAAGGTCTCATCATTATATAACCAACTTTGGATTTATTAAGATTTATAGTCTGAACTTTTAATTCTGTTTTATTCCTGTTGAAGCTGGATTTGCTAGGAGAAGAGTATTTTCAGTAAGCTGACTTGCTCTCAACTATAGAAGTTTCAAATTTTCTTCTTGGCAAAGCTGGAAGGCTTCCATTGAAATGACCAAAATTATTGTAATGTGGGAATCTAGTAGTTGAAGGCATTCCTGACGGGACATACTGGATCTGACAGTTTCTGGCTTTAAATTGTAATAGATTTTCTCCCTCTCAAGTTTTAAGAAGTTCTGGTTACAAATGAAAATGTTGTTGTCTCCTTTGCAAGTTAGTGCAATTTAATAGTAGATTTTAAAGGCTATTTCTTCTTGTGTGCTGTTGCACATCCTCTCTGCTTCTACTAGGATTGAATAAAAGCAGCTGTTTTGCTGCAGTTTGGCTCTTTTTGGCTTCAATTTGAGTACTTTAGCTACTGCAGTCACAACAGTCACAGCATCCTTAGGGTGGTTTTAATTACAGCAGAATCTGCAAGCATCTCTGAAGTTTTACATCTCAGCAGCTGCAGATGGGGTTGGAATTGACAGTGATCCAACGTGACTCTAAGGGTTTCCAGGTTTCTTTCCCCTGCATTGTGCTGCAGTGCTGAAGTAGGTTCAGTGCTGCAGCGCTTTTGTCCCCAGGTTTTCTGTTTAGACTAAGGTTGAATCCGTGGAATCGGTTTGTCCTTGTGTTCCCCAGCAAGGGTAAAAGCACACACAAAGTCCTGGTATCCTACCCGGTTCTGTTGTTCTCCTGCAGGTATGACCACCCAGAAATGCACATGCTATATATATGTATGCTATAACCACCCCTAAGCATAGTAATTCCTGTGGTTTATAGCCTAAAACACACCTGATGGTATCAGGAGCTCATGGACAGTTTCTCAGAGTTCTGCATGTGCTGTAAGAATCTAGAAGTGATTAATAAACCCCTTTTTATAATGCTGGATTTAGATAATTTGATTTTGTGTTTTAAATCTAGGAGTGTCTTGCCTAGAGTTATTTTGTTTCCTTGTTTATGGAGCAAACCAAAGCAGTGTATTTCTGAACACTAGAGCACTTTCAGAGATGGTTCTTACAGAATGTACATTCTTTTTTGGTTTTTCCTTTGTCTTTCTTAGAACTTCAAAGGAACTCGGGGCAATCCTCTTTCCCTCTTTCCTCTTCTCTCCCCATCTAATTAAGGCTGGGAATTCAGGTACTCTAACCCTGTGAGATTCAATAAGTGTCTTTGAGACTATTAGTTAATCACGATGAATGTGTGCCATTTTCTGCTCTTTGCTAAATATAGAGTTGGGACTGGGTCGTGGTGTCCTCAGCTGTCACAGGTACCACAGGAACTTTCTTAACCAAGTTGAGCTCTGTCTTAGCTGCAAGGATTTTTGCCTTCACTATCCCAGCTGAGGGAGCTGCTCCTGAACTTTGTAGCTTGAATGCTTAGGAATCAGCTTTGAATTGCCAGCCTGCAAATGTGTCAGTGGGTAGTTTAGAGCCATTTGTCCTTGTGTCAGCAAGGTTTGTCCTTAAACCTGAATAGTTCTTTTTCTTTTCTTGATGTTCCTGTGTGAATATACAGACCAGTGATAATCCTGTCCTTTTTCAGAGTGGTTTTGTGAGTCTGAACACACTGGAATCACTCTTGCATGGTATGCTCTCCTGTGTAACTGTTTGCTATACACAGTCCTGTTCATCTGTGCCCTTAGGAGACATTTCCATGATGAAAATGCCCAGGATCCCATATCTGGTCTCTCCAATGCTCGATTCCATCTGTCCACTGGGAAAAAAAAAATGGGTAGTCCTTAAGTACTCAAGTATTTTATTCAGGATTACACATTGTTCCATGCTACCTTAAGTAATTGAAACTACGTTGATGTATTCATGCAAATAAAGTAATTGCAGTGTGGTCTGGAATTAACCTGCACTAGAAACTAGCTACCTCAGCCTTTTTCTGTTCTCCCTCAGCCTTTTTTTTTAATCAGCAATATACATATTTTCAAATACTGTCCTGCTTGATGTTGGTTAACATATTTTGTGGATGGTCCACCAGTGGATTTTTATTGTGGGTTCAATATTACTTTTTTATTTGGTTTGGAGACACTGAATATTTTTCTTTCAGTCACACATCTGTCTCCTAAAATTTTGAAAATCTAATCTCCTGCCCATCTCGGTAATTAAAGATTGGAAGAAAGATTTGTCTGGCAAATACTGCACATGGAGGGAAGTAGGAAAATGTGCTGAGGATGTCCTGTAAAGGGTAGATACTCTGGAGGAGAGGTTGGCATTTGCATATGTGTACATACACCTCCACCTGTAATCATCTATTATCCCCACTATCTATTTTAGGGTTTTGTTGTTTGTCAGCAGTATAATTATTTGTATTTTTTTTAGTGTTTCTCTCCTCACATGTTTAACACAGCTTGATTGTAACAGCCAGTTATCTCTCAGTAGGGCTTTGGGGAGGGGATGCAATCACTCCATGGAGCAGTAATCAGCTCCCCTGTCACCAGGCACAGTGCTGTGTTCTCTTATCTTTAACAGTACATAAGGTACAGCACCCTTTGCTGTTTTATTGCAGCTAAGTGCTTTGAAGAGTTACACAAAATGTCACCTCTACTGTGCCTCCTTTTCTTGGGGAGAGGCCAAATGCAGTGCTATTGCTGATGCTAATGTCATTTGTCTCCTTGAATGAGACGTTGTGGCGTCTTCCTTTTCCCGTTTTTGCCCTTCTCCTCCCACTTTTATTGTGTAATTGGGATTCAAGGCTTGTGAACTCATAGTTTCCTTGAGCTGGATTTTGTTCCTTTGTCAGAGAGAGGGTGAATTACAGTCCCCCCTACACTGGTACATTCTTGTTCTTGTGTATTGGTTTAAGGAAGGCATCAGCTGTTATTTCCTGAAGGATTGGCTGTAATCCCCAAGACCCCATAAGAAACCTGTTGGCACCTTGTGGCTTCAGTTCATGAACTGGAGCATGTACTGTCACCACATGTCTTTGAAAGTGCTCGAGTGTGGCTTTGATGTGTTCTCCCCCAGTGTGTTGGCTCTGCACTTCTCCATAGCACAGACAGAGCCAGGGTCTGCTCCTGGGCCCTGACCTATGCCTGTGGGGCAGAGGGTCAGATTGTTTGTTGGCGTGTGCTTGACAATGGCCCAAGATAAGCTGTGGGCTCAGGCCAAGTGACAGCTGGTCTGTGCACCGTACAAGACCTTAGAGCTACAGTTCTGCTGTTGTGTTAAGCACAAGCGAAAATGACATCCTCATTCACAACTCTAATCTCACCTTTCTTTTGTACCTCTTAGGGTGTTTCAAAGATGACCGTATTGTGTTCTGGACTTGGATGTTTTCAACGTATTTCATGGAGAAGTGGGCCCCCCGGCAGGATGATATGCTCTTCTACGTCCGTCGGAAACTGTCCTACGTCACTGGGGAGAGTGCAGAGGGTAAAAAGGTGAGTAATGATGTATTTTAACTCAGGTAACATGAGATTTGGTGTTGGGGCGTATCTGACACATCTAAAGAATTGCAAGTCAAGGATAAGGAATTTCTTCTTATCACAAGATGTTATATAGAATTGATCCATAAGGAAATACTATGTTTAAGGTACACCTGCCTTGGCAGGGGGTTGGACTGGATGATCTCCAGAGGTCTCTTCCAGCCCTATTGATTCTGTGATTTCTGTAACAACAGCAGCAGCAGTGTGAATGAGGTGCGCTATCATAGACTTGAGAAAATCACAAAGCTTGCCTGCCTTTTTGAAAAGCTGATTTTTTGTTTTGCTTTTCAGTGATGATGCTTTATAAACTTACACAATAAGTCTGTAGGAAGGGAGAACAAAAGGAGAAGGAAGATGGTCCCATTAGTATTTCTAGAAGAAAACTGGCTGAGATAACCACAGTATCAGGAATGAACATCTGTTGGGTGTACTCAGTAGCAGAATACAAGCAGCCTCCTGGAGCTGTGGTACAGCAATGACAAAAAGTGGAGAAATAAGTATATTCTCATGGTCTACATTTAAGACAATATGCCCCTCATAAAAAGCTATCGTTCCTTGCAAACACAGTCAGGTATCCTAGTGCTGCTGCATGGGTATTTCCCCATTAGAGATCTGAGAAACTTCCTAGCATTCCATGGCAATTTTTATCTTAGGTGGGGGAAACAGAAGCAAGAGGTAGCATGGTTTTATTGGGAATTAATGTTGGTGGCTGCAGGAATATAAATGGAGGAGGAAAAGACAGGGATTTATTTCCTGACACGTGTAAATAATTGACACTGTTGTTGAATCACAGGTGTATTTGTGGATGGTGGATGTGAAAGTGTTTGTAACCAGCTATACAGGAGTTCTCTGGGTTCAGATGTGGTGATGTAAAGAGCCACAGTTGTC